>JAVDOI010000098.1:10000-105000 GCA_032191485.1 Leptoclinus maculatus | reverse complement strand
GCTTTTATTTTGAAATGGGAGGGGGGGTTCTCTAAAAATATCTAAGACCTGAATGACTGCATGATACAGAGAGCCAGAGAGAGAGAGACACAAAGAGAGAGAGAGAGAGAGAGAGAGAGAGACAGACAGACAGGAGGTCTAACGATCCCTGAATATCTCTAACTCATGCGTGTCTGTGTTCACTAATTAGCTCAATCACAAACACCTGTCCATGAGAGAAAGTTGACTCTACCAGTCTAACCATTCTTAGTTCAAGACTCTGTCTCTGTCAATCTTTCTCATTTGGAGATTGTCCTATGTTTTAACATTTTACAGCTTACCTAACTATTGTCCTGCTCTGCGATGTCTTTCCTCGTCTCGCCCTCTTGTGTCATGGTGTGTGTACATGTCACTCCAATCAGGAAACTTGTCAGAATACCCACATTTGATTGGCTGAGCTGCATCACTATATCTCTAAGTCATGTGTGTGGGTGTGTCTGTGAGTCTGTGTGTTTATCAACATCAACAGCTCAATCAGAATCACCTGTGTGCCTGCAGCCTGTTCATGGAGAAAAAGCAGGGAAACAAATCTCAAACAAATCCTCAAAACCCCCATAACCGTAGCTCCTATTGCTCCGATATTAATAACTGAGAGGAAGGATGAGTTGAAGAACAGATCATGTGAAAATTGTGTCTCTAGTGTAAAAAATGTGGCTGAACCGGCGATTTAGAAATGGGGTACCGTGTTCTGTGGAAGATGATCTTGAAGTAAAATTTAACATTGGTCTCTATGGAGCAGAAAGTTGGTTTTCCTGTCAATTAAAGGCTGTAGTGCCAAATGTGTACATCTGTTGGATTCCACAGTCATTTCTCTAGACCAGCACACGATTAGCTAACTTTGTAGCAAAAAATAATGCATGAAGAGTGAAAATTGTGGGACTCTGAGCAATTTGTTTGTAAAAATCACAGAATATTTTCCTGCTCTGCTCCACTCTAACAATTATGCTCTCACTCTAGCCCTTAACGAGCAGCGCAATACACACCCATTATAAAATCTGAAATGGACCCAAAATGTTCCTGAAACTTAATCTGTGAGTTCGTGAAAACTGTGCTAGCTATCAAAATGTCCATTTGGCTCAATAACCTTCAGCGTTTTGTCTACGTTTTAAACTTTGAATCATTTTTCTACGTTAAAGTATGGCTAGTCAATATGGACCCAAAGTTAAGAGGTTTTTTTGCTCTCTTCACGCCGAAACCCCATTCAAGTGAATGGAGAAATTTTGCTCCGTTTTTGGGGATTTTCGGGAAAACCGCTGGGCGAATCTCTCCGAAAAATACTTAGCACACTATTCCCGACCAGGCCGAACGTCTGGATGTATTTTTCGCGCCGCTGTTGGCAACGCTGTGTGAGGAGAAGTGCGCCAAACTTCCTGGATAATAATAATAGTATTAGTCCCGCAGGATTACAGTCAGTGTGCTTTGGCACAGGCAGTTTTACTGCCTTTGTGCCACAAAGCCACACTGAATAATAATGCTTTTTCACCATGCGAATTTGACATTTTCAAAGTGGAGCTGTGTTCCATCTTCATTTGCTATTAACCAGTAACATATACACAATATTTACACCTCTCACCAAAGCTCACTTGAGATCACCGTCTGTACACTTAATAACAAAGAAACCCGTGAGAATCACAAAGACATCTCACATGTACGCATGTTCGTATAACCTTGAGAGAATATAAATTGTACGACTGTGGGTTGAACTTTAAAGACTTCTAAAACTTTAATGAAAATAGTCTTGTTTATCATCTATAGTGGCTAGAAATCCCTTAATGTGGGCCTTTGAGAGTCATTTGTATTTGTCATTGGTTGAGAGAATAACTTATGTTCACAGTAGTCTAGTGCAATGGTCCTCCATCATGCCTCACAGTCTGAACAGAATGGTCCTCCATCATGCCTCACAGCCTGAACAGAATGGTCCTCCATCATGCCTCACAGTCTGAACAGAATGGTCCTCCATCATGCCTCACAGCCTGAACAGAATGGTCCTCCATCATGCCTCACAGCCTGAACAGAATGGTCCTCCATCATGCCTCACAGCCTGAACAGAATGGTCCTCCATCATGCCTCACAGTCTGAACAGAATGGTCCTCCATCATGCCTCACAGCCTGAACAGAATGGTCCTCCATCATGCCTCACAGCCTGAACAGAATGGTCCTCCATCATGCCTCACAGTCTGAACAGAATGGTCCTCCATCATGCCTCACAGCCTGAACAGAATGGTCCTCCATCATGCCTCACAGTCTGAACAGAATGGTCCTCCATCATGCCTCACAGTCTGAACAGAATGGTCCTCCATCATGCCTCACAGTCTGAACAGAATGGTCCTCCATCATGCCTCACAGCCTGAACAGAATGGTCCTCCATCATGCCTCACAGCCTGAACAGAATGGTCCTCCATCATGCCTCACAGCCTGAACAGAATGGTCCTCCATCATGCCTCACAGTCTGAACAGAATGGTCCTCCATCATGCCTCACAGCCTGAACAGAATGGTCCTCCATCATGCCTCACAGCCTGAACAGAATGGTCCTCCATCATGCCTCACAGTCTGAACAGAATGGTCCTCCATCATGCCTCACAGCCTGAACAGAATGGTCCTCCATCATGCCTCACAGTCTGAACAGTGTGCAGGTTTTCATACCAGCCAAAAGATATGACTGAGAACTTCTGTTTCACGAAATCTCGACAGGATTTTGAACGTGTGGAAGCTGCAGGATAGAACAGCCTTGAATTACAAGCCGGCTGGAAAATAACAACGGATGGAAGGCTGTTGCCAAAAACATTCCAACGAGCCTATTTAATCAAACTGAAAAGTCATTTTCCGGTTATGTGCATGTGATATATGACAGAATTAAAATGTTAAAATCCAATTTTCACATATGGTGTATAATGCACAATGACTCCCAAACCTCACACTGACCATTGTTTGTGTGACCCTGAGCACAACCCTGCCACAATAAGAAACATTCATTTTCATAGTAGTCAATCTTATAATGGTTGACTTGAAAGACTCCTGACATTATGGAAATGTTCATTTTCAGCTACCACCTGGACATCATTTAAATTCAAATACAAGTTTCATTCAATTACCATGTCATTATCATTACGTCACATCAGTGATCAGGAATCATTCTGGCCTTTATGATTGATTTCCATAGAACTCAATACAGCAGAGCAACATGAATTTAATGACATTCAACTTGCAAAGACTGCTCTTCATTCCCCAAGTCAATATTCCATTACATACTACATTCCTGGATAAAATCTTAAGAAATAATGGTAATAAAGCCAATAACACTATAAATAATCACCTGTTTTAAGCATCCAAAGCATTTTTTAGGACTCAAGAGGAGAAATGGAGGAAATGACTAACCCTAACGTTATTACATCTTAAAATCAGTACATAATAAACTAAATTTAACTTTGATTCACTGGCGGAATTCACTGAGATACCCCAACTGATTGGTTTTTTTTATGTTTCAGTCACCTCATATGTGCTTAAAATCCATTATGTTCTCAAAACTGTTGATCTCTTGCCTTTAAAAGACGAATGGTTAACCTGAGCAGTCCTCTCCTCGTGGTCTATGTGTTGTTGAATTTCGACTAACAGGATTCTGCCTCAGAGGGAAAGCAGTGCTGTTAGGTTACCATGCCTTTTATATAGTCTGAAAAGACAAAACTGCTTATTGGATGTGTTCAATGATAGAGGAGCAACTCCCCACTGTAGATGTGTGCTCATGACAAGCAGGCCAAGAAGGAAAAAGGACAAGTTCAGCAACATCCCCTAGACTATAAGGTAAAAAGCCTCTGAGGCCATAGTTCCATGCATTGACAGGAGAGGCACAGCTCCTCATCAGCCATGTCAGTAGTCACAGCATCTCATGATGGCGTCTCTGTCGAATTTGAAACTGAGGAAAGCCTTGGCAGACTGCAGTTCCTCGGAGTCTCTGCTGTGGACGGTCTGGTGACCGTTGGAGCTGCATGGAGCCACATCTGTGAAGAGAACAGTTCATTTACAGGTCTGGTTTGTGGGAGATGTTAATCTTAGGAAGGTCTGAAACTATGTTGAAAGAAAGATTTTTCTTTTATTCTCCACTCAGTTTGCTGTTGACCTGGAATTCAACTAAATGTTCCCTTTCTGGACCACAACTGGTGCTCCTCATTCATTACAGAGTAATCTCCCCTCAAGGGCCACACCCCAAATTAGAAATTGAGTAATTGCAAACCTTAAAAATATCCCATTTCTGAAAAGAGGACAGCATTGTGATTCTTTTAAGGCATCTAATAACTCATTCAATGCCGTCACATTAGCAGAGACAGTGCAGCAGTTGAAGTATTTTATTAAGCCAAGTTAGCTTAGCATAGTGGGTGCAGTCTCCAGGTTACACATGGTAACTCAACAAACCATATGTGAAGGAAAATAGTCATAGTTTAAGAAATGATTTAGTCATTTACAAACATCTTGACTCGACAGTATTCCGGATGTTAAAACTGAACAAACCATACCTCTCTCAAAACTGTCTTGCAGTCTTCTGGGTTGAAGTCTTTTATCTTCTTTCTGTAGAAAGTGTACAACAGTGCAATGCTTGTAATTACACCATCACTTACAGAGCAGCGCCGTGCATGAGTGGATCATTTTCTAATTCTACATACAGTGGCTTTAAAACTGGTCCACTGGCCAAAAGTCTGTAGAATGTTCAGGTATGTCAATTTCCCTTTTTGACTGATGACTGGTGTTACGGTTTAAACTATTCAGGTCAGAATCACATGTGGTCTCTATACTAAAAACAGCTATCTGAAACTCAAGGTTCTGCACTTACTAATGGTTGTTGGCTCCATGAGGGGAGTCCTGACACTTCTTCCCATTGCTTTTCAAAGTTGTGTTCTATCGAGAAAAGAACACAAGTTATGAGGTTACAGTGATGTAGCAACCAAGAGAGTCTCAGGTTATATGTCCCATTTCAGGGGCTGTATGAGTGAAGCAGGCTGACCTGCACTCAACCCAACATTAAATCACAAGGTCCCATCCCCCGTTACACAGACCAAACCTAATGGGGTGCGTTCCAATAACCACACTGCCATACTATTTAGTATGCAAGAAACATATTTAGTATGTCCACATAGAATATCAAATGCAGTATGCCAACAGAACCACATCATTTGCAAAGAGAAGAGATGCAACTCTAATGTCCCAAAACCGGACAGTCACCTACCCCCGGCTGCACCTTGAGATCCTCCCCATGAATATCACAACCACAATCAGTGACGAGGGACAACCCTGACTGAGGTCTACACCCACTGAAAACATGGTTTACTTTATGTGCACACAGCTCTCACTTGGGTTAAAGACCGGATGACAATAACCCCGGTGCCACATACTCCCACAGTACTCCTCTGGGGACACGTTCGTCTGCCTTCTCCAAGTCCACAAAACACATGTTTATTTATACAATTACATTTCATGGATGATATGGCTCCCTCGTGCTTAACTCCTTTTCAAACGTGGCAACACAAACTCTTTTTATTTCCTGCAGTAGGCTTGCTACCAGGAAGTAAAAAACGATCAAAGCTGTTGCACTAGCAACATAATGGCAATGAAAAGGTGTTTAAGTTATGCAATTCTGTCAATGCCATTTAAACTTCTTCATACAGTCTGCCAAGCTCCAAACAATGTAGAAACATGTGCGACAGGCATCGACTACATGAACCTTTTATATCAGGCCCTACATTACTTTAGTTCTGTGAACTGTCATGCAAAGTGTCTTCATCAGTGGTGGAAGAAGTACACTGTAGGATGTCTGTCCGTTCGAAGTAGAAGTACTGAAGTATTATCTGTAAAATCTGGGCTGTTGTAATATTATAATGCATTACGGTGTTAACAGCAGTTTAATATTGGAGCCATGTCGTTTGATTGCATCCCAATTCATAAAGTGAACATATGTTTAATGTGTAAACTGTAAATCTTCAGAGATTACCATTTATCAGAGTTGAGACCAGGAAGCAGAGCTGCAGACTTACACACTTCTCTGCGCTTCCATTAGAGCGGTTACCCACCCACAACCACATGGAGACTGTGTCTGCCCCACGGCCACTTCAATTAAATAAATCAACAGTAAACCGAAGAGGAGTTATACAAAATATCCTCATAAACATGAACACCACCAACACAACAGTGCAACAAAATAGGAGAATTAAATACCAGATCATCAGAATGCCATATGGATTGACTATATTGTAATTCTATTTTGTTGTTCATTCTGTACACATAACAACCCAAAACCCGTCAGGTTGGCCAGAGGTGCCAGAGGTGCAATAGATTTTCCTTCTTCAAGTTTTTCCTTTTCTGCTGCGAGGGTCCAAGGTCTTTTGGAAGTGAGTGGAGCAGCAGTACTTAGAGAATGAACTATTCACTTGTATCGTTCTTTTCCAGAACAATACCTTTCTCTTTCTTTTCTGTTTTTTTAATGTAGAAAGTAATGACATTTTGGCAAATTTGTTAAAAATATTTTTTACATAAACTGCACAATATTAAGTTTCCAATTAATTGAAAAGTATTATTTAAAGGGAAGTTTGTGGAATTGATAACTTCATAAACATAAAGGAGACATGTCTTGCTCATACTTGTATTTTAGGTTTCTAGTAGAACATGTTTAATTATTTTTTTATAAATAAAACAGAATATATCCGACAGTCCGTTTTAGTGCCGTCTCTTTCACAGCCCCTCCCCTAAAGCCCAGTCTGCTCTGATTGGCTTGTGAGAGAAGTATGGTTCACCTTTGCAGAGGTAGCTCTCAACCTGTGGGCGGTGTATTCTAATGAGGAAGGAGAGACACATCTGAATGGCTTGTTGAATGTTTTCTGATCTCGACAGCCCACAAACCAACTGACCGGGTTGTCTTGTGATACTGAGAAGAGCTCAAAGGTTATTAAAGACTAAACCCACCCAGACACAACCTGTTCACCTGCTGCTGATACAGAAGTATCAGCTGATGAACAGCTTCTTTCCTCAGAGTGAGACTCCTTAGTTCATCCTCAGCCCTCCATATAGAATATCTTTTCTTTCTTTTCTTATGAAGCCAAAAGGGATGAATGTTGATGAACGTATCAAAGTTTCTATCTTCTTCTTTTAGAGGAAACCACACTGACGGCTTTAAGATGAAATCACTGTTTATTTTGTTAACCCATTAACAATCATGAGGATGCCTGAACTCACAGCAAAGTTCACGTTTCCTCATACAGCAGCAAAAAATGAACAATTCAAATGCAAACAACAAATATTAACATTTCTTCTGTCCTCATTCAGGAAAAAAAGTTGACAAAAGTGTTAAAATGAGTCAAACCAATAGTCTCCTGAGGCCCTGCAACGTCATCAGACACAACATGGATAGTGGACACACGTCACGCTCAACACCATCATTACTAAAACCTGAACGAACTGTAGTAGCTTCTGTCTTTCTCCATAGTGAACATGTTTCATCCCTTCTAAGAACATCCAGACATTTTTTTATGAACATATTATTTGATAAGAACACGAGTACCAGAATGAATAAAACCTGAATGAGAACTTATTAAATAAAAACACAGAAACAAGAGACAACAATGACTCAGTCCCTCTTCCATTGTCCCGTCATTTCAACTTAACTGGTAGTGCAGTCCTTGTACTGTTCAAGGAAAAATAGAAGTAAAACATTTAATATCTACTAGATCCGATAGAAAAATATCAATATACAATGTATGCATGTAGTTTGAGCCAGATGCTTGTGGTGTTCTGCTGCTACCTCTTATTGGTCTGGATTCACAGAGTTTCTCTCCCACAGTAACAACAGCTGGCTGCCTGCTTGGGGCTCCAGCTCCTGCACGAGACAAAAATAAAGATGGACAAAATGCAGCGATGATATTCCAAAAGCAAAGGCAGTGTGCATCATCCACTGGCAAAAACAGAACAGTACCAACGTGTGGTATGTTCTACTGACCAGTAGAATTAAGTGTTTGAGGAGAAACATGAAGCAGACTGGAGAAACATATACATTCGAGCTGAAATGAAATTGTTTAGGTCAATTATCAAGCAAACACACCAAAAGTGAAGTGTTTCCCTGTTTTAACTCATTTGAAATGAAATATCTCCGTCTCTTAGTCAGTCGGTTGGATGAAACCTTCATCTTTGACATCCCTATTTTCTGTTTAAGTCATTGAAAAGTGATCAATCGTAAAAAATAAGTAAAAAGATCATTAGTCACAGCCCAAATATACAACAGCAACAGCTCAATGAAACCAGGAAGTCATGCGATCGTCTGGATGGAGCAGAGGGTCTTTCTCAGGTCACGATTTACTTTGTGCCTCCTCGACTCCTCCGGAAATCCATCTCGAGGATCGAGGAAGCGTGCCAAAGGAGCTGAGGAGACACCGGCGTATCCTCTCTGAGGAAGTGTTTTTCGGCACCCGTGACGGATAAAAGAGTGCCGACACACAGCTGAATAATCTGGAACCAGGACAAGACTCTACACGCATCTGTTCCCGTTTGTGCAGCACCTCGTAGGGCTCTGCTTTACCCACATTCCTTCATGATATTACTTATGTTTTTATAATGCATGTAGGCTGCACCTACGTAAAGACCTGTACAAATATCTACAAACAACCTGGACTTCCTTCTGCAATCATCACCCTGAACAAATGGCCCCTGACCAGTTTATACTGCTCTTGTCAAGCGTAGTTTTGACAGTTTCAGTCCTATTCTACATGTGTGTGTGATGTTAAATGTGCATTGTTGGTTGGGTCTGTCGCTTTGTGACTTGTATCTAGACCAGCAGCACCGTCCTCTCACCTGTCCGTCCCTGCTGATCTGGACCTTCTTGTTGTCGTTCCACGGGTTGAGGATGTGCTGGGAGTACTGGAAGGGAAGACTCTCCTTGTGGATCCACTCAACACTGAAAACCCCTCCGAGTCCCATGAAGCCCCAGTCCTGGCAGCTCTCCTGACTGATGGCCGATGTCATGCGGGCGTAGCCCTGTGAAAAAGACAGAATGCAGCACTTTTAAAGACCCATATTGATAGTGGGGTTAAGATTCTGGCACACGTCTGAGCTCTATTAATAGAAACTGAAGTGCATGCAGCATTGGTCAGAGTGTTACCTGGAAGTGTCCAGAGCCCTGAACAGAGAAGATGAGGATGATAGTGCTCTTCTCCAGGGAGGCCTTGGTGAGTTTGGTCTCATTGCTTGGTGTGGTGGACCAGATACCTTTCTGCTGAGCAATGTCTACGTTCCTCACATTGCTGCTCTTCATGATGAAGTACCGCACTGAAGAGAAGACCAGCTGGGGGGACGCTGGCTTTGAGGTCTGCTAGAGGAAAACCACAGCATAGCTCACTCGACAAAGAACGGTCTATTGATGAGACAGTCACTAGTACAATGAAACATGTCCATCCAAACACCGAAGGCTCTCGGGGTGACACGAGATGCTCTACAGAGGATTCACCACTACATCGTCACTGATATTGACTCCTGTCAATAGAGTCAGTGTTGGGTCTGAAAATAAAAGTTAGAGCTCTGTAGCCAGCTCCTCGTCCCTGCTCCTCATCCCTGCTTGCTTCAAACTGTCAAATCACGAGGCCGGCGTTGTTACACAAGAGAATTGATAAATAAACGCAGTTCTCTGCCCCCCATGAATTCCATCAACACTGGGAAGTAGAAGGTGCCCTCAGCACAGTAGAGTGTCTCTCCCTCTCCCCTCACTCAGGTGGCCCTCCCGGCTCCCTTACAGTCAAGATGGCAGGGAAGATAATTCTCCTCCTATTGTACCCAACGTCGGTATGGATTTAGTCTGCAGATGCTCCGCTTCCAAATGAAACCAAACCTTCTTATGGATGTCAGTGAGCCCCGACGAAAGCCAAAGATGTGGCCCGTAACAGACTAGGTAAGGCTTGTTTGTAGCCCGACTGATAGCAAGAAATGCAAAACACTCGTGGCTGCTTGTGGCCGGTTAAGAGGAGTCAGCAGTCCAAAAAATAGTCCATCAAATATATGTGAATTACTACAACCATGAAAGGTCCTTGAGCATACGATCATAAATGAGCTGTAGGATGATGGGTCCAGTGGTATGCCATGGACAGACAGACAGACAGACAGACAGCTGAATATATCATCTCCCCACAGGCTTATGTCTGGTGGGAGTGGTGACGGTCTACAAACAACACAGATTGCAACAGTTGTGACCTTTCACACAAAAACACATGCTTCAAAACGATTTGTCAGATGTTAACACACAAAGATTACACACAGAGAGGATTTTAAATGTCACAAAAGAGCAAAGGAAAATGGGGAGGATCAACAACGCTCAACAGACAGTGGATACCTTTCCTGAGGAGGCGGGACAGGGGCTGTAAGAGGGACTGTCCAGGGTCACGGAGCAGGAGGAGATGCTGGAGGAGTGAAGCTCATCACAGAGCTGCTTGATGGGCAGCGAGGCCTCCTCTCTGTGCTGGCCTTTCCCCTGTAGAAGGCTCCAGGTTGCTGGCATCCTACGAGACCTGATGGGACGTGGTGATATAGAGCAGTAGTGTGAGCATGAAGTGATATATTCAAATAGGACATGATTGATTATCAAACACCAGTAATATAAACAGGCTTAGATTAGTGAGCAGCCTTGAGTTCTGATTTCTACGGTTTTATACTGTAGACGTGTTATCATATTGTAGTAAGATGTCTTCCTGTTTTCTGGTCTAATAAATTCTATTTGGCTTCTATAGTGTTTTTTCCGGGCAGCCTCCCTCAATGAAACTCCCACCCTCACATCTGAAACATGGAAGTCCTGGAGCGGGTGTTCCTGGCCCACCTCAGACCTCATGTGAGGCTCCGTGTCTGAACAGGTTATTGAGCAGCACAGTAGCTCCTTTCCTCCTCACCCTCTTCACCCTCTTCACCTCTGACTTTCAACTCAGAGTCCCATCGTCTGCAGAACTGTTCAGACCGCCCAGCAGTTGTGCATCAGCTATGGAGACATGACGGGCCGCTTTGTGGAGTGGTAAAGGAAGGAATGTGACTGAGACAGCAGGAGTATAGAGACCTCAGGCCGTTCTTATAAAAAGGAAAAGGGACGTGGGCATGATGTGACTGTGATGCAGTTGGATGCAAAGAAGTAAAGTAAAGCTTGGATTTCTAGTCTGGTCTGGGTAGCCACTAACCAGGGGGCTCTAGATGGAGCTCAGAAACAGAACTCCCTTCTTTTCTTTGCTTGGATTCCAGACAGCGAAAATGGCCTCCCCAAAATACAAGTGCAGAGGACGTTCTGGACGAGGACACATTTGACAGTGGTTTGGATATTCGGCCATATATATATATTGGAGCCAGAGCATACAGCGGAGAGGACGAGGCGGAGGCTGCATTAGCCAAGCAAGAGGATGTGGCCTGCAGGGACCCTCCGGGCGCCACAAGTTTGCCTGCAATGCATCCTGGTACATGTAGGCACTGCTGGCACGGCTCCGCAAGCAGGAGAACTCTGCTGTCGGTGTCAATAGAGCAGCACTGCAGAATTGCTTCAGAATGTGACAGTATAACCAAACGCTGAGGATTGCTCTTATCCGTCTCTTTACAGCCCTGCCAGGGAGGACAGTCGCATGTCAATATCTTTAAGCACACACTGCAATCATCCATCCATCCTTCATACTGGTCATTGCTGGTGTTGGTGGGTAGTTGGGGGCTGTTCTTGGAGCTCTTCACTGAAGCCTGGGGCCCATCCTCCGATGACATGGGCAGGGGCCGCTGGCCAATCCCTGTGGGCTGCTGCAGGCCTGCTGCTTGTTCCTCTGCCGCCAGCACCTGAGGAACATCACGGTCAATGGTAAATGGACTGTACTTGTATAGTCTTTTGATCATTCAAATCGCTTTTTACACTACATGTCATTCACCCATTCATACACTGATGGCACAGCCTTCGGGAGCAGATTGGGGTGAAGTGTCTTGCCCAAGGACACATCGACATGGGGATCTAACCGCAGGTCCATACGGCAAACTATACTGCCAGAGGCATTCTATCCACATATCAGTCATTTTAACAAACAGATGGAGATCCAGACACCCCACCGCATGAATGAAGTGCACACATTAACATACTGTACACGTCCGAACATGATCTATCCATCTTTACTCCTGTGGATGGTGAAAAGATAGACTGACTGTCAAACAAGGTAATAATATGAGAGACTTGCAAAGGGCACAGAGATCAGAGTTTGAGTCGGGGTCCACCGGTTCACATGCATCCTCAGTCAGGAAAACACTGGAACTACGCCACAGCCACGTACAGAATGTTACCATTCTGGTAAGTGTAAATTCTGAATATTGACCAATATTTCAATCTGTCACTTCAATTAACCATATTACAAGAGTTACCCTTTGTTCTCTTACACATTGATCGTTGGGTTATTTTAACATGTATTACAACGATTAAGTGAGGCAGCCATTTGTCCAGTTTAGGCTAGAAGGAGCACATGAAGACATAAATGATTATTATTATCTAAAGGTTTCTTAACAGCACTATAAATAAATAAAACAGAGATCCTCAATGGTCTGAACGTGTGGCTGCATCATCAACATCAACCAATGCAATGACTGTAGTACAACTGTACACAGACATAATATTCTAAGAGGAGGAGGACATCTTATATTTGACACTTGCATACACGAGCATTGCTTTACGTTGGTGTCGTTAAGTGAAAGTACGAGGAAGAAAAGAGAACGTGACGTACAGAAACCAGGGTCTGGATGATGGCCTCGTCCTGTGGAGACAAAGGCTTTGAAGGACAACGGATCCTCTTGATGAACAAATTTTGCCACTTCTGCCTCAGTTCAAACACCAGTCCTGCAGCCTGAAAACATGATGCGCAACATGAGATTAAATGGTAAGTAAAAAAGGAAGAGATTCAGTAGAAAATGTCAAGGAGGCGGACACAAACAAGAGCAACGGTGTAGACCTAACAAAAGAGAAACCTTTATCTATATCGTCTACTTTCTCCAAAGTATTGGAGGGAATAGTTTATAGCAGACGTAGTGATGTCCCATTACAACATCTCAAAGTAAAAGCATTAACGATGGGGTCCCCCAGGGGTCCAGTAGGGCCGCTCGTCCTCATACTGTACGTTAAGGATTTTGGTTCTCTAGCATTCTACATCAAGTATAATTTGATCTCACACACATGAAATGATCTGAAAAAGAATCTAAATGAGGAACTCATTAAGGTGGATCCATGGCGTACAATGCAGTAAATCATTCTTAAATAGAAGCAATGCAAACGTCACTGTATTCTGCTCAAAGTGATCTTTGAACATGTTGGTAACTAAATAAATGGTCAGGTTATAGAGAGAGACTCCTGGGGTACACAAGGAGTGTTTACAGGTGTCATATTGATGAACTGGCAAAAACACTGTCCAAATACATTGGCTTGTTTCTAAAGTTACGGCTTTTTCTTCCATTTAGAGCACTTGTAACCTTATACAAGTCTTTATTCAAGCCGTATATATATATATATATATATATATATATATATCTCTCTCACTGTAATGTTATATGGAGCAACATGTATAAACACCTGTATAATCTAAAGTGTTATATATATGCTCAACAACAGACTGACTCATATCACATACGTATAAGACTAGGAGGAAGTCTTTTATAAAGGGTAAAACACTTCAGTGTGGTTGGTGTACAGTTATGTTAGATTGAGGATCTGGTAGCAGATATCGCCACTAGTCGGCACTGTTCAGGCAGCTGGAGGTTTCAGGGTTAAGAGAGGAGAGAGGAGAAGTGGGTTTGGGTTCGTCTGGTTCGGCGTTGGGACTTCTCTTAAGTTGTGAGGAAAACCCAGAACGAGTTGGACCGATTTATTCCTCATCACACACCCACTTACATCATCTCCACTTACCATACGTCTCTATTTTATGTGTCGTACCTTTTATTGTAAAAAGCATGATTGTTCTAGACAATATTAAAATGTGACAGCTAAATTCTTAGATGCAGAGGGTTGAGCATGCTGATGATGTGAAGCCTTTAATAGTCCAACGCTGTCAAATCCTTCATAAAGTGCAGCAGCACGCATGCTGTCTACAAGCTGACACGTCCCTGTGTCAAGTGCTGAAACGTTGGTCTGTTTGCACAATTAAAGGCTGCAAATCAATTAGTCTGCTCCAGGCCCTTTCTACAGATGACTGATAGATTACAGCTTCCAGAGATCAGAGATGCCATCACCAGCTGCTACTGATAAGCAAGAGTCAAATAGGCTGAGACTTAGTCTCAACCTGTAACAACCATCCTGTGATCCTGTGATCCTGTGAGTAAAGAGAGGATGAGCTAACCCAAAACCTTTCCATTTCCTAATGTCAGGGATCCTGTCATGAACATATTTACAGCGTTGTAATATTTACTGCTGAGGCGCAAAGTAGACATTGATTCACAAGCCACAGAGTTTTGGACCACTGACATAGAACACACTACAAAGTCACCTCTAAATTCATGAACTAGGAACAGGTGGAAAGGTCGGTGTCAGCAGCGATGTTCTCTCACCTCTTTGTCCAATTGAAAGATGAGCCAGTCATCTATCCTCATCTCAGCGAGGTCGTCCGTCTCACTGTCACTGAGGTCAACCAGAGGACTGTCTGAAAGAAGGAGCAGGGAGACACGGACTGAACGTGAACAGGAAGGCTTCGGAATCAACCTCTCTCAGGAGAGAGTGCCATGACATTTCAAAAGTTATGTTAATAATGGTCAAGACGTGAGACATTTGGGAAGGGCATGTCTCCTTTCCATTGGCCTCAGAGGATAGTGAAAGAAATCCCATTGTTACGGGAGGAAGCACTGAAGGGAAGCACGACCCCTCTACATCTCTCTGGGAGAGACTGTATCTGGATAGTGTTGGGATGACTTGGTTTACTTCAGTTATCAGAGTATGCTCAGCCCCCCGGGAAAGCTCATCAAAATCACAATCAGCTTTATTGGCCCAGTGTGTGTCTGAATGATCTCTGATAACTTGATCTTGTAGAAAGTCTCTTTACTAATAAATGAACAGGCTGGAATGAACTTTAGTAAAGCTCTTCTTCAGACTTCACCATAGAAACAGAAGGTTAGTGAAGGGTTAGCACTGTTGGAACATCAGTTTAAACCTCCTCACTCAATAATTAAACGAATGTATCAAGTTGAACAGGATTCTCCCGTCATGTGACACTGAGGAACTCCACTGGATGGAAGTTTGAGTTGTTTCACTCTTCTTCTTCTTGGTAGGAAGTTAAGCATGTTCTCAACCAGTGTTTGGTTCAACCAGGGCTCTGCCTTGTCACCCATTAGTTTGTGGACAGAATCTCAATGTAGAGCTTAGGACGGAAAGCTTTTTGCCAAATATTCACAGTGCACACTGGCCCGCAGTGTTACGGTGACATCAGGAACCATACTGATTTCATGGCAATCTGACTAATAGTCAAAATATCTTGCTGTGGAAAACAGCTTTGAACAGACAGACATCGCCGCACTTAAATAAATATTCATGAAGAACAAAGTCATGAGATTTGAATTGTTACCAGTCTGTGCAGCAGGTTCCTGCAAGGCAGAGCTGGGTAGTTTGGCACACCCTCCAAATATAGCCACAGTGAAGGCAGTCATGATGGAGCAACAGCGGACACTGGCCATCCTGTGGCCTCGCCTCATCTCGTCATAGATCAACCAGTCTGTGGGAAGGGCCTGGGCCAATTTAGCTGGGCCGTTCTAAACACACACACACACACACACACACACACACACACTGTAACACAACTAAAACCTTTTGTCTGTCAATCCGTCTGTCGGTGCTGCGTATAGGGGCTGCAGAGAAAATCCACTTCATCCAATGTGCATGAAAGTAAAGAACATATGCACCAAGCCATAGTTGAGGGGATCCATGTGTACATGCAGTTCCCTCCTCTGTGGCTTCAGAGGACAAACCTACATGGATTTGACTCTTTTCAAAAGCTAGAAAACAAAATGCTGAAAGGATTATATCAATCATTTGTTCCCCTACCTCCTTCAACTGGGACTGGCTCAGGATAGATGTGGGATGAAAGTGGACCTTCTTCTCCCGGTTACTGGAGAGCAGGGAGGTCTCCTGGTTGATATTGACCATGTTTGGATACATGCCAGCCATCAGGGCTGCCTTCACCACGGCCCAGTTCTCAGAGTTCAGATTCACATCCCGGATGTCACTGCCCCCGCGGGCTCGCACGAAACCTGGGAAACAAACGGGCCGCTTTAAATCCATCTTCATTTATGCATGCGACAAAAACTACTTCAATAACAAATGTGTTTTCTTCCTTCAAAGTCAGACTTCCATGTTTGTACTTTCATATGACGGGGCCACAATTCTCCAATCGATTTAAATGTCCCGATTTGTCATCGTTAGACTACGGGGTCTTGTTTCATACAGATCAACGGTTTTATTTCCTGACAACTGTCATTTTCTTCTTTAAAATGAGGCTACGTGGTTTCAAGGGTGCATGTTTTAGGAACGTACCACACTACGTGTGATGACATTTAAATGATGATAACAATAACTTATTTCACCAGTAAATTGAGAAAAACTGAACAACAAAAATAAGATGGCAGGAGGGTTTACAACAACAGCTTGAGTTTACGAGGTGAACCTGAATGCACCATGAAGTCTCTGTCTCCGCCACATGCTTTACTGTACAAAGCGATATAGACACACAAGTGGATGTTAAGTGGATCACAGCCAGGCTGGTGATGGCGGGTCAAATATAAAAGGAAAATGAAAGTGGAACGGACCAATGGCTCGGAGCTGTCCCAGCAGCTGTGTCCTCATGCCGAGTATCATGTCCATGGTGGCCTGGGACAGGAAGTTCTTCTCACAGAAGGATCTCTCCCAGCCCTCACTGCGGGCCTTCTGCCATGCCTGACACCACACAGGACAAACATGAACTCCATTCAGCCGGGGAATATCACTTTACATGTGCATCATGATGGATTGTCACACATTACTTGATAACAATACTCTTGACTAGACTGCGACCATTATGTCACATTTTGTGACTATTTTTGGAGACAGTGCTCCTAAATATCATAATCTGATTGGATAAAAGCTCTACTTAAAACAAGCTGCACTGGAAGCAACTGAGGAAGACAGTAGCTGTGCAATGAGAAAATAAGATAATGGGAACAATATTTTTATAAATTATGATACATGTAGTGTATTTAAGAAAAATTATTAAATTATAAAATAGATATAACTTTGTGATTCTGTTTAGGCCAGCAGAGAAGGCCTTGAAGGCCCTGACGGCCCGCCACTAGGTGATAGAAGATTTTGGCCATATCCCCCCCCGTCTCAAACAGTGTAAAAGGCCCAGATATATCTAAACCACAGCAATAATGTATGAGCAGTTAAACTAAACAATAATCAGGCATTCAGGCATGCTGTATTTTCACTTCATAGAGACCTGAGGAGGTAAAACTAGAATGTATTTCACAGGAGAAAAAAAAAAGATAAGATTACAGGAAGCATCCCTTTACATCTCCCCTCAAATCAAGGGCTTCCCATATTCATCCCCCACCTACCTGGAAGGCTCTCAGCAGGGCCATGTGGTCGCTGAAGGAGGTGGAGGTGAAACATTTGCGGTTGTGTAGTGCAGCTCTTTTCTGAGATGCTTGAGCGGGAAGGATGAAAGGGTCTCGGTAGGCCAGTGTACAGGCAATGGTTAGAATGGGGTCCAGACACTTGAGCACCACAGCGCACAGCACCATCTTGCCCAAGTGGGGATCCACGGGGAGATCAGCCAGGTGGTAGCCCAGATCAGTCAGGTCTTCATACTGGTCCATAGCATCTATTGTCTGCAGAGAACAGCGGTATGTATCGATACAAACTGTAATACTGAATGTGGATGTGTAGGCTTGTATGTGCTCGTGTAGTTGCTCGTGTCAGAGATCAGGAATAATTGAGGTACGTAGTAGTATTTCTTACCTTTAGCATCTGCACAGCGTTCCTGATGGCATGTGCAGCAGGAGGCTGTGGAGCTTTGGACAAGAACTCAGCTACTGGACAGGAGGAGGGGGCCAGCAGTTTGGACTGCAGACACAGTTCCTTACACACACACAACATGACATATCATCACTATTACAGCCCATTACTAAGGCTATGCATTCTAAGTAGGTCTGTGTTGGTGCTCATCAAGATCTACTTCATTCTATTAGAATCCTCCAATAATAACTGAAAAAACTGAGTGTAAATCTTAAAACACTTGCTGTGAAGAATGTCTTGAAAGCAAGTACTTCCACATGCAACAGGCTATGAAGGGTGTGTGTGTGTGAGTGTGTGTGCGTGTGTGTGTGTTGCTACCTGCAGTGGCATCCGCAGCAGCTGTGGAACCTGGAATTCCAGCATGTTGTTGAACCTGAGTCGACTGAAGAGGCGGAAGCAAATCCCTGGTCTGCAGCGGCCGGATCTGTGGACGGGTCACACACACTCAGTAGATTCTTTAACACCGACATTAAGAGCAGACATTGAGTCTATACGAGGTCAGATATAAGATCAAGAGTGTGGACATTGCTGGTTACCTTCCCTTCCTTTGCAAAGCGCTGGCTTTCGAGATCCAAACCGTCTTCAACATGGAGACATGACTGAGGGTATCAATGGACTTCTACAACAGGAAACACATTGAGGAGTTCATTACCAACCACCGAGTGTGAACCTTTATTTGTTGTTAGACCTCATTTTACTCTTGTTTTGTAAATCCAATTCCAGTGAGTGTACCTCTTTGACCTTTCCTGAATCAATGACGAAGATCACATCGTTGATAGTGATGCTCGTCTCAGCAATGTTAGTAGAAAGAATCTGAAAGGAAAACATTTCTAAATGTTATTCTTTAGTCTGATAGTGAGTTAGTATCCTACAAAGTTCCTGTAAAGTTCCGTTCGAAGGGCAAACCCTACTAGTCACCAGCTCCTAGTCATCGTGTAGACAGGATGCAGCTTTGGTGTCCTGACTCAGTGACTCACTATTTTCCTGACACCAGGTGGAGTGTTCTTCATGGCTCTCTTCTGATCCATAGTCTGCATGTCTGAATGTAGAGTGAACACCTGGTACCTGAGAGAGGACACACCTCCGTCAAAGACACGCTACATAATATGCTGCTGTGCTATACTATGCTCAACACAATCAACTCAACACATGGCAATAAGGCCCAGACGAATCCAGGACCACGTCTCCAACTTATCATGACTTCAAGTCAACATATCTAAAAACATAGACTACTATAGATGTTGCACGATGTTCAAAGTTTCACCTTTCAGAGTGGGTGGTGAATCTCTTATCGTCATACAGGATGCGGTCCCTGAGTGTCACAATCTCATCATATCCAGGAAGAAAAACCAGGACAGCACCTGAAGACCAACAGATAGAAGCTCAGATTGTAATAATCCTGAAATATCATCCGTGTTCCCTGAATCGGCCTGTGATTAATAGTCACGTTCGCCAGGCAACGGTTCGACTCGGTAGTGAGAATCGTACAGTAAACAGCAATGTTGTTCAAATGAAGTGCTGAGGCTCACCATCACTGGTGGTGGAGCAGATGTAGTGCAGCAGATCCATGATGAGGTCCAGGTCCACCCGCTCATCGTCAAAGCTGTGGTGGTACAGCTTGAGCAGCTCCTGCTCTTCAGGGCTCAGCTCCGCACTGCCACACTGCATCAGAGTGGACTCATCCAGGCCGCTCACCTCTCCCAGAGGACTGCACAGTACGCATTTAGAAAACCTTCTCAAACTGTAGTTCAATTCAGACTAGCCTTTACTTTATGTGCAGCTTCTTCAGGGACTGTGCAAAAATGATTGGGGGCAGATGGGCTGACCATAGCCACAAATGCCACTGCAGCAAAGGGAAAAGTCAGCTATTCCAAATGTATGTTTAATATATTGAGAATGATGCATTTTTACATTGAACATTCCAGAAACACCAAATACATGCTATTAACACTGCCTCTCTTTGGCAAAAAAAAAGAAACGGATTACTCCTTTTCCCCTTTTTAGAAGAGTTAGTTTAGTTTTGCACATCGTGGTCAACATTACACTCACATGGACGATTTGAGTAGATCCATAGCATCTGTCTGCTGGAAGTGTTTGGCAAAGTCTAAGGCTGTCCTGAAATGAGATGAACACTGACACTCAATGCAACAGCTTGGAGGAATATTAAAACAATACAATGTGCTATGTACAGTACATGTGCTCCTGGCTCCTTCATGTCCATGGACGTCACGTCATTTAACATAGCGGCCTAACGTCAGCCGGGTGACAACATGGTGGACGTCCTACCAGCCATTGGATGCCTTCATGTTGATGTCTGCCCCCATGCTGAGCAGCTGCTCCATCTGTGTGAGGAACCCTTGAGCTGCTGCCACCATCAGAGGAGAGGCCCCTGTGTCACTGTGCCTGTAGTCCACTAGGTAAAGAAAACAATGTGAGCCTTCATATCTTCATACATCCATTCATTTCACACTACACTGAGGACAGCACAGGGCCAGTAAAGGTACATGATATGAGGGGTGTAAGAAAGATGAGTGATTTCAGAAAAGTGAGTGAGAGCAGAGATCAGCTCTGAGAGTCGTACCGTTTACACTTTCATAGAGGATGAGGTTGAAGAGCTGAATAAAAGCATCCTGGTCTTCATTGAGGAAAATGTTGGAAATGCACGAGTCCATCTCCTTCAGCAGCCACGGCTCCAGCTGTTCCGTGTCATTCTCAGCCTGCGACACAAAATAGTACACCGAATAGTACATCCTTTTCTTTATAAATGAGATTTGATGTGATCAGTGCATTGACTTTTTAGGTCCCTGATTTACCATCTTATGAATGTTTAGCTGTCTAACTCCAGAACCACAGCTAATTGTTTCTATTTACAGCCTATGACTACATGTGCAAACCCCGTCCGTCTCATTTCAGTCTTATTCAATCAGCATTTAAAGCTTGTTGCTCAATGACTATAATCCTCACTTTACTGTGGACCCAAACCTAACTCATCTTTCCTGTCTGAACTCCTCACAATAGTTGATTTTAACATTCACATTGACCCATCCACCCACAAGTTTTCATCTGAATTCACCACCTTGCTTGACGATTTCAACCTCATTCAGCATGTCACTTTCCCCACCCATGTCAAAGGCCGTATCCTTAACCTGGTCTGTTCTGTCAATTTACGGATACTCAACATCCACCAGTCTCTGTCTGATCATCACCTCATCCAGTTCACTATCCCACCCCCAACGCCATGTCCACAACTAGTCAGAAAAACATCTTTCTGAAAAGCCTCACCTCACCAACTGCTTCAATTCCTTACTGTCCCATCGAAATGTCCCCTTGAAAACTACCGCTTTCACCCCAATTCTCAAAAAACCTGGTCTTGATCCATCCTGCCTCAACCACTAATGGCCAATTTCCAACCCTCCCTTCCTCTCAAACACCCCTGAAAGCCTTGTTGCCACACAACTTCAAACCCACCTGCACTCTAATAACCTAGTTGAAACCCTGCAGTTCGGTTTTCGCCCACTCGACAGTACAGGAACTGCACCGTGCTAGCTCAAACAACAGACACTCCACACACAATTCAAAGCTTCTCAGTCCCTCCCAATAGTCCAATCCTGCCTCAAGACCATGTCTTCTCCACTGCGTTCCCTGCCCGTCTACATGTCTACTTACCACCTGCACGTCTACCCAACTACACGTCCATCTACCTAACTACACGTCCATCTACCCACCTACACGTCCATCTACCTACCTACCTACATGTCCATCTACCTACCTACCTACCTACCCATCTACACGTCCATCTACCCAACTACACGTCCATCTACACGTCCATCTACCCAACTACACGTCCATCTACCTAACTACACGTCCATCTACCCACCTACACGTCCATCTACCTACCTACCTACATGTCCATCTACCTACCTACCTACCTACCCATCTACACGTCCATCTACCCAACTACACGTCCATCTACACGTCCATCTACCCAACTACACGTCCATCTACCCAACTACACGTCCATCTACACGTCCATCTACCCAACTACACGTCCATCTACCCAACTACACGTCCATCTACACGTCCATCTACCCAACTACACGTCCATCTACCCAACTACACGTCCATCTACCTACCTACACGTCCATCTACCTACCTACATGTCCATCTACCCACCTACACGTCCATCTACCCAACTACACGTCCATCTACCCAACTACACATCCATCTACCCAACTACACATCCATCTACCTAACTACACATCCATCTACCCAACTACACGTCCATCTACCCAACTACACGTCCATCTATCTACCTACACGTCCATCTACCTACCTACACGTCCATCTACCTAACTACACGTCCATCTACCTAACTACACGTCCATCTACCTACCTACCTACATGTCCATCTACCTACATGTCCATCTACCTACCTACACGTCCATCTACCTACCTACACATCCATCTACCTGACTACACGTCCATCTACCTACCTACTAGTGGTGTAACGGATCACGGGTCGATCCGTATGTCAGTGAACAGATATAAAGCAGTAGTGTGTTCACGTGAACGGAGCAGGTTAAAAGCATTTAACGGCGAAAGTCACGGCGAGCGGAGGAACTTCAGAAGCTCCCGGGTCATTTAAGTCACAAGTTTGGGATCATTTTGTCTTCTCTGTAAAGTATAATGACGGATAAGGGTGGTGGACAAAACCGTTACGGTATGTAGGCGTTATTTAAAAAGAAAGACATATGACAAGGAAAAGACTGTGACCGCTTTCACCACGGAGGAGTGATTCATAGTCCGGTGCTGCAGACACGCCCCCTCTGTGAGAGTCACACAGACAGGTGCTGTAGACACGCCCCCTCTGCGAGGGTCACCGCAGACAGGTGCTGTAGACACGCCCCCTCTGTGAGAGTCACACAGACACACACCTGGTGCAGGTGCTGACAGAAGCATCAGAGTGGAAGCTATAGGCCCAATAGTAACAGTCACTACAGAAAGGTCTACCCTCTCCCCAGACAATGGAGATTTTCTCATCTTTTTGAACAATGTCACAGTAATGGTAAATATTATTGTGTATTTGAATGACATAACCTGACAGGAAGTAAACATAGACCCAAGTTGTTGCCGAGCAGTTCAGTTCAGTTGAAACAGTGGAAGCTAGCTCACATATTCTTTCAATATTGATCAAAGGACGAGGGCATCAACATACCTCATGTTGCACTTAAACTTAAACAGAATTGAATATTCTTGAATGTTTTAATTGTATTTAATTCATTTCAAATTGGACATCTTCAATATTTTAGTTTTTATATAAGACTATAGCCCAAAGTTCTTTTCTTTAAGTGTTCTTGAAGTTCTTTAATTAATAAATGGAAAGCAAAGTTATATTTGTCTCCTCCCCTTTTCTTTGTTGATCCGAAAAATGATCCGAACCGTGACTCAAGAACCGTGATCCGAACCGAACCGTGAGGTTTGTGATCCGTTGCACCCCTACTACCTACACGTCCATCTACCTACCTACACGTCCATCTACCCGACTACACGTCCATCTACCCGACTACACGTCCATCTACCCGACTACACGTCCATCTACCCGACTACACGTCCATCTACCCGACTACACGTCCATCTACCCGACTACACGTCCATCTACCCGACTACACGTCCATCTACCCGACTACACGTCCATCTACCTAACTACACGTCCATCTACATGTCCATCTACCTGACTACATGTCCATCTACCTGACTACATGTCCATCTACCCGACTACACGTCCATCTACCCGACTACACGTCCATCTACCTAACTACACGTCCATCTACATGTCCATCTACCTGACTACATGTCCATCTACCTGACTACATGTCCATCTACCCGACTACATGTCCATCTACCTGACTACACGTCCATCTACCTGACTACACGTCCATCTACCTGACTACATGTCCATCTACCTGACTACATGTCCATCTACCTACCTGTCAATCTGCATGTCTACTAGCGGTGCAACGGATCATAAAACTCTGTTTGTTTGTATCACAGATCAGATCAGCACAAAATATAACTTTCAGAGATCCCTGATCATGTTTGTTTTTGCCTCCGATACTAATTGCAGATCATTAATGATCCATATTGTCAGATACAGATCTCTTTGTTTGATTATAGCAGCTGGTCTACAAGGATCCAGACTTTTTTGCCACCGTCCCAAAAATCATTTCAACCGCTCTGAAGTCAGTAAACCATCAAACATTCTAATTGTTATCCTTTTACTTTGTTAAAGTAATTTATAGTGTTTTGTTCATAAAAAGGTAGACAATATAAATGATAAGGAAATAAAAGATTGTATTTTCATTGATTAAATCATGTCATTAGTAGTTTTAACGATGTATTGTAATGTGCTTAGAGCTAGTGTTAACAGCTCATAGTTCATCTCTAATATCTATTTATGTTGTGAAAACATCTGGATTTATTCAAGTTTCTCACCAACTACGTTTTACGAGATTACATGTGAACACATCACGTTATAATTGACCTTTGACTGAACAGAGCCTGAACGCATCATAATGTAACTGAACAGAACCTTCATACTTTAGCCGTTAGCGGTGCTGCTAACGTTACTAGCTCTCCTCGTTGATTTACACATCATCAGAGATCAGTGACTAGAAAAACATAAATGATGTCCTGATCATATATTTTACTGAATATTGGCGGATAACGAGGTCAGTAAAACTTTATTTCACACGTTAAACTGTGTAGTTAATCCACAGTTCTAATGTGTGCTGAACCGTGAGGGGGGATCTGTACGGATCACAGATCGACAGAGGTCAGTTCCACCACTACTGGTCTACCTACTGGTCTACCTACCTACCGGTCTAGGCTGTCAGTGTTGACCACTTGGAGGCTTTCTAGGTTGGGATCTAGTGCTGCTAGCTACTTTAATTGGAAAAGAGTTGGCAACAATGGGTTGAGTTTTTCAGTTGGATCAGATAAGATAATCCTTTAATCATAATTGTTTTCTTGTACCGACATTGATAACGAGACGGGACTGTCCCACTGAAGCAGTGCATAGAGAGGGGTGTGTATGGGATGGTGTTGGTTTACCAGCTTGTTGAAGGTGCTGTCCCCTCTGTCCAGGGAGCTGCTGTCCTGGAGGAAGCCCAGGGCAGACACAGGGGTCCTCTGTTTCTCCTCTACTGCCTTACACCACTCCGTCAAACACTTCTGCTTCTTCTCCTCTGAGAATGTGATACACAGAGGAGATTAAGACAAAGCCAGGTGGAAGGCTATAATGCATTTGATATATTCAGTCTGATTCTGTGGACTAATTCATAAAAGCTTCATACTTCTCTGTGTCTCTTCTTTGTATTTCTTCATGTCCTTATTGTTGAAGCCCGTCAGCGTCAAAATGTCTTCCAGAAAGAATTCCTTCACTTCGAACTGTCTTCCTATGACTAAACATAAAACAAAACGCTTAATTTACTAATAATTAACACCAAATTCCACATACACAGATAACACTCCCACCAGATTACACTGCATTTGCATTACTTCAGTTAACAATAATAACCCATCTTTGTATTAGAATGAACCGTTTCTTGAATGAAACATGTTCTGACTGGAACACTCGCTCCAGTATTTATCAGTCTATTTTGATAGAAATGTCAGATCTGAACTTAAACTTTTTAGATGTTACATTAATCAAACATGGTCAAAAACTACAGGAACACTCTATTGACCGCAAATAGTTTTCATCCACTGAAAGAAGGTCTTTCTGCCGTAATATGTGAAGTATACACATGTGACAAACATGTGATACATATTACCTATGCTGGGATCATCCAATAGGATGCCTTGTTACATTTAAACATGTTTTGAAATGTATAAAAATAATAACAAGTAATAGCTGGTATGAGCATTCAGTTAGTGAACACAGAGTTAGCGGGACGTACGGTGGATCACAGGGCAGGAGCCAAAGTACTGAAGAAACAGGTCTATATCCAGAGCTGCACTGGACAGGATCAGTTTCAGTGTGGGAATCTTCTGAAGCACATCCCGCATCTTGGTGAGCAGGAAGTCAGTCAGACCATCACGCTCATGCACCTCATCCTGTTTGAACACAGCAAGTCACTTTAACATGTTCAAACTAAAGTCAAACTGGGAGCTGAAACTTAACACCCAATGAAAATGCTGTTTTTCAAAGAACAATCCCAGCTTCTAATACATGCAGGATAACAGAGTCAAATCATTTTCTGAGACTGTATGTCCTGTTTATTTCTAGTCTTGAGGCTCACCACAATGACATGTGTGACAGTTGTCATGCTGGCATCTCCAGCCATCAATGTTCTGAGGAGCACTCCGCTGGTGCAGAAGGTCAGCAGCGTCTTAGGCGAGACCCTGAGGTTTCAAAGTCAACAGTTACTGGAGTCATTAAGTGTTACACAGGCTCGCAAACGTTAGACAGGGAAGTTAAATAGAGGACTTAGAGTCACCTCAGAAGAACCCTTTTCAGACATTAGTTTTCAGGCAGAGACTGTACTCTAAACAGACAGGGAACAGTCAGTGAGAGGGGAGCAAGGACACTCTCTTCACTAGCACAGTCGCTGTAAATATTGGTGTCCCACCAGTTAGCCTGAGCGAGAGCACTCTACTGTGGAAACAGGTCAGAAAACAGTTGGTATAATGAGGGGAGCGAGGACACTCTCTTCCCTAGTACGGTAGCTGTCAGAATTAGCGCGCCCCCAAGTTAGCCTGAGCGAGAGCACTCTGCTAACACCGAGTGGACACGGTGACGTTAGCGCGCCACTCAATTAGCTCTGCCAACCGTGGAAAACTAACAAACGGTAAGTCTGATGTTACAGAAACAATGTTAATGGATGTCACTGATCGATGTTCACGGGGCGACTGTGGCTCAGTGGTAGAGCAGGGTCGTCCTTCAATCACAGGATCGGCGGTTCAATCCCCTGCTCCGCTAGTCCATGTCGATATGTCTTTGGGCAAGACACTTAACCCCAAATTGCTCCTGTAGCTGTGCCTTACGGTGTGTGAATGATGTATGAATGTTAGATAGTTCTGATGGGCAGGTGGCACCTTGCATGGTAGCCCCCGTCATCAGGGTGTGAATGATGACATGTAGTGTTAAAGCGTTTTGAGTGGTCGGAAGACTAGAAAAGCGCTGTACAAGAACAGTCCATTTATCATTTACCAAATTAAGATTGAAGATAGGAGCGTCCACCGGTCCGAACAGCGAGACACACCGCTCCCTCTTAAGCGGGACAACTGCAACTCCGACCGGTGGTCACAAGGCTACAAGCTCCACAAATCTTTAATCATAGACAAATGTAGCTTAAGCTAATGCTACCATGGTAGTTAGCCTGCATAAGCGGGAAGATGAAAAAGGACTGATCTCTGTGTAGACTGTATTTGTGCAAGCCGAGTTTTGAGGAGGATCCGAGTATCTGACATTTTAAAAAAGATGTATGTTTAAACTGTTGTAATGGTTGGAAAGCAAACAGAGTGAACTACATTTCACATGGATGTATTAAAATAAATGAATGCAGCATCTTTTACAACATAACTTGCTCACCCACTGCAGACAGTATATCAATTGTACATCCGTTAAGAATACAACGGATTGAAAGTTTAATTTAAAAGTGCACAAAGCGGGGAAAGAAGTTAAATTGAATTGAACTAGTTGTTCTACTGTAGGTGTAAATGATGAACACATGAAGCGTTAAGATAAGAGGCTCTGATCTACTGTACCTGCTCTCTAGTCTGATGTGATAACCGACAGTCTGGCCCACACTCTCTCCTCTCTCCGCTGCCACTCTCTCAGCCACAGCGATGGCAGCCAGCCGTCTGGGCTGAGTGCAGAAGATCCTGCAGGGCTCTCCATTCCTGCTGCACTCGTCCAGCATGAACTGTGGGATCTGGACAATGCACAGTGACACAGGATTACCTCCGGCTCAAACCATACATACTACGCAATACTTATCCAATATCAGTAGATTTAGCCCCTGTTTTAGTGTCACAATATTTCAAAAGAAAAATTAAGAGACAGTTCCAAATTCTCTCATAGTTTCCCGTCTGTATCTTTTAACTTTCTAGTAAGGACAATAATGACAAAAAAACAACACGTATGTAAAACAGGCAGAAACAAGACTTAAGCCCCAGTTCCACCGAAAGCCGGATGTCCCCGGATAAAAAGAGGTGAGAACCGGGGTGATCCGCGGTGATCCGGGAAGGAAATCGTCCCGGATGACAACACATTTGACATGTTTCCCGGTTCTACTACGGTTCTACAATGGTTCCGCCACGGATCACCCCTGTTCAAGCCTGGTTCATCCCGGATGGCCACGGTTTGACAACGGATGAGCACGGTTTGACCACGGTTCAACTACGGACACGGCCCGGATGCGTCCCGGATGAAGCGTCAGGGTATAAATAGTTCTGATTTTCAGAGACAAAATCACTCTTCCGAAAATATTTGAAAGGACAACATGCCGAAAATTAAACCCAAGAAGAAGGCGATGACTGCTGCAAAGAAGAAAGCTGCTGCTGCAGCGGCAGAAGAAGAAAAGAAAAGAAGAGAAGAAGAATCTTCCTCAGACGACAACAACACGCCGAAAATTAAACCCATCCGGGTGCTCCGGGGTGTCAACTAGCTCCCGTTTCATCCCGGATTAACACGGCTATGCTACGGTTCATCCCGGTCTTACTACGGTTCATCCCGGTCCTACTACGTTTCTTCCCGGATGCGCTACGATCAACTCCGCCCCCCTCTCCATTCCAGGATGTCCCCGGATCACCCCGGATGTTAGTTAGTTGTACGTCCGACGAGCCGCTCGTCTTCCCGGATACGCCGCGGATGGCCACGGTTTTACTACGGTTCATCACGGAACGTCCCGGACTGACTACGGTTTCACTACGGTTCCACTCCCGGATGACCCCGGATCTGATCCGTAGTGTATCCGGGGACATCCGTAGTATGTCCGGCTTTCGGTGGAACTGGGGCTTAAGAGTGTTAACGTGTTCAAATGTGCTAATTAGCACTGAACATCTGAGGCTGATTGGAATACTGTTAGTTTTGGCACTAGTTGAAGAGTCAAGAGGACCACCGAAAAGACTAGGGTTCATCCTATGGGATTCATGAATGTTTGTAGTGGAGATGCGTCAGTCGGGACCAAAGTGTTGAGGCAGACCCACCTGTGTCGTTTTTCCAGAGCCAGTCTCTCCAACCACCAACACAACCCTGTTTTCTCCGATGAGCCGGAGGATCTCTTCCTGGCGTTCATGGACAGGCAGGGAGCTTCGAAAACTGTCCAGTTCTGATGGACTCCTTCTCCGAGGCACCATGGGTATACCGTTGTTCAAGCGCCCGCTAGCCCTGTTCCTCTCACAGCTGCCGTCTAAGGGAAGAACTGAAGAATGTTGCACAACTCTATATACACAACACATCTGTTGACTTGACATTGAGGTGATTTTTCCATCTTGAAATGCAACACTTTGTGCTGACTTTTAAGGTTTCCCTCATGTATCCCAGAGGGGTAAGACAACAAGAGGTGGGGAGTATAGACAGCACCCCAGTGGAAGTAGGTTCTGCCATTTTCATGGAACGGATATTAGCTGTAACTGCATCATTGTAACTCACTGCAGAGTCATAGTTTAGCCAGACACTGACACTCACCAGGTTCTGCAGCAGCAGACATGTCACTTTTGTTGTTGGGCTGCATGTCTCTGCGTTCCTTAGTGGTGATGGGAAACCTCTGAAGTAGGCTGCGGATGAAATATAAGGAGTTGTTGGAGACTGTGAGGGGCATGGTAGGCCGGGGTTTCTCTGAACCGTTCTTCTTCCTGATGGTGAGGGAACGATTTGGTCCTTTCCTGAGAGGGATGGAAATAAATTTCTTCCATTAACACACTTGTTAAAACTGATTCAAGCGACAAACACTGTTGCTGTAACTGTTCCAAAAATCTCAGAGTGAGAGTATTCTGTCAGAAATCACTCTCTGACCTCACCCCTTTCCATCTGAGCAGGGGTTTCTCTATATGTCAACCTTTTTGAGAGAGTGTAGAACATGATTTGATTAACCAGAATGACCAACCGTTCTGGAGACAGGAGCTCTCAAAGTTGACCCATATGGTACGACCACCCCTCTTAAAGACACAGATATCCTCTTCAATGAACAGCATGTTTCTCTGATTATCAGACAGCTAACAAACTGCAGTCACACTTTTGAGCAGGTCCACGTCAGCTACAGCGTAGCCTACAGCAGCTATGTGCTTAGGCTCCACAGCTACACCCTATCCCCCTACAAATCCAGCTTTATTGTAAAACAACGTCTAGCCCAGAGGTAGCCAACACGGTGCCCGCGGGCACCTGGGCGACTACCATCACTGCTCTTCTGCTCGCAAAACTTTCACCTGCTCGCTCGCGAGTAGCTTTTCTTTTTGACACCAAGTGGGCGGACCCAGTCACCATTGTACAACTACATTTAATTGGTTACAATCCTCGTCTTTGGATTGGCCGGATATCAATCTTACATAACTGATCATTTGTATAAACATGGGACAGAGTTCATGATTTGTTCAAAAAATGGTAGTGGTTAGTACAAACGAGACATGATTTGAATACCCTTGAAGTAGCTCCAGTTTCAAAAAGGTTGGTGCCCCCTGGGGTCTAGCCATGTGTGAGAGTGCATGTACCTTTGTAAATGACTCATGTACTCGGATACTTACCCTTTGCTCTTAGAAATGTAACCCAGGGACTGTGCCATTCGATGAATGAAAGCCCTCTCAGTACTGGACAAGGACGAGGGAAATTCCATCTCTGCCCAGTCAAGGAAAGGAAAAGGGTAAATATGAATACACTTCACAAGACTCAACCATCATACCTTCCTGCTCACACTGGGACCAGTAGTGAGCATGACAATGGCCAACCTCTGTCATGTGATTTCACAATAAGTAATGCACACAGAAGTGCGCTGCTTTTATTTTCTGATATCAAAGCAGTCGATACCTTTTTGATCACTGTAGTGAAACCGGTCCAGAGAGAGGTTTATCGCTATCTTGACTTCTTCATCGATGTGAATTTCTTTGAGGCCTTTGGAGCTAGAACCATAGGGCCGTGTGCTTTGCCGCTTGGCTGGTTTCTGTGATGCTGGACCAGCATGATGCGACATGATGCACTGCAACACAACAATAGGGACAGCAAGATTTTTGGTTGTAGTGCAACGGATCATAAAACTCACAGTTTCGGATCGTATCATATCAGAGTCACGGGTCGTATAAAAAAGAAAGAAATCGGATCAGCACAAAAGAAAGAAAAGGAGCAAATAGAACTGATCCCTGATCACGTTTGTTTTTGCCTCTGATACTATTTGCAGATCATTGATCCATATTGTCAGATACAGATCTCTTTGTTGTTTGATTATAGCAGCTGCTCTACAAGGATCCACAATATATTTTCACCGTCCCAAAAATCATTTCAACCACTCTGAAATCTGTAAACCAAGTAAACGCAATACTCATTTTCACCGAACAGAGCCTGAACGCATCACAATGTAACTGAACAGACCCTTCGTTCGTTGTCCATTAGCCACTTCACCAGCTCTCCTCCAGCAAAACACTGATTGGTTGTTTACATTGTAACATTATCAGAGACTATAGAAGCATAAATGATGTCCTGATCACATATTAACGAGGTCAGTAAAACCTTATTTCACACTGTGATGGTTAACGTTAAACTGTGTAGTTAATCGGCGGTTCACACGTGTGCTGAACCGTGAGGGGGATCTGTACGGATCAACAGTGATCCGTTACACCACAACTTTTCCTGACTTAAGTCATTACTTTTCCAAATCGTATACTATTTAATTACATATTCCTGTATGGCCACTTGTTTAAAAGACAAAATTATAGCTTCTGTATTTGAGAGGTTGGAGTGGTGAAATGGATAAAATCCTCCATCCACGGTGTCGACTATTATATTGTGATATTATACAGGACATTTTCTAGAAAATAAATGAAACAACTTTCAAAGAACAGGGCTCAACACTAACTGTTAAAATTGGCTTAAACTCCCCATACACCATGAACTCCATTCTCTGTCACCACAAACTGTCTCCGTCTCAACTCAAAGATGTGGATCATGTGATAAGACTCCTATCGGCTCCCACTGGAAGGCATTCTGCTTTCTTCACTTCCAATCTGTATCTAATGTCTGTGACTAAAAGAGCAGGGTCGTCCTTCAATCAGAGGATCGGCGGTTCGATCCCCGGCTCCTCTGGTTGATGTGTCCTTGGGCAAGACTCTTAACCCCAAAATTGCTCCCGTAGCTGTGCCTACGGTGTGAATGTTAGTTAGTCCTGATGGTGGGCATGGTAGCCCCTGCCATCAATGTATGAATGGTGAATGACGACATGTAGTGTGAAAGCGCTTTGAGTGGTCGGAAGACTAGAAAAGTGCTGTACAAGTACATCCATTTACTACCAACATGATGCCAGAATAAACAGCAGGGTTTCTACTAACATTTGAAGACATGGGTGCAGCGCTTAAGTGCGTTTTTCAGAGAATTTTGACCTTTATTTGCTTGCTTGTTGTTGTTGTTGTTGACAATCGTCAAAAGATAGGTTCTGTTGCCAACTGAGGCTGGCCATGCTGTAAACATGTTCTTCTTTCGGCGGACGAAAGAGATAAGTTTCCCCCAGTACTGGGCAAGTTTGAGGACTATTGTAAGCCAAGGAAAAACTGAACTTTGTCTTCTGTATCAACAGAGCTGTATGTGACAGACCTGCGTCTCAAGAATAAATCTTGTAACTATGGCACTCTGTGATATTCCAGGATGAGAGACCAGATAGTAATAGGAGTGCAGGACAAGTATACAGGCAGTATATTGCCTGTTAAAGGTATAGTTTGGGTGTTTTGAGGTGGGGTTGTATGAAGAACCTCTCCATAGTCTGAAAGTGAAACATATCTGTGATCTCTTCAAAGCCACCAGGCTCCATTTTTAAATGTATAGACTAGTTCCACTTTCAGTTCAGTTCCATGTCGGAAACACATTCTAAATACAGCACTTCAATTTATTTTGTACGTGTCTAAAGTAGGCTTTGCTGCTGTCCACGGCATACAATGGTAATACACAGACTATGGAGACGAACCCTACTTCAAAACACCCAAGCTCTACCTTCAAGGAATGAATGACTCTGTACCTCTGTCACATTTAATAGTTATTTAAGCTCAATTGTTATTGACAGAGCCTAAGAGACCATAGTTATTAGGATTTTGTTTCACAATCCATTTCCAATGTCTGAGTAAATTAGAACTTCATTGCACTTTGAAAGGGTGTACTTGCATTATTATGCTATTATATCATCATTGTATCAGTGGCATACAATTATCTTTAAAATGACAATAATATTGTTTATTGCAATTATTTCTGGGACAATATACATTATCCTGACAGGCTAACTACTAACCCTACATGTCTGCTTAATATACAATCCAGAATGTGTGCATTGTGTCATTCTTACCAGACTGGGAGGAATATCAACTCAGACTGAAGGGGTCAAAGGGCAGAGGGAGGAAGAGAAGGGATAGTTAAAGTGTCAAATAATGGTAGGCCACATGTTCAACAGTATTATGGAGCTTTTTCACTGGATGTTTATAGTAACGTTGGTTAAAGCTGTAGACTTGGACTTGACAGTAAAACATCACAGTAAAGTTGAGTTTGACTGAATGTCTGCGCTACGTGTGACACTAGGGACAAACTATAATAAACTAGACAATAAACTGGCAAGTCGGAGTCATTTCAAGTCAACGACACTTACACGAGCGACTAGCACACGCATTGTTGCGGTGGAACGTTTGCTAAGTTAGCTTTAAAGAAACCTTTCCACAAATGCCCTGTGTGTGTCATTTCACCGGTAACGCAACCGAAACACAGCACTAACTTAACGTTAGCTAGCTTTAAATGACACTTAGCGGGAGGGCTGAGAAGACACATCAGGATAACACAACTGTAGCCAGCTTCATGTCCAACTTTGTCATCAAACTAATAAAAGCAGATAGCATTACTGTACCGTGATTAGTGAAGTGCTCCAGCAGTGCTCTCAAACGCCAAGCATCCTTGTCACATTAATGGGACGTGAGAGGTTCCGCGTGTTCTGTACGACAAATACGACAGAACCAACTCAAAACGAGCCCATTTAGTTGTTTGCAAATCCCTCTTTTGTTTTTTCTTTTGAAGAGAGACGCAAAGCAGGACAGGTAGTACGAAATAAGAACATGTCAAAATAAAAGCCAAGGCAATAGAATGAAGTGTTTGTCTATGATGCAAGCACATACCAGGGTAGAATAAAATATATATATATATATATATATATATATGGGCCGATGGGAGTATGTTAGCAACAGTATTTGACTACATGCGCTTTAATATGCATGTATCCATGTATACAGAAATAATCAACTTTTCGATTAATCGGTGCATTGTTTCATGCAATACAGTTCGTAATATAGTTTAATCAAAGTCATTTTTGTGTTCACAGAGTTTTTGCTGTTAGCACTGATATTTAATTTCCACCGTATTCTGTTCCTTGAGTGAAGGCAGAGCACAGCCTGTAAACGGAGACGCAGAGTTACCATTTCTACCAGTAGATGGCAGTATAAGTGTATTTAAACCATAATATTTAGTTATAATTACCTGTGTCTTTGTTCATTATCTATGTTATTGATACAGATGTATTTAATGCAGGTTACTTCATCTGATTTTATTTGATGTTTAGGGTTAATTTGCAACCTGGTTGTGTACATCATGTATGTACTTGTTATTTTCATGTCATGGAAGAGTGAGCATGTGTAGTTCATGGAGCATTAAATAATGACACCGAGGCTTGAGCTGAAAGAGTACTGTAGCTTATCTCATTGACAGGATTGTGTCATGTCTCATCCTAAATTATGCGTTTCTTATTTCATCATTTATCAGTATTTCCTGTTTTATTTTGTGTTACTTACCTCTTCTCTCGTTTCAGATCACTTCACGCCTTTGTTTGTTTTCCCGCCACTGTGATTGTCTGCCCCGCCCCTGATTTAACCCACCTGACTAATCACCTGCACCCCCCCAGTGTATTTAAACCCTGTGTTGCATGTGTCTCTGTTCCAATTAGTATTTTTCGTCCTTTATGTCAAGTGTTCAAGCAATTTCCTATCATTATGTTACTGGTTTTTGATATCTCTGCCTGTTTTTCCTTGAGCACGTTTTTGCATGATCCCTTGCCTGATTTGTTTACCTGTTCCGACTGCCTACCCATGTACCGAACCCCTGCTGACAAGTAAAGACTGTTTTACCAACACCTTATCCTGTGTCTGGGTTGTGCGATTGAGTCCTGTCTTTTCCCTGTGATTCACCAGTTGTAACAGATTGGAAGCAAGAGTGACTGCAGTGGAACAAGGACCAAGGCGTGCCAGTAGTTGTTGCAAGTGGCCCGCCAGACAGCTGACCTGGGTGCCGATGGCCGCTTAGAAAATCTGTTGACACTCTTACAGCTCCCTAAACTCCAAGCCACTGGAGGTAAGTTGCTTATCATGGTGGTGTATTATTCCTTGTGCCTGGAGCACCCCACACACCAAACTGGGATTGGCTTAGTCCATTTGTGGGCAGTTCGTACGGTTACGACTGGAGAAACCACAGGGAAAACAGGATTTAAAAGCACTTCCAGAGAGCAGGATGAAGTGCAATAAAAGTCTTTATCAACAGGTTCGGTACACAGGAGATCCGTCAGGTAATCGGGCAAACAGTACAGGCAGGGATGAGGCAAAAGTGAGGTAGAGAGAATCTGGTAGAGACCAGGAACAATTACACAAGTCAAATCACTGGAATGCTTTACATGGGGGACAAAGACTAACTGACAGACAGTGGGTCTCTCATTTCCCACTCTTCGATCCTCTGGTTTGTGACCCGGATATCGATCTCGGCGCTCCATCTTGAAGGAGATCCCAATTCCTAAAATGCATCTCGAGGATCGAGGAGGCCCAATAGTTCAAGGGTTTTCTCTGCCCTCGAAGGATCAGAAATGTACTTTAAAGATGTCAGTCTGTGTCAGTCCTCCTGCTTCTAAAGTCCAGCTGCTACGTGGTCATCCTAACAGAAACCTTGAACATGCTATGTACTGTACCTGGTGTGGCAGTGAGCATGCTTTGTTTTGCATTGTTAGGGACTGGCCATGTTGTCATATTGCTTGAGTGGATGCACCCGCTGTTGTGTACCTCACAGGAAAAGTCCTGTCAAGTGATATGCTCTCGCTCTGGGCTGAAAAAAGAGCTGATGACCATCATGACAGGGGATATTAAAGGTGCAGCATTACAATCCTCTGGCCCCACGATCTCATTCTAAGTGTTTATTCTTCCTATAGAGCCTTTCTTGGAAACATGTAGGCAACTAACCTAGAATATAATCAATGTACTATCCTTCAATCTGAGGAGAAAAGACATTGAAATGTTTGACATAGTATTTAAAATTCATGTTAACAAGCAAACAGCCACAAGTGGAAAAAACAACTTTATTAATATTCACATTTTAAGTCAAAACACCATTGAAGCCAAAGAAGCTTGAGTGTTATTAATAAATTGAAATTATTCAAATAGACCATGTAGTTAGAGAGTAACGCCCCTTTGAGTATGGGTATAGTATTTTCGAGCAGAAGCCTAAAAATAGGGCTAGTTACCAGAAGGTTAAAGTACTTTGTTAAAGTAGTACTAGTACTACATGTATCTGTGCAGTACAAGTATGTGTGTTTAGTTTTACGTATGTGTTCATATTTTATTCAGATTGTTTGATGAGGAGGATATTTTGTATCAAAATCCTTTTAGCACAAAAGTAATCTAAATACTTAAAATGATCAAAGTTCTTATGAAATATGCAAAATCCTTATTTAGAAAATTAAATAAACTTATGAAATAAGAAAAAAACATAATTACAATATAATTAATAAGCAAAATCCTTAATTATATATTATTGTAAATTCATGAATTACAAAATAAGCTACATTTGAATGAAAAAGGTAATTTTGTTAATTACAAAATCAAGCAAAACGCTCATGATTTAAGCAAAATCCTTTATTATAATGTTTTTTAATTCCTTAATTACAAAATTAACTCAATTTACGAAGAACAAAAATTAGCTAAATTATTGTGAAATAAGCAAAATCCTTAACTATAACAAAAATTGTAAATTCCTTGATTGCAACATTATTTACATTCATGAAGTACAAAATAAGCAAAATTCTTATGAAATAAGTAATATCCTAAATTACAAAATTAACCAAATGCATATGTTTTAAGTAAAACCCACTAATTATAAAAAAAACAGGCAAAATCAATAATTACAATTGTCTTATGATGCAAGCAAAATCCTTAATTATAACAAATAAGCAAAATCCTTAATAACAACATTCTTATGAAATAAGAAAAGCCTTAATTATAAAAAAATAAGTAAAATCCTTATTTACAGAATGAAGTAAAATCATGAAGAACAACAATGAGCAAAATAGAAACATTTCTGAATGACAAATGAAAGAGGTTTTAGTGGCTGATCACAGCGATTATTATGATTATCTTTTAACTAAATGTTGTCCTGCTGCCAAAATCTTGCTCACTACAATAAGTGAAGTCATGAAGTTCATTATATGTTTAAAGGACAAACAGCAACAGATTGTCAACATTGAGTATCGTTCTACAGAATGTAGAAGATAGAAGTCAATGTTTCATGTTTATTCTAATATCTCACATTAACATTGTTCCTCATAGTCTTTGGTTTCTGCTTGGACTCTGGTAAACCTGCTCTCAAGTCTACTTTTAAATGAAACTTTATATCTGTGAGGTGTTTTTAAAGAGTCACGTCTTCAGCAGGAACCAATGGGCTTGGAGCTGAGAGCCACAGACAGGAAGTCAGAACGTGTGGAGAGACCAACACATTGTTGAGAGGAAGAAAGACGGGCTGTAATAATGTGATATCATATTCAGCCTTCTGGTTTAAGGGAACATGCGTATCAAAGGGAGCTGGTGGTGGTTGTGTGGTAGAAATCATCTGGATGTGAGATGAGCTCCTTGGAGGAGCTACTCTGCTCCCTGAGCTCCTTCTTCTTCTTCTTCTTCTTCTTCTTCTTCTTCTTCAGCTGCAGGAACACACAGGATATAATGATCCAGCTCAGTGTTCTCCTGTCTGCACGGCATCTGCCCCCTGTTGGCCTGCAGAGACATGACAGCACAGTCCTGTTAGAGACATAGTTTTAGTTTTGATTACAAATCATCATTTCTAATTTCGATAAAATATTTGTATGACCTAAACACATTCCTTTAATCTATGAATGAAGGTTACATTTGCATTCTGTATCATTATTTTCTTTAGGAACGTTTGTTATTAATCAGATGAGGATCAGCTGGTATCAGAGGAAGAGGTGCGACTGAGTCTCGAGTTGGTTTTTCCTTTGTGTAGAACGGGGCATCGGGACAGTCTTTGACCTCACGTTAAACTCATTATGTTTTGCTGTTAAATTTGTCGAAAGTGAAAATAAATCAATCAAGTGACGGCAAAGGAATCAGCGTCTGCAAGAGTTTAATGTGTGAGTCATAAACGGAGCCCCGTAACGTGGCCCAGTATAGAGGAAGAAGAACAAAGAACGGGCCACCACACCTGTCTTCAGTTCACTGAACACAGAGCGAGAGCTTCATTTCAGTGGCTGGTCTAAACAACAGACGTGTGTCAGTACCTTACAGTAGAAGTAAAGGGCAACGGTCACCAACAGCAGAAACAGCGGCAGGACGATCGCTTTGATGATCAGAGGTGTTGGATCTGAACAAACACATGGACAGTCATCACATCACACGACATCATGAGTCCAACAGCTCCCATTGACCCTGAAATCTACAATCACTGACACGTATTACTCTTCATGTTTACTTCATGTTCACTGTTTGAACCACAGACGTTATAGAAGAAGTGGACGTAGTCGTCGTCACGTCACTCAATGGTTTGTGGACTGTGGCCGTCGCCATCTTGGTTTTTTGCAACCAGTGAACAGGAAGTGACCATATCTGGACTGAGGAGGAGTGACGTAGAGACGCAGTATACGTCTCTGGTAGAGACCTGTCAATCACTGTGTAGCCCCGCCCTAAAGCATCCCCTGCTTTATGGTCTGTTTGACTCTAAATGGACCATAATGTACTAAATGAACATCATGCTGTATTGAAGAAGACTTGAAACTAGAGATTGAGACCATAAACTCATGTTTACAATGTTTACTGAGGTAATAAATCAAGAGAGAAGTAGAGTCATTTTCTATAGACTTCTATACAACCAGAGGAGTCGCCCCCTGGTGGACACTAGAGAGAATCTGGTTAGTCTTGGTTTCATGTTACAATGATGTCATCACCTACGTCCTGTTTTCATCACCAGAGCTCCTGGTCAGAGCTGGACCATGCTACGCTATGATTGGCCAGTTATGTTAGAGGGGCGGGACTTAGTGAAGAGTCAATTGAAAGCGTAATCGCTATCGTTAACGACTGTCTCAACGTTTGGTTTCCAGGATAACCCTGGTTCTCTGAGTGAGGTATCGGAGCACACCGCCCTTCTTGCTTCTGATAGGCGGAGGAACTACACTTGAATATGGTGAGTTGGGGGCTAAGGGGTGTTATGACTGATGTGGTGACAGTGGAGCTTTGTGATTGGTCAGGTCAGAAGCTGCTTCAGTTCTCAGAGAACCAGAGTTATCCTGGTAACCAAACCTGCTCTGTCCTACAGTAGATTGTTAGCTGCTGCCATTCATAGACTTTGTTTAGGTTTGGTTACTATATGACATGTGTAACACGACAGGAGTCACAGTGTCATTCAAGAAACAACAACATGCATGGACTCTGTGGTCAGTTGATCATCTTCAAACCTGCATGTAAACAGTCAGCTTACCTAAGACAGTGATGGAGAGCAGACGGCTCTCAGAGGAGAAGTTATGATTAAAAACATAGAGGTGATAAACACAGCTGTAGCTTCCTTGGTGGGCGGGCTCTGCAGCAGGAAACAGGAAGTGGGCAGAGTGATTGACAGCTGGCTGGGTGTAGTTGTGTGCTGAGTTGGAGGAGGTGAAGGTGAGCTGGAAGGAGCCTCCTGGGTACTGTGGCTGGATGGAGCAGCAGAAGGTGAAGGTGGAGCGCCTGAGCACCCGAGCCCCCTGCTGCTGGGCCTCAGAGACCCCGTACATTGAGGAGGACACAGAGATGATTGGCTGAAGCAGCAGGTCTGTAAACACAGAGAGATGATACAAGTTCACGTTTACCCTCCGTTGAACAAGATGGACCCTGAATAAGGACGTGATGTCACAGGTCTGACAGACAGACAGACAGGTGTGTCCTCTCAGGTGGAGCTCAGCAGTCCCTGGAGGGTTTGAGAACTTTGGCAGCATCAGTCGGATCCTGACGGAGAAATCCAAGTGGTCCCTTACCGAACGGAACCGTCATTCTCCCAGGGAAAATAAAATGTTTGTGCATTTGACCTGTAAAGACAAAGAGTAAAATATATTTTTTTGCTGCAAAACATTTGCATCAAGCAGCCTTACTAATCTTTAACTAATAGCCTAATTAGCATTAATTAATAAACTCATCAACATCTGTGTATGTCACAAAAAAGACAAAATGTGAAAGACAAAAACACTTATTTCAGCATTTATTTATTCAGTTTTGTATTCATTTCTGTATTTATACATTTATTTATTTAGTCCTGTATTCATACATTTATTTATTCTTTCCTGTATTCATTTATACATTTATTATTGCATTTATTTATACTTAAAAACAATTTCGTCCTCCATAAGTCACATGTCATCTCTTCTGTCTAATCGAACGAATATACACCTGTTCTCACGCTTGCCCAGCAACCGTTAAACTGCGTGGCCGAACGGTTAGCGTGACTGCACACAACGCAAAACCTCAATGCGCATGCGCAGATCATTGGGACGCAGGGGTCGGTGGTTCGACTCCCGAGAGAACCTTTAATTGTGAAAGTCTCACCAGCTTCTAAGAAGGGGAGTAAACACAAAAGATTATCTTTTTCTTGTTGTATGAATTAATAAAAGCGACAACTCGGGTCCTGTCCTGACTTCATATCATACAATACACCCACATATATGTAGCCACAAAACTCTGACCTGAAATAGGCAAATTGATACATTTTTGCATCCACTTTGTTAAGAAAAACTCCTCTGTCTAACAAAAAAGTTGAATGAAAAACGATAGTCAAACCTCATTACATGATCACATGTTTCCTCTTGACAGGGAGCTGTGATGGAAGATTTCTATGTTAATCGGGAGAAGAGAGTTTTGTTCACAAATCAATAATAAAGTCTTCAGAAGAATCAAAGTTGTCTTTTTCGGTTTATTCTCTTGCAAGGGAAAAATGCAACACAGCCACTCAGTTAGTGTCTGTGTTGGAAGCTTCAACATTGTACAGGAACATCACATCATTTATGCAAACACAGGTTCACGTGATCGGCCAGAAATCTAGGTGTAGTTATGGATTCAGACCTCAACCTGAACAGCCATATCAAGACAATGATTAAATCAGCCTGCTATCACCTGAAGAATATATCAAGGATTAGAGGACTCATGTCTCAACAGGATTTGGAAAACCTTGTCCATGCATTTATCTTCAGTAGACTGGACTACTGTAACGGTGTGTTTACAGTTTTCTGTAACAAGTCAATCAGAAAGCTGCAGCTCGAGTCCTCACTAAGACAAAGAAAGTGGATCACATCACTCCAGTTCTGAGGTCTTTACACTGGCTTCCTGTCCAACAAAGAATTGACTTTAAAATCCTGCTGTTGGTTTATAAAGCACTGAATGGTTTAGGGCCAAAATACATGTCTGATCTGCTGCTACCTTATGAACCATCCCTACTCTTAGGTGGTCTGGGACCGGTCTGCTCTCTGTTCCCAGAGTCACAACTAAACATGGAGAAGCAGCGTTCAGTTTTTCTGCCCCAAATATCTGGAACAAAGTCCCAGAAAGCTGCAGGTCTGCTGAGACCCTCAGCTCCTTTAAGTCAAGACTGAAGACTTTTCTGTTTGCTGCTGCCTTTAATTGAACCAGGTTCAAGGATATTAATCAATCTCCTGCATTTCTGCATTTTACTACTGTATTTTATTTCTTACACTGCTTTTTAATGTTTCAATGAATGTTCTTAATTGTTTTTAAATCTCCTTTTCTTATGCCTTATGTTTTGATGCTTTTAATGGTTTTATGTGAAGCACTTTGAATTACCCTGTTGTTGAAATGTGCTATACAAATAAACTTGCCTTGCCTTGAACAGGACCCTGGTTTCCTGAACTGCTTATGAAAGACTACTGTGTTTTTTTAAGAATATGTGTCTTTTTACTTTGTAAGACATCTTTCAAAACTTCTACACTACTAAAATATATGTTCCCATTACAGAGCAGAGAGGGGAGGGGCTTTGAAGAGGCAAAAAAAGAGGCAGGAAAGCGTGCTGGGCTGCTGTAAACGACACACTTTTGGCAGAAGAGCTGGCCGCAGTTCCTGCAGTGATGTCTCCGCTCGGTGAGGGAGAATCGGACCGTGCAGGCGGAGAGGCTGTCCACCACCTCGTCCTTCACCCGGTCGTTCACCGACCAGCTGAAGACCCGACCGCGACCGTCGCCCACCAGGATCTTACTGTGGTCCCTGAGGAGATGGCGTCACAGAGGAGGAGAATGACTTTTCTAAGATGTTTGTGTTCGATAGTGTCGAAGAAGCTCTCCACACCAATAAAAACAATTACAAATCTACAACAGGAAAGAATTCGTCTTGCTCTCTTACTTGGAGATGGCGAGCGACGTGATCTCGGCCGGTTGAGCGTTGTCCTTGCGATCGAACGCCGTGTGCACGGTGAGTTTGCTCCGGAAGACCAGCTGGCGCTCCCATCTGTAGCCTGTGGACCCACAGAAATAAAACACGTCAACACTGTGATCAGCCTACTTTTTAAGTTTTTGTTTTCTTCTCTGATCAGAGGAGAACCCTCGTTCTTTCACTGACTTAGCTAAACAACAACAACAACAACATGTTCAATCACTGGACACCCACCGGCCCTGAGCTGGTTGTACGTCCGTGCGTCCATGGTGGAGGGCTGTGGCACCGAGCTCTGGCCTGGGTGAGCCGGGTGAGGGTGGTGGCGGTGGTGTGAGGGACCTTAGTTTGCCCCTCGGAGTAGTTGACGAACACGAAGCCGTCCGACCAGCGGTGGGAGTCGTCAGAGCTGCTGTCCATCGACCACGAAGCTCCGGTTCGTGCTGAGGGACCTGAAAGGGAACGTTGGCGTGGGTTGAGGTTCAGTAAACAAAATATGTGGTAAATAACTAGACAGACATCTGCCTCCGGAGCGTTACGGGCGTGTGTTGTCACCGTAACTACTGACAACAATAAAAAAATGTCTTTTGTATTAGTGATATTACAACGGAATCAATGTCTGTTTTACTCCTATTCTATTTCTATGTACAAGACACATTCAAATGAACAGAAAGTGATGTAATATTAACATATGGTGCTTTAAAGGTACTCAAAGGCACTTTACATGGTAAACAACAAAGCAAATAAATGATTGTTTATGTGAAACTTTGTATAATGTCGGATGAATTCAGCGGAGATTCAAAAGCATGACGAGTTCAATGTATCCGCGTCAGTGTTTTGAAGTGGTTTCTGCGTATTATTTGCTGCTCTCCCCACTTCTGCTCGGTGTATTTAGTGCGAGCAGTGCACTCAGCTCAACCACAGACCGTCCGTGCTGGTAAGAGGAGCGCTTGCTTGCGTACCTCTGGGTCTGTGGACGGCGCTGCCCGGTTGGCTGCCTCCACCCGTCCACGGGTTGCGTGGAGCTTTGGGCTCCTGACTCAGACTGGGCTCGTCTCCGTCCGACTCGCTGCTGTCCTCATCGCCGTTGTGATTCTCGCCGCCCTCTGTGACGCCAACAAAAACTTTGTTTTACATTTTCATAGTGAGTTTATTATGCAAATACTTAAATCAAATATAAGCAGTTTGTTTTGGGACATGTCACTGTATCACATATTCAACAACCATTCCCTGATTTGAAAACTGCAAGTGCATTTTTATTCAAGACCAGCAGGGGGAAACATCGTCTTTAATCATTTCTCACATTCACTTCTCAACTTCAAGGTGAAATAATGAAGGAAACCTACAGGAGTCCATGTTTTAGTCTCTCTTAAAGTCTAGACTGTTTAATTACAAGTAACAAAAATACTATATATGCGTTTCCGTTTTAATAACTGTTACCGTGTCAGATTCGTAGTTAGCCAGACGGCAGCTGAGGTCGGCGTAGCCCCAGGCGAAGGTCTTGCTCCAGGTGGGGGGGAACCAGAACCTTGTTTTGCTCCACCGCAAGTATGCCCTTGTCGGTGCACATGATCTGTCCCACGGGCTCCTTCAGCTCTGGAGACACAAAGAAATATGAGAGTCTAAAGGGAGTCTTGCACTGTCTAATGTACAGAGTACATGGTTGGGGCTTAACTGGTACTTAAGACTGCAATGGATTTAGCACAAAAGACAGAGAGTAAGTGTGTGTACTTGTACCTTTAACTGGTGCTAGAGAAGGTCTGAGATTGTCCAGATGATGGAAGAAGATCTTGTCGCTGTTGGAGCTCGGAGGAACGCTCGCTACGTCACCGTTGGCTTTACCACGTACTCGCTTAGGAGGATGGGGCTTCTTAAACAGCCGAGACACAAACACATCAACAGTCGGTGAGGATAGAAAAGGACTTTGACATCGACCAATAGCCGGATGCTAAAACATTTTGGCTGTGGAAGGTAAGTTTGTCCACTAAGGGAAAAATGCAGAGCATCCTCACAGTGGATTAAAGCTCCAGAAACTTAATGTTTGGAGACAACCAGGTCTTCATTGGGCAAAATGTCATGAAGAAGCATTTTGGTTGATGAAGTAGATGCAGACAGTAGATGATTTAGAGAAACAGACAGGACTCCGTTGACGAAAACAGTAATTGTATCTTGCTGAACACGAGAGTTGCTGGTCTACCGCTGCCTCCGTTGTTTGTGTTCATTTGTGTTTTAAAGGGTCAATTTGGATTCACCAAATTCACACAAGAACACAAGCAAACTAACCGATGGATGCAGCGGTAGTCCAGCAGTTATTGTTTCTGCAAGATTACTGTTTTTGTCAAAGGAGTCTGGCCGCTTTGAGAGCACAGATAAAGGCCTCAGGGCTGTCTGAAGGTAAGATAAGGCAGTGAACTGATATAGAGTCTTTTAAGGTGTCTGAAAACATTCAGCTTCTGCTCCCGTCCACAGCGGTACATTGCTTTGCTCCCGTGCTGGTACTCCTGTCCGTCTTTCTAAACTAGTGGCGTTCAACCCCACTTCAACAAATCCGGACTATCCCTTTAAACTAGCCTGGAGATTTAAGATATCAGCATTAGTGGCGGCAGTACAGCAGCAGCGACGTCATCACCAGCCAGTATCTGACCCGTTTGGGGATTTGCCCGAAGTTGTTGATGAAGCCGATGGTGGTCGTCTCTTTGAGCGGGTCGTTGATGTTGTAGATGTCCACCTGGCCCTCGTAGAACAGGTGGTGGAAGACGTTCACCGCCTCCACGGCCGGCGGTCCCTGCTGCTTGTACCCGAAGATCAGGTCGATCCATCGGTGGAGGTGGGCTGACACGTAGTCGCACGCCAACGCCTGCAGCCAGACAAGAGGTTAACGTGTACTCACTGGAAATCAGACCTAAAATGTCACAAGAGGGTTCAATTCTTACGTCTCTGTGGACTCTGATGAACTCCCGGGGGTCGCCCTCGGCCCAAGGTGGCAGGATGACGTCGCCCAGCTTGGTGCCATTCTGCTTGGCGCCTGGTAGATCCAACAACAGAGGGCAGACAGAACATTCATATTATTATATTAATATTCATGCAGTCAATTATCTCAGTCAGATTGACTCGTGCTTCATCGTGGTTCCCGATACTGACCCAGGTCGAAGTTGTTGGCGTTGAGCAAGAACTCGGGCAGGTAGAAGAACTCGGGGATGAGCTCCTTGACGTCGGCCATGTTGTGTTTGGAGGCAGAGAGCCAGGCTTCACGCACACTGTGGAACATCCTGTCAGCCAGGTTGAAGTGACCTCCCTGGTAACCACACAGACGCACAGTTTCACATTAAGTCCAGACACTTCGGAGCGTCAACAGCTATTTTTTCTCCACCTGTTTCATAGAGGATTTTATTTTGAAGGAACTTAAAACGATTATTCTGGCAAAATATATATATATATATATATCTTTTTACTTGTTCTTAATCAGAAGACAAAATTAATATCCACCACCGCTGTTAATGAAAGAAGTTTGCTAGGATGTCACAATTATTCAAGACAATGGCTACATAATCACAATGACTATATATCACTGAATAATGCCAAAATAGATCACACTATATGGATTTGGTACAGGTTCAGCCTCTCATGATTGGCCAAGTCTAGTATTAAGACAACCCTGTGTTGTAAAATGACAAAAAAAATTGCACCCGGAACCTTGTTAATGTGCCACTTTCTGGTTGATGTGCCAATGTGTGGTATGTGCTGGACTATTTCTTGGCTGGGTGTCACCTCACAGAGAGAGGTGTATCAATTTGATCCAATATGGTGTGTATTGTTGATAGGCATTACATTATGTCCAACATGGCCAAGATTACAAAAACATGTAATCAATCCAACCAGGCAGGAGGTGTTATGGTTGTTATTACAGTTGAGAAAATGTCCCTTTTACAGCATTACTATAAATCTAGGATGTTTTTGTGTGTCCATTTGACAAGGTGTGCTGACATGCAAATTACTGATCAAACTTACAAGATATTCCTTGATCAGGTTATCTGCATCTTCTACCAGGAAGATGATGAGGGCTTTCAGGACACACTCCCGCCGAAGATGAATGTCCTCAGTCTGGGAAAACATAATCACAGACGTCCTTAGGTCAGCTCACATGTCAGGGCCTTGTTGTGCTTTATAAAATAGATTTGTCCCACTTAAAACAGTTGTTCAAGCTGCCATGGGTTACAAATTTGTGTGTCGTTAAGACACCATTTTTGCAAAACTATTAGTACATTGACAAACGTGTTGAAGCTAAGGTTGAAATAGTCCTTTTAACAATCACCTTTACTGTAACTGTTTAAATGACATACAGCCACATTACTGCCTTGTCAATTGCACTGTATTCTAGGAGTATAACTTACCTTAGGTAGTCCAATGAGTTATGTCCAGGCCTGAAGTCACCACCACCAGTCAGGGGAAAAATCATGAGAAGAAAACAAATAAAAACACATTCATATTAAGGGGAGAGGAAATTGTCCATTCAGTGTTAAGCTTGAGTTGTGTACGGTTAAACTGTATTACTACTTTACCCCAGCCGGTAACCGTTTGTGTAAGGACCAAGTGAGAAAACCTAGCAGCAGTTGACCCAAACAACACAGCAGCTTAATAGCACACTGGCACAGCAATACTGAGCTGGGTAACGCTTACCTTAACGTTAGCCACCGCGACTTATAACTGTGGTGCTTTCACACAGCGAGCACTTATCACCGCCGCCAAACTCATTTCCAACATGAAGACGAAGGCAGCCCCGTCACTGAGGCCAGCCAGCACAACACCTTGTTATCACTGCATCTCCCACACAGACAAGATTAGTGTTTTTGGGTCGGCAACCGGACGCACCTCTAAGCGAGCACGAGGGAGGCACGGTATTTACATTGGAAACAACGCAGGTGGCGGTGGTAAATTCAGTCTTTCTGAAGTAGCTATGACACAATTTCGCCTTCCACATCACCGTGAGGTTCTAGTGTAGTCCAAGAAGTGTGATCGTGCGCTGACACACACACACACACACACACACGCTTATCTGTTAATAAAATGATAGCAGCTTTGCCTTCAGGGCAGCGACAGCCGGGCTGACATTCGGCGTTGCCCTGGCACTCTATGCCCTGCTGGAGGTCTGAGCAGCGCTGTGGACACTGGTTGGCACACGACACAAACTCCTGGCCTGGCGGGCAGCCTCTCTCATCTGACAATACACAAACACAAGGTCATGAATTTTCCCATGATGCTGCAGGCATTTCCTTTGCATGACGTGCCTCACCAAGAATCAGAGGCTGTGCTTACTTTCTCAACACAAAGCATCATCTGGAAAAACAGCAATATGCTGAATAAATGAGCACAGGATGGATCTTTGGGGGTCATAGCAATCTCAACTCAACGAGCGTGCGTGCGTGTGTGTACACGTTGGGTTTGTCTCACCGCAGGGTTTGGTGTTGCAGGGTTTGACCTGGTTCTTCTCTCCTTCACACTTCTTCCCTCCGTTCTTGGGCGGAGGGCTGGAGCAGGAGCGAGTGCGTATGGAGCGCCCGCCTCCACAGCGCTTATCACGGTGAGACCAGGGACTCAAGGGGGACCAACCTCCATCCACTGCATCGTCCACACACAGACACACATGAACACAAGCACAAAGAACACCAGTGTGTCTTCACGTTTCACACTAAACCATCATTACAGTTCATCACAACTTGGCTGATATTTTCACATTCTCCATCATTTCTATTGGTTTTGATAAAGTTGGATTATATTACAGATTGCAAAAAAAAACAAAACCAGTTTAATAACACTGTTGTGAAGACGACTCACTAGATCTGTAAAGCAAAGATGAGCTAGTACACAAGAGGAATTAGGTCCTGAGGATTATGATTCCTCACCTCCTCTGCAGCCGAGGATCTCCACACGCAGGTAGAAGGTGGGTCTGAACTCCACAGAGATGACGCGCAGGTAGCGAGCTCTGACCAGCCGACCGAGCCAGCGGGTCACTGGGTTCCTGCCCGCCATGCGCACCTCAAACACCTTCACACAACCGACAGGGCAATTCCACATGAGCACATCTAATGTCTAGAAGAATGCATCAGATTTGTCTTTTTCTCCCCATGTATGAACACATTCATATGTAAATACAGAAAACATTTGATGTTAAATAAGACACTAAATGTCCACATTAGTACAAATACCTTAGCTGGGCCTCCAGGGTTCCCATCCTCAGTATAGTCTGTGAAGAGGCTGCTGTGCAGGGCGAAGGCCAGGCGGTATTTAGTGAGGTAGCCCCACATGCGTTCACTGACCTGGGTCACCACCCCTGATACCCATGTGGGCTCCAGGAAGTCCACCTGGAAAAAGGGCTGGGGATCTGCAGGTAAGGGGCTCCATCCAGGCTCCATAACCTGACTGCACAGAGGATGATGTGGTTTGTTGTTTTTTTCTGAATGCTTTATATTTTAGACTTTTAAGTGCATGCAAAAAAACACGTGGAATGTTCCTGCTAGTGTACACTTAAGGGACGACTACCAATCAAAGGTTAGATCGCTCACACGTTAGGGACGATGTTTAGTCGTCCAGCATCAGCAGGGTTGTTCTCGCGGTGCGAGGACGACGTCAGCTGACCGTATCGAATCCTCCCATCCTCCAGTCCAAGGGGAGAGGAGCAGATGGCTGCAGAATATGATACACATGTTAACACCATCCAACAGAGTCTGGCAAACTGAACACTTCAAACACATTAATCCTATTCTGTTCAATCAAAACCTGCTTAACGCTACTCTGCCTGGTCTGCATTTGAGTCCTCCACCATGCCCCGTGACAGTACCACGTAATAGTGAAGGGGTTGACATTCATCAGCTGCAGTGTTTTCAGGAGAACATGAGGCTGTAGGGTGTTAAAGGCTGAACTGAAATCTACAAACAGTCTAGCATAGGCCCTCGGATTCTCCAGGTGTTTAGTCACTAGATGCACTATACTGTTGGTTGCATCATCAGTGCCTCTCTGCTGTGTGTATGCAAACTGGTAGGGATCTAGCTGTGGGCCTACATCCAGCCGTAGTTTGCTCACCATGAGCTTCTCCATACACTTCATCACAACAGAGGTTGGAGCAATAGGTCTAAAATCATTATTCTCCTGTGGACAGGGTTTCTTAGGGACGGGTATGATGATTGCCTTTTTCCATCGTGTTGGTACAGTGTGAGAATCTAGGGACCTCTGGAAAATGGGGCACCAGGCAGGTGTCAATTCATCTGCACATGTTTTTAATAGAAAAGCAGAGATACCATCTGGACCTGTGGCCTTGTTGACATTGATTTGCTTAAGGACCTTGTTGACGGATTCATGGTCAATCTCTAGCCTGTCAACATCATCAATAGCAATACTATCAAGCACCATGTCACACTCAGCTGAGAAGTCATAATTGTCAAACCGCTTGTAAAAAGCATTCAGCTCATTTGCTTTAGCCAGTTCATCTACAGCATATAAGGATTTTTTTGTGGGTTTCATGTTGGTGGCTGTTTTCATGGAGTTCATAGTTTTTTAGAGTTCATAGCCTGGAGGTTTTCCTCTATTGCCTCCCTATGGTGTTCCCGAGCTTCTTTCAGCCTCTGGTTCAACTCCTTTTGTACAGTTTTTAGTTGTCGGTGGTCGTTGGTCTTAAATGCCTGCTTGTTTCTGTTAATACAGTCCTTCACCTCCTTTGTGATGTAAGGTTTGTTGTTAGGGTAGACTTTTATTGTCCTTTTTGGAATCAGTGTCAACACAAAATGTTATGTAACTTGTGGTAACTTCTGTGGCATTGTCCAGGTTTGGCTCTCCAGAGAAGGTGTCCCAGTCTGTACATAGAAAGCAACCTTTCAGTGTTTCTATGCTGTCATCTGTCCATGCATTGATAGATGTTGTTTTGAAAGACACCCCACCCGCTTGTCCCCTGAAGTCCAGATCTTCACAAGAATGATGATCACCATCTGACTTTCTTTACGCTGCATATAAACCAGTGTAACTTGATACATATGACAATACTGGTCTGTTATTGTGGTGACATGATGCTTTATGAGAGCTTTGTAATCTTCTCTCTAGGGCAGTACCAAATGTAAAGAAAAATCCGTGAACAAAGCTAAAAGAATTCAGTCTTTTTCTATTAAATGAACTTGTTTTGATTCATTTAGTTTCAATACATTTGGACTTCATTAGACTGCTGAAATGGAGCAGCAGTCCAACCGCCGTGTTTCTGTTTGTATTCAGTACCTTTGGTAAACTTTGTTGCGGACGCCTTTCTGGAAGGCCAACAAGTAGTTCCTCCCATCTGCTGAGAAGACTTCCACCGCCATGGGCTGAAAGACGATGACATACACGACATTTAATGATCAAAAAACAAGGTGGTGAGTTAAGCACTAAGAAAAGCAAGAGGTAACTTTGGTATCTTTCAACCTGGACTCTACTTTGAATGTTTTTGTGTCTAAGTGACTAATGAGAACAACACATTTGTTTAGCTGCTGCCGTCTGCAGCGTTCTCCCTCAATACCGGACCAATGTCAGTAACTGTTGTATACCTTTTAGTCACTAAGACACAAAAACATGGGAAAATAGTGTCCATGTTGAAAAATGACCATGAAAGCTACTCAATATAAATGTCTAACTCAAAGATGTGTATTGTGTGTATTGGTTCTATATGTGCATGCTGACCTGCAGCAGGTAGCGTCTCTTGTGCACTTCCTTGATGTCCTCGTAGGCGAAGATGCTGCAGGTTCTCTTCAGCTGACTCTGTCCTTGTCTCGCTCCTCTGGGGATGATGGCCTCATGCAAACTGGACACGGACGACAGAGAGCGAGGACTTTATCAACTGTCGACTCAGTTCGACATTACGTTTCACCTAGAAAGCACTCGTGTCAACAAAAAGGGTTTATTTCCTCACACCATTGTAATCATAAGAAGTTTTATGTTTTCATCTGATGAATGACAATGAATTGATTATAAACATGTCCATCATTACTATTATTATGAATTGACTTATAAGCTCATTGAATCCTCATTTCAGGCCCCCGTAGACACCATGTTTAGACTCAGTTTAACACCTGAGGGTGACACAATATTATACACAATAATAACTTAAAGAAAGGTACTGTATGTAACACTGGAGACTGATTTGAGCCCTGAGCCGTTCTAAAACTGGAGCAGTCCGGACTCGCTGACCTTCTCTCCCTCCTCCGGGAGGCGCAGCAGAGACGTGTTGTCCGTCCTCTGCTCCTCCTCGGGGCCTCCCGACTCCAGCAGCTGCTCCCGACTGTCCTCGTCCGCTGTGGACCGAGACCTCTTCAGAGGAGCCTTCACCAGGCCTGGAGAGCACAGCGGAGTGTTAGACACAGTACACCAAGAAGATAGAATACTAAACCAAGAACCTTTCTGAGTAAGAACAAAGTGTTCCCTGGTGTTGCGTCTGGACCTTTGACTCTTGCGATGGTGTCCTCTCCGTGCTCGGGCTCATGCTGTGTGGTCTCTCCCTTGGTGTTGTGCTCCACAGAGTGCTGGTACATGCCAGGGTTTCCAGACAGCAACCGCACGTAGTACTCCTTACTGAATCATAATGAATCACAACCCCTAAATCATTATACGCATCTCCAGATTCATGCCATTATATAGTCTTATTAATAATAATAATATTCAAGAAGGTTTGACTGTGTATGAAATGCAAATGACCAAATAAATGCATGAAAGCTACCCCATCATTTGTAGCTGTAACTAAGGGACATCATATTGACTTCAAAGCAGAACGATCTGGGATGATATGCAACCACTTCCATGCAAAAGACATAAGACATGTCACTTATGGTTAGTTTGATACAAGGATGTTCATTCTGATAATGTGAACTTCACATAATGTGAGATCCAATCCAACAGCCTCATCTGTAGCACCAGTAACTTGGTGTTCATGTAGAACACGTTCACATGCAAATGCACATAAAACCAACGGAGACGTGCGTGTTTATTTAACGTTAACGTGATTCAAATGAAGCACCGGGTCCCGGTCATATCTTGTTGTTCTTTCGTTACGTGTCCGTAAAGTAACAGAGTATCTCTAGTTCACCTTAACTGGCCGCTGGTCAGCCTCTATATTCACTGACCTACAGTAGTAAGCGATAACTCATTTTATTTGAATGCACGCTCGTGTTAACTTATGATACTTTTGGTCACAAAAACGCATCAAAGTCGGACATGAATTAACCGGTATGAACCGTTAACGGCTCCAGATTACAACACGTTAGCATGTTAGCATAACAAACTCATACAGAAGTCCGACTTCGACACAATAACACAAAAGAAACACAACTGACTTCATCTTCATAGCTTTCAAGTGAATGTCAGACAGCCCAGACTAATTATCATGACATTTGAATTCATTGTTATTCATCTTAATGACTTACCGTTTCACGTAAGGCTGAGACCGACTGACTGACTAACACCGGAGAAAGTCTGTCATTCGCAAAACGGCGCCACAGCGCTGCTGGTGGCCAAAGATAGATTATATATTTATATATATATATATATATTAAATGTATTTTATTTAACAGATGGCATTTCTCTCTCAATCGTGACCAAATGGTCAGCTGGAACATGCATCAAACTAAAACATGTTTGTCAAAAATATGTAGAGCGATTCAAAAATATGAATAAATCGCCACACTTATTGCTTCAATCAGTTTCATGACATAATTAACATTCAAATAATAAACTCACTATAATGTGACTGCCTAATATGAATGAAAGAATGAAATAAAATACCCTATTCATAAGCTGTGTTAACATTGCAGGCCACTAAAATACATATCACCTTCACATTATGTTACTACACAACTAAGCTAGCTATTGTAAACATTAGCTAAAGTAGCAACGTTAGCTGTTGGAACTGTTGGTAATTACCCACAATTCCAAGGGGCAGCCTCAGCCACATTAATAAAGCCAAGAACCTAAAAATGAAAGCAATTTAAAATGTGAAAACAGTCTCTGTGAAGTTAAATTGAGCCAGAGATGTAGTCAGATATGAAAATATCCAAAGAACAATAACTGGCACCCTCAGTTAAAAGGGTTTGACATTGTAATACTATAAATAGCAAATTTAGCAGCATCAGTCGGATCCTGACGGAGAAATCCAAGTGGTCCCTTACGGAACGGAACCGTCATTCTCCCAGGGAAAATAAAATGTTTGTGCATTTGACCTGTAAAGACAAAGAGTAAAATATATTTTTTTGCTGCAAAACATTTGCATCAAGCAGCCTTACTAATCTTTAACTACCGGTAATAGCCTAATTAGCATTAATTAATAAACTCATCAACATCTGTGTATGTCACAAAAAAGACAAAATGTGAAAGACAAAAACACTTATTTCAGCATTTATTTATTCAGTTTTTTATTCATTTCTGTATTTATACATTTATTTATTTAGTCCTGTATTTATACATTTATTTATTCTTTCCTGTATTCATTTATACATTTATTATTGCATTTATTTATACTTAAAAACAATTGCTGGAGTTTGCCGGTGGCTCAGCAGCCCCCCGACCAGCACCCCCCCCCACCACCTGCCTGCCCAGGTTTTTTGACAGTGGGGATGACACAAGGGCCAGAAGGAAGTATTGCAGGAGGTGCCATGATGCTGGACAACCTCGGGTGAGGACAGCAACTTATTGCATGGGGTGTGATGTTCCTCTCTGCCACACTGCAAAAAAGGAATGCTTTTATCTGTGGCACAGTGAAAGGTAACCGCACACAGACAAAGCCCTTCATCCATCCTGCCTTCTGCCATGGACCTGCTGACACCCCATTATTATGGGAATAATGTAAATAGTGTTTGGTTTGATGTGTGTTTTTACAGTTTTTTACTAAATAGTGTTTGGTTTGATGTGTGTTTTTACATTTTGCACTTTACAGTTTTTACTAAATTAAATCCGTTCCATTTGGATTCAACATTCAGCTGATTTGTGTGTTTTTTTATGTCTGGTTGAATTTTCAAAAAAAAAAAAAAAAAGAAAGAAAAAAAAAGCCCAAAACTGCTGTATTAGGATGTATTGAACACCATTAGTAATATACAAGTGAAATATGTAGTTTGGTACATGAGAAAATTCAAATGGCACACATGGCACACATGGCACACATGGCACACATGGTGCCCAAATGCACATTTTGGAAACCTCGCCTAAACTCTCTGTACTAAAACCTCTAATTTTGTTCTGCTTCACTTTATCAAAGTCAAACTTTGCAGAGAGTGCACTGCTGACATGTTGTGCTATGATTTGGGAGAGGTGTTAGAAGTGTCAGCTGCCATTATTTCAAAGAAATGATGTCAAAAAGTGCTTTGTCTTCAGGCGAACTTGACACTTTTCAATTTGAGCTGTGTGCCATCTTCCTTTCCTCTTAACCAGTAACATATACACAATATTTACACAATTCATACGAGCAACCCCTTCTTAGTGTTATTACTCCATTGAAATTATTCAAATAGACCATGTAGTTAGAGAGTAAGGCCCCTTTGAGTATGGGTATAGTATTTTCGAGCAGAAGCCTAAAAATGGGGCTAGGTAGGAAAAGGTTAAGTCATGCCTCCACCTACAGCCTCTGCCGGCAACCTGCAGTTGCCGCCTCCACCTGCAGGTTACTGGCAGACAGCTTAGGTCAAGCCTCCACCTACAGCCTCTGCCAGCAACTTCTGCCAGCAACCTGCAGATGCCGCCTCCACCTGCAGATTCTGGCAGACAGCTTATGTCACGCCTCCACCTACAGCCTCTCTCAGTAACCTGCAGGTTGCTGGCAGACAGCTTATGTCACGCCTCCACCTACAGCCTCTCTCAGTAACCTGCAGATTCTGGCAGACAGCTTAGGTCACGTCTCCACCTACAGCCTCTGCCAGCAACTTCTGCCAGCAACCTGCAGGTGCCGCCTCCACCTGCAGATTCTGGCAGACAGCTTATGTCACGCCTCCACCTAAAGCCTCTCTCAGTAACCTGTAGGTGCAGCCTCCACCTGCAGGTTGCTGGCAGACAGCTTATGTCACGCCTCCACCTACAGCCTCTGCCAGCAACCTGCAGGTGCCGCCTCCACCTGCAGATTCTGGCAGACAGCTTATGTCACGCCTCCACCTACATCCTCTGTCAGTAACCTGCAGGTGCAGCCTCCACCTGCAGGTTGCTGGCAGACAGCTTATGTCACGCCTCCACCTACAGCCTCTGCCGGCAACCTGCAGTTGCCGCCTCCACCTGCAGGTTATTGGCAGACAGCTTAGGCCACACCTCCACCTACAGCCTCTGCCAGCAACTTCTGCCAGCAACCTGCAGGTGCCGCATCCACCTGCAGATTCTGGCAGACAGCTTATGTCACGCCTCCACCTACAGCCTCTGTCAGTAACCTGCAGGTGCAGCCTCCACCTGCAGGTTGCTGGCAGACAGCTTATGTCACGCCTCCACCTACAGCCTCTGCCAGCAACCTGCAGGTGCCGCCTCCACCTGCAGATTCTGGCAGACAGCTTAGGTCACGCCTCCACCTACAGCCTCTGCCGGCAACCTGCAGTTGCCGCCTCCACCTGCAGGTTATTGGCAGACAGCTTAGGCCACGCCTCCACCTACAGCCTCTGCAAGCAACTTCTGCCAGCAACCTGCAGGTGCCGCCTCCACCTGCAGATTCTGGCAGACAGCTTATGTCACGCCTCCACCTACAGCCTCTGTCAGTAACCTGCAGGTGCAGCCTCCACCTGCAGGTTGCTGGCAGACAGCTTATGTCACGCCTCCACCTACAGCCTCTGCCAGCAACCTGCAGGTGCCGCCTCCACCTGCAGATTCTGGCAGACAGCTTAGGTCACGTCTCCACCTACAGCCTCTGCCAGCAACTTCTGCCAGCAGCCTACAGGTGCCGCCTCCACCTGCAGATTCTGGCAAACAGCTTAAGTCATGCCTCCACCTACAGCCTCTGCCAGCAACCTGCAGGTGCCGCCTCCACCTACAGGTTACTGGCAGACAGCTTAGGTCAAGTCTCCACCTACAGCCTCTGCCAGCAACTTCTGCCAGCAACCTGCAGGTGCCGCCTCCACCTACAGGTTACTGGCAGGCAGCTTAGGTCATGCCTCCACCTAAAGCCTCTCTCAGTAACCTGCAGGTGCAGCCTCCACCTGCAGATTCTGGCAGACAGCTTAGGTCACGCCTCCACCTACAGCCTCTGCCAGCAACCTGCAGGTGCCGCCTCCACCTACAGGTTACTGGCAGACAGCTTAGGTCAAGTCTCCACCTACAGCCTCTGCCAGCAACTTCTGCCAGTAACCTGCAGGTGCCGCCTCCACCTGCAGATTCTGGCAGACAGCTTATGTCACGCCTCCACCTACAGCCTCTGTCAGTAACCTGCAGGTGCCGCCTCCACCTGCAGATTCTGGCAAACAGCTTAAGTCATGCCTCCACCTACAGCCTCTGCCGGCAACCTGCAGGTGCCGCCTCCACCTACAGGTTACTGGCAGGCAGCTTAGGTCACGTCTCCACCTACAGCCTCTGCCAGCAACTTCTGCCAGCAACCTACAGGTGCCGCCTCCACCTGCAGATTCTGGCAGACAGCTTAAGTCATGCCTCCACCTACAGCCTCTGCCAGCAACCTGCAGGTGCCGCCTCCACCTACAGGTTACTGGCAGACAGCTTAGGTCAAGTCTCCACCTACAGCCTCTGCCAGCAACTTCTGCCAGCAACCTGCAGGTGCCGCCTCCACCTGCAGATTCTGGCAGACAGCTTATGTCACGCCTCCACCTACAGCCTCTGTCAGTAACCTGCAGGTGCAGCCTCCACCTGCAGGTTGCTGGCAGACAGCTTATGTCACGCCTCCACCTACAGCCTCTGTCAGTAACCTGCAGGTGCAGCCTCCACCTGCAGGTTGCTGGCAGACAGCTTATGTCACGCCTCCACCTACAGCCTCTGCCAGCAACTTCTGCCAGCAACCTACAGGTGCCGCCTCCACCTGCAGATTCTGGCAGACAGCTTAAGTCATGCCTCCACCTACAGCCTCTGCCAGCAACCTGCAGGTGCCGCCTCCACCTGCAGATTCTGGCAGACAGCTTAGGTCACGTCTCCACCTACAGCCTCTGCCAGCAACTTCTGCCAGCAGCCTACAGGTGCCGCCTCCACCTGCAGATTCTGGCAAACAGCTTAAGTCATGCCTCCACCTACAGCCTCTGCCAGCAACCTGCAGGTGCCGCCTCCACCTACAGATTCTGGCAGACAGCTTAAGTCATGCCTCCACCTACAGCCTCTGCCAGCAACCTGCAGGTGCCGCCTCCACCTACAGGTTACTGGCAGACAGCTTAGGTCAAGTCTCCACCTACAGCCTCTGCCAGCAACTTCTGCCAGCAACCTGCAGGTGCCGCCTCCACCTACAGGTTACTGGCAGGCAGCTTAGGTCATGCCTCCACCTAAAGCCTCTCTCAGTAACCTGCAGGTGCAGCCTCCACCTGCAGATTCTGGCAGACAGCTTATGTCACGCCTCCACCTACAGCCTCTGCCAGCAACCTGCAGGTGCCGCCTCCACCTACAGGTTACTGGCAGACAGCTTAGGTCAAGTCTCCACCTACAGCCTCTGCCAGCAACTTCTGCCAGTAACCTGCAGGTGCCGCCTCCACCTGCAGATTCTGGCAGACAGCTTATGTCACGCCTCCACCTACAGCCTCTGTCAGTAACCTGCAGGTGCCGCCTCCACCTGCAGATTCTGGCAAACAGCTTAAGTCATGCCTCCACCTACAGCCTCTGCCGGCAACCTGCAGGTGCCGCCTCCACCTACAGGTTACTGGCAGGCAGCTTAGGTCATGCCTCCACCTAAAGCCTCTCTCAGTAACCTGCAGGTGCAGCCTCCACCTGCAGATTCTGGCAGACAGCTTAGGTCACGCCTCCACCTACAGCCTCTGCCGGCAACCTGCAGTTGCCGCCTCCACCTGCAGGTTACTGGCAGACAGCTTAGGTCACGTCTCCACCTACAGCCTCTGCCAGCAACTTCTGCCAGCAACCTACAGGTGCCGCCTCCACCTGCAGATTCTGGCAGACAGCTTAAGTCATGCCTCCACCTACAGCCTCTGCCAGCAACCTGCAGGTGCCGCCTCCACCTACAGGTTACTGGCAGACAGCTTAGGTCAAGTCTCCACCTACAGCCTCTGCCAGCAACTTCTGCCAGCAACCTGCAGGTGCCGCCTCCACCTGCAGATTCTGGCAGACAGCTTATGTCACGCCTCCACCTACAGCCTCTGTCAGTAACCTGCAGGTGCAGCCTCCACCTGCAGGTTGCTGGCAGACAGCTTATGTCACGCCTCCACCGACAGCCTCTGCCAGCAACCTGCAGGTGCCGCCTCCACCTGCAGATTCTGGAAGACAGCTTAGGTCACGTCTCCACCTACAGCCTCTGCCAGCAACTTCTGCCAGCAACCTACAGGTGCCGCCTCCACCTGCAGATTCTGGCAGACAGCTTAAGTCATGCCTCCACCTACAGCCTCTGCCAGCAACCTGCAGGTGCCGCCTCCACCTGCAGATTCTGGCAGACAGCTTAGGTCACGTCTCCACCTACAGCCTCTGCCAGCAACTTCTGCCAGCAGCCTACAGGTGCCGCCTCCACCTGCAGATTCTGGCAAACAGCTTAAGTCATGCCTCCACCTACAGCCTCTGCCAGCAACCTGCAGGTGCCGCCTCCACCTACAGATTCTGGCAGACAGCTTAAGTCATGCCTCCACCTACAGCCTCTGCCAGCAACCTGCAGGTGCCGCCTCCACCTACAGGTTACTGGCAGACAGCTTAGGTCAAGTCTCCACCTACAGCCTCTGCCAGCAACTTCTGCCAGCAACCTGCAGGTGCCGCCTCCACCTACAGGTTACTGGCAGGCAGCTTAGGTCATGCCTCCACCTAAAGCCTCTCTCAGTAACCTGCAGGTGCAGCCTCCACCTGCAGATTCTGGCAGACAGCTTAGGTCACGCCTCCACCTACAGCCTCTGCCAGCAACCTGCAGGTGCCGCCTCCACCTACAGGTTACTGGCAGACAGCTTAGGTCAAGTCTCCACCTACAGCCTCTGCCAGCAACTTCTGCCAGTAACCTGCAGGTGCCGCCTCCACCTGCAGATTCTGGCAGACAGCTTATGTCACGCCTCCACCTACAGCCTCTGTCAGTAACCTGCAGGTGCCGCCTCCACCTGCAGATTCTGGCAAACAGCTTAAGTCATGCCTCCACCTACAGCCTCTGCCGGCAACCTGCAAGTGCCACCTCCACCTACAGGTTACTGGCAGGCAGCTTAGGTCATGCCTCCACCTAAAGCCTCTCTCAGTAACCTGCAGGTGCAGCCTCCACCTGCAGATTCTGGCAAACAGCTTAGGTCACGCCTCCACCTACAGCCTCTGCCGGCAACCTGCAGTTGCCGCCTCCACCTGCAGGTTACTGGCAGACAGCTTAGGTCACGTCTCCACCTACAGCCTCTGCCAGCAACTTCTGCCAGCAACCTACAGGTGCCGCCTCCACCTGCAGATTCTGGCAGACAGCTTAAGTCATGCCTCCACCTACAGCCTCTGCCAGCAACCTGCAGGTGCCGCCTCCACCTACAGGTTACTGGCAGACAGCTTAGGTCAAGTCTCCACCTACAGCCTCTGCCAGCAACTTCTGCCAGCAACCTGCAGGTGCCGCCTCCACCTGCAGATTCTGGCAGACAGCTTATGTCACGCCTCCACCTACAGCCTCTGTCAGTAACCTGCAGGTGCAGCCTCCACCTGCAGGTTGCTGGCAGACAGCTTATGTCACGCCTCCACCGACAGCCTCTGCCAGCAACCTGCAGGTGCCGCCTCCACCTGCAGATTCTGGAAGACAGCTTAGGTCACGTCTCCACCTACAGCCTCTGCCAGCAACTTCTGCCAGCAACCTACAGGTGCCGCCTCCACCTGCAGATTCTGGCAGACAGCTTAAGTCATGCCTCCACCTACAGCCTCTGCCAGCAACCTGCAGGTGCCGCCTCCACCTGCAGATTCTGGAAGACAGCTTAGGTCACGTCTCCACCTACAGCCTCTGCCAGCAACTTCTGCCAGCAACCTACAGGTGCCGCCTCCACCTGCAGATTCTGGCAGACAGCTTAGGTCACGTCTCCACCTACAGCCTCTGCCAGCAACTTCTGCCAGCAGCCTACAGGTGCCGCCTCCACCTGCAGATTCTGGCAAACAGCTTAAGTCATGCCTCCACCTACAGCCTCTGCCAGCAACCTGCAGGTGCCGCCTCCACCTACAGATTCTGGCAGACAGCTTAAGTCATGCCTCCACCTACAGCCTCTGCCAGCAACCTGCAGGTGCCGCCTCCACCTACAGGTTACTGGCAGACAGCTTAGGTCAAGTCTCCACCTACAGCCTCTGCCAGCAACTTCTGCCAGCAACCTGCAGGTGCCGCCTCCACCTACAGGTTACTGGCAGGCAGCTTAGGTCATGCCTCCACCTAAAGCCTCTCTCAGTAACCTGCAGGTGCAGCCTCCACCTGCAGATTCTGGCAGACAGCTTAGGTCACGCCTCCACCTACAGCCTCTGCCAGCAACCTGCAGGTGCCGCCTCCACCTACAGGTTACTGGCAGACAGCTTAGGTCAAGTCTCCACCTACAGCCTCTGCCAGCAACTTCTGCCAGTAACCTGCAGGTGCCGCCTCCACCTGCAGATTCTGGCAGACAGCTTATGTCACGCCTCCACCTACAGCCTCTGTCAGTAACCTGCAGGTGCCGCCTCCACCTGCAGATTCTGGCAAACAGCTTAAGTCATGCCTCCACCTACAGCCTCTGCCGGCAACCTGCAAGTGCCACCTCCACCTACAGGTTACTGGCAGGCAGCTTAGGTCATGCCTCCACCTAAAGCCTCTCTCAGTAACCTGCAGGTGCAGCCTCCACCTGCAGATTCTGGCAAACAGCTTAGGTCACGCCTCCACCTACAGCCTCTGCCGGCAACCTGCAGTTGCCGCCTCCACCTGCAGGTTACTGGCAGACAGCTTAGGTCACGTCTCCACCTACAGCCTCTGCCAGCAACTTCTGCCAGCAACCTACAGGTGCCGCCTCCACCTGCAGATTCTGGCAGACAGCTTAAGTCATGCCTCCACCTACAGCCTCTGCCAGCAACCTGCAGGTGCCGCCTCCACCTACAGGTTACTGGCAGACAGCTTAGGTCAAGTCTCCACCTACAGCCTCTGCCAGCAACTTCTGCCAGCAACCTGCAGGTGCCGCCTCCACCTGCAGATTCTGGCAGACAGCTTATGTCACGCCTCCACCTACAGCCTCTGTCAGTAACCTGCAGGTGCAGCCTCCACCTGCAGGTTGCTGGCAGACAGCTTATGTCACGCCTCCACCGACAGCCTCTGCCAGCAACCTGCAGGTGCCGCCTCCACCTGCAGATTCTGGAAGACAGCTTAGGTCACGTCTCCACCTACAGCCTCTGCCAGCAACTTCTGCCAGCAACCTACAGGTGCCGCCTCCACCTGCAGATTCTGGCAGACAGCTTAAGTCATGCCTCCACCTACAGCCTCTGCCAGCAACCTGCAGGTGCCGCCTCCACCTGCAGATTCTGGCAGACAGCTTAGGTCACGTCTCCACCTACAGCCTCTGCCAGCAACTTCTGCCAGCAGCCTACAGGTGCCGCCTCCACCTGCAGATTCTGGCAAACAGCTTAAGTCATGCCTCCACCTACAGCCTCTGCCGGCAACCTGCAGGTGCCGCCTCCACCTACAGGTTACTGGCAGGCAGCTTAGGTCATGCCTCCACCTAAAGCCTCTCTCAGTAACCTGCAGGTGCAGCCTCCACCTGCAGATTCTGGCAGACAGCTTAGGTCACGCCTCCACCTACAGCCTCTGCCAGCAACCTGCAGGTGCCGCCTCCACCTACAGGTTACTGGCAGACAGCTTAGGTCAAGTCTCCACCTACAGCCTCTGCCAGCAACTTCTGCCAGCAACCTGCAGGTGCCGCCTCCACCTGCAGATTCTGGCAGACAGCTTATGTCACGCCTCCACCTACAGCCTCTGTCAGTAACCTGCAGGTGCAGCCTCCACCTGCAGGTTGCTGGCAGACAGCTTATGTCACGCCTCCACCTACAGCCTCTGTCAGTAACCTGCAGGTGCAGCCTCCACCTGCAGGTTGCTGGCAGACAGCTTATGTCACGCCTCCACCTACAGCCTCTGCCAGCAACTTCTGCCAGCAACCTACAGGTGCCGCCTCCACCTGCAGATTCTGGCAGACAGCTTAGGTCACGTCTCCACCTACAGCCTCTGCCAGCAACTTCTGCCAGCAACCTACAGGTGCCGCCTCCACCTGCAGATTCTGGCAGACAGCTTAAGTCATGCCTCCACCTACAGCCTCTGCCAGCAACCTGCAGGTGCCGCCTCCACCTACAGGTTACTGGCAGACAGCTTAGGTCAAGTCTCCACCTACAGCCTCTGCCAGCAACTTCTGCCAGCAACCTGCAGGTGCCGCCTCCACCTGCAGATTCTGGCAGACAGCTTATGTCACGCCTCCACCTACAGCCTCTGTCAGTAACCTGCAGGTGCAGCCTCCACCTGCAGGTTGCTGGCAGACAGCTTATGTCACGCCTCCACCGACAGCCTCTGCCAGCAACCTGCAGGTGCCGCCTCCACCTGCAGATTCTGGAAGACAGCTTAGGTCACGTCTCCACCTACAGCCTCTGCCAGCAACTTCTGCCAGCAACCTACAGGTGCCGCCTCCACCTGCAGATTCTGGCAGACAGCTTAAGTCATGCCTCCACCTACAGCCTCTGCCAGCAACCTGCAGGTGCCGCCTCCACCTGCAGATTCTGGAAGACAGCTTAGGTCACGTCTCCACCTACAGCCTCTGCCAGCAACTTCTGCCAGCAACCTACAGGTGCCGCCTCCACCTGCAGATTCTGGCAGACAGCTTAGGTCACGTCTCCACCTACAGCCTCTGCCAGCAACTTCTGCCAGCAGCCTACAGGTGCCGCCTCCACCTGCAGATTCTGGCAAACAGCTTAAGTCATGCCTCCACCTACAGCCTCTGCCAGCAACCTGCAGGTGCCGCCTCCACCTACAGATTCTGGCAGACAGCTTAAGTCATGCCTCCACCTACAGCCTCTGCCAGCAACCTGCAGGTGCCGCCTCCACCTACAGGTTACTGGCAGACAGCTTAGGTCAAGTCTCCACCTACAGCCTCTGCCAGCAACTTCTGCCAGCAACCTGCAGGTGCCGCCTCCACCTACAGGTTACTGGCAGGCAGCTTAGGTCATGCCTCCACCTAAAGCCTCTCTCAGTAACCTGCAGGTGCAGCCTCCACCTGCAGATTCTGGCAGACAGCTTAGGTCACGCCTCCACCTACAGCCTCTGCCAGCAACCTGCAGGTGCCGCCTCCACCTACAGGTTACTGGCAGACAGCTTAGGTCAAGTCTCCACCTACAGCCTCTGCCAGCAACTTCTGCCAGTAACCTGCAGGTGCCGCCTCCACCTGCAGATTCTGGCAGACAGCTTATGTCACGCCTCCACCTACAGCCTCTGTCAGTAACCTGCAGGTGCCGCCTCCACCTGCAGATTCTGGCAAACAGCTTAAGTCATGCCTCCACCTACAGCCTCTGCCGGCAACCTGCAAGTGCCACCTCCACCTACAGGTTACTGGCAGGCAGCTTAGGTCATGCCTCCACCTAAAGCCTCTCTCAGTAACCTGCAGGTGCAGCCTCCACCTGCAGATTCTGGCAAACAGCTTAGGTCACGCCTCCACCTACAGCCTCTGCCGGCAACCTACAGGTGCCGCCTCCACCTGCAGATTCTGGCAGACAGCTTAAGTCATGCCTCCACCTACAGCCTCTGCCAGCAACCTGCAGGTGCCGCCTCCACCTACAGGTTACTGGCAGACAGCTTAGGTCAAGTCTCCACCTACAGCCTCTGCCAGCAACTTCTGCCAGCAACCTGCAGGTGCCGCCTCCACCTGCAGATTCTGGCAGACAGCTTATGTCACGCCTCCACCTACAGCCTCTGTCAGTAACCTGCAGGTGCAGCCTCCACCTGCAGGTTGCTGGCAGACAGCTTATGTCACGCCTCCACCGACAGCCTCTGCCAGCAACCTGCAGGTGCCGCCTCCACCTGCAGATTCTGGAAGACAGCTTAGGTCACGTCTCCACCTACAGCCTCTGCCAGCAACTTCTGCCAGCAACCTACAGGTGCCGCCTCCACCTGCAGATTCTGGCAGACAGCTTAAGTCATGCCTCCACCTACAGCCTCTGCCAGCAACCTGCAGGTGCCGCCTCCACCTGCAGATTCTGGCAGACAGCTTAGGTCACGTCTCCACCTACAGCCTCTGCCAGCAACTTCTGCCAGCAGCCTACAGGTGCCGCCTCCACCTGCAGATTCTGGCAAACAGCTTAAGTCATGCCTCCACCTACAGCCTCTGCCGGCAACCTGCAGGTGCCGCCTCCACCTACAGGTTACTGGCAGGCAGCTTAGGTCATGCCTCCACCTAAAGCCTCTCTCAGTAACCTGCAGGTGCAGCCTCCACCTGCAGATTCTGGCAGACAGCTTAGGTCACGCCTCCACCTACAGCCTCTGCCAGCAACCTGCAGGTGCCGCCTCCACCTACAGGTTACTGGCAGACAGCTTAGGTCAAGTCTCCACCTACAGCCTCTGCCAGCAACTTCTGCCAGCAACCTGCAGGTGCCGCCTCCACCTGCAGATTCTGGCAGACAGCTTATGTCACGCCTCCACCTACAGCCTCTGTCAGTAACCTGCAGGTGCAGCCTCCACCTGCAGGTTGCTGGCAGACAGCTTATGTCACGCCTCCACCTACAGCCTCTGCCGGCAACCTGCAGTTGCCGCCTCCACCTGCAGGCTATTGGCAGACAGCTTAGGCCACGCCTCCACCTACAGCCTCTGTCAGTAACCTGCAGGTGCAGCCTCCACCTGCAGGCTGCTGGCAGACAGCTTATGTCACGCCCCCACCTACAGCCTCTGCCAGCAACCTGCAGGTGCCGCCTCCACCTGCAGATTCTGGCAGACAGCTTAGGTCACGCCTCCACCTACAGCCTCTGCCGGCAACCTGCAGTTGCCGCCTCCACCTGCAGGTTATTGGCAGACAGCTTAGGCCACGCCTCCACCTACAGCCTCTGCCAGCAACCTGCAGGTGCCGCCTCCACCTACAGGTTACTGGCAGACAGCTTAGGTCAAGTCTCCACCTACAGCCTCTGCCAGCAACTTCTGCCAGCAACCTGCAGGTGCCGCCTCCACCTGCAGATTCTGGCAGACAGCTTATGTCACGCCTCCACCTACAGCCTCTGTCAGTAACCTGCAGGTGCAGCCTCCACCTGCAGGTTGCTGGCAGACAGCTTATGTCACGCCTCCACCTACAGCCTCTGCCGGCAACCTGCAGTTGCCGCCTCCACCTGCAGGCTATTGGCAGACAGCTTAGGCCACGCCTCCACCTACAGCCTCTGTCAGTAACCTGCAGGTGCAGCCTCCACCTGCAGGCTGCTGGCAGACAGCTTATGTCACGCCCCCACCTACAGCCTCTGCCAGCAACCTGCAGGTGCCGCCTCCACCTGCAGATTCTGGCAGACAGCTTAGGTCACGCCTCCACCTACAGCCTCTGCCGGCAACCTGCAGTTGCCGCCTCCACCTGCAGGTTATTGGCAGACAGCTTAGGCCACGCCTCCACCTACAGCCTCTGCCAGCAACTTCTGCCAGCAACCTGCAGGTGCCGCCTCCACCTGCAGATTCTGGCAGACAGCTTATGTCACGCCTCCACCTACAGCCTCTGTCAGTAACCTGCAGGTGCAGCCTCCACCTGCAGATTCTGGCAGACAGCTTAGGTCACGTCTCCACCTACAGCCTCTGCCAGCAACTTCTGCCAGCAGCCTACAGGTGCCGCCTCCACCTGCAGATTCTGGCAAACAGCTTAAGTCATGCCTCCACCTACAGCCTCTGCCGGCAACCTGCAGGTGCCGCCTCCACCTACAGGTTACTGGCAGGCAGCTTAGGTCATGCCTCCACCTAAAGCCTCTCTCAGTAACCTGCAGGTGCAGCCTCCACCTGCAGATTCTGGCAGACAGCTTAGGTCACGCCTCCACCTACAGCCTCTGCCAGCAACCTGCAGGTGCCGCCTCCACCTACAGGTTACTGGCAGACAGCTTAGGTCAAGTCTCCACCTACAGCCTCTGCCAGCAACTTCTGCCAGCAACCTGCAGGTGCCGCCTCCACCTGCAGATTCTGGCAGACAGCTTATGTCACGCCTCCACCTACAGCCTCTGTCAGTAACCTGCAGGTGCAGCCTCCACCTGCAGGTTGCTGGCAGACAGCTTATGTCACGCCTCCACCTACAGCCTCTGTCAGTAACCTGCAGGTGCAGCCTCCACCTGCAGGTTGCTGGCAGACAGCTTATGTCACGCCTCCACCTACAGCCTCTGCCAGCAACTTCTGCCAGCAACCTACAGGTGCCGCCTCCACCTGCAGATTCTGGCAGACAGCTTAGGTCACGTCTCCACCTACAGCCTCTGCCAGCAACTTCTGCCAGCAACCTACAGGTGCCGCCTCCACCTGCAGATTCTGGCAGACAGCTTAAGTCATGCCTCCACCTACAGCCTCTGCCAGCAACCTGCAGGTGCCGCCTCCACCTACAGGTTACTGGCAGACAGCTTAGGTCAAGTCTCCACCTACAGCCTCTGCCAGCAACTTCTGCCAGCAACCTGCAGGTGCCGCCTCCACCTGCAGATTCTGGCAGACAGCTTATGTCACGCCTCCACCTACAGCCTCTGTCAGTAACCTGCAGGTGCAGCCTCCACCTGCAGGTTGCTGGCAGACAGCTTATGTCACGCCTCCACCGACAGCCTCTGCCAGCAACCTGCAGGTGCCGCCTCCACCTGCAGATTCTGGAAGACAGCTTAGGTCACGTCTCCACCTACAGCCTCTGCCAGCAACTTCTGCCAGCAACCTACAGGTGCCGCCTCCACCTGCAGATTCTGGCAGACAGCTTAAGTCATGCCTCCACCTACAGCCTCTGCCAGCAACCTGCAGGTGCCGCCTCCACCTGCAGATTCTGGAAGACAGCTTAGGTCACGTCTCCACCTACAGCCTCTGCCAGCAACTTCTGCCAGCAACCTACAGGTGCCGCCTCCACCTGCAGATTCTGGCAGACAGCTTAGGTCACGTCTCCACCTACAGCCTCTGCCAGCAACTTCTGCCAGCAGCCTACAGGTGCCGCCTCCACCTGCAGATTCTGGCAAACAGCTTAAGTCATGCCTCCACCTACAGCCTCTGCCAGCAACCTGCAGGTGCCGCCTCCACCTACAGATTCTGGCAGACAGCTTAAGTCATGCCTCCACCTACAGCCTCTGCCAGCAACCTGCAGGTGCCGCCTCCACCTACAGGTTACTGGCAGACAGCTTAGGTCAAGTCTCCACCTACAGCCTCTGCCAGCAACTTCTGCCAGCAACCTGCAGGTGCCGCCTCCACCTACAGGTTACTGGCAGGCAGCTTAGGTCATGCCTCCACCTAAAGCCTCTCTCAGTAACCTGCAGGTGCAGCCTCCACCTGCAGATTCTGGCAGACAGCTTAGGTCACGCCTCCACCTACAGCCTCTGCCAGCAACCTGCAGGTGCCGCCTCCACCTACAGGTTACTGGCAGACAGCTTAGGTCAAGTCTCCACCTACAGCCTCTGCCAGCAACTTCTGCCAGTAACCTGCAGGTGCCGCCTCCACCTGCAGATTCTGGCAGACAGCTTATGTCACGCCTCCACCTACAGCCTCTGTCAGTAACCTGCAGGTGCCGCCTCCACCTGCAGATTCTGGCAAACAGCTTAAGTCATGCCTCCACCTACAGCCTCTGCCGGCAACCTGCAAGTGCCACCTCCACCTACAGGTTACTGGCAGGCAGCTTAGGTCATGCCTCCACCTAAAGCCTCTCTCAGTAACCTGCAGGTGCAGCCTCCACCTGCAGATTCTGGCAAACAGCTTAGGTCACGCCTCCACCTACAGCCTCTGCCGGCAACCTGCAGTTGCCGCCTCCACCTGCAGGTTACTGGCAGACAGCTTAGGTCACGTCTCCACCTACAGCCTCTGCCAGCAACTTCTGCCAGCAACCTACAGGTGCCGCCTCCACCTGCAGATTCTGGCAGACAGCTTAAGTCATGCCTCCACCTACAGCCTCTGCCAGCAACCTGCAGGTGCCGCCTCCACCTACAGGTTACTGGCAGACAGCTTAGGTCAAGTCTCCACCTACAGCCTCTGCCAGCAACTTCTGCCAGCAACCTGCAGGTGCCGCCTCCACCTGCAGATTCTGGCAGACAGCTTATGTCACGCCTCCACCTACAGCCTCTGTCAGTAACCTGCAGGTGCAGCCTCCACCTGCAGGTTGCTGGCAGACAGCTTATGTCACGCCTCCACCGACAGCCTCTGCCAGCAACCTGCAGGTGCCGCCTCCACCTGCAGATTCTGGAAGACAGCTTAGGTCACGTCTCCACCTACAGCCTCTGCCAGCAACTTCTGCCAGCAACCTACAGGTGCCGCCTCCACCTGCAGATTCTGGCAGACAGCTTAAGTCATGCCTCCACCTACAGCCTCTGCCAGCAACCTGCAGGTGCCGCCTCCACCTGCAGATTCTGGCAGACAGCTTAGGTCACGTCTCCACCTACAGCCTCTGCCAGCAACTTCTGCCAGCAGCCTACAGGTGCCGCCTCCACCTGCAGATTCTGGCAAACAGCTTAAGTCATGCCTCCACCTACAGCCTCTGCCGGCAACCTGCAGGTGCCGCCTCCACCTACAGGTTACTGGCAGGCAGCTTAGGTCATGCCTCCACCTAAAGCCTCTCTCAGTAACCTGCAGGTGCAGCCTCCACCTGCAGATTCTGGCAGACAGCTTAGGTCACGCCTCCACCTACAGCCTCTGCCAGCAACCTGCAGGTGCCGCCTCCACCTACAGGTTACTGGCAGACAGCTTAGGTCAAGTCTCCACCTACAGCCTCTGCCAGCAACCTGCAGTTGCCGCCTCCACCTGCAGGCTATTGGCAGACAGCTTAGGCCACGCCTCCACCTACAGCCTCTGTCAGTAACCTGCAGGTGCAGCCTCCACCTGCAGGCTGCTGGCAGACAGCTTATGTCACGCCCCCACCTACAGCCTCTGCCAGCAACCTGCAGGTGCCGCCTCCACCTGCAGATTCTGGCAGACAGCTTAGGTCACGCCTCCACCTACAGCCTCTGCCGGCAACCTGCAGTTGCCGCCTCCACCTGCAGGTTATTGGCAGACAGCTTAGGCCACGCCTCCACCTACAGCCTCTGCCAGCAACTTCTGCCAGCAACCTGCAGGTGCCGCCTCCACCTGCAGATTCTGGCAGACAGCTTATGTCACGCCTCCACCTACAGCCTCTGTCAGTAACCTGCAGGTGCAGCCTCCACCTGCAGGTTGCTGGCAGACAGCTTATGTCACGCCTCCACCTACAGCCTCTGCCAGCAACCTGCAGGTGCCGCCTCCACCTGCAGATTCTGGCAGACAGCTTAGGTCACGTCTCCACCTACAGCCTCTGCCAGCAACTTCTGCAAACAGCCTACAGGTGCCGCCTCCACCTGCAGATTCTGGCAAACAGCTTAAGTCATGCCTCCACCTACAGCCTCTGCCAGCAACCTGCAGGTGCCGCCTCCACCTACAGATTCTGGCAGACAGCTTAAGTCATGCCTCCACCTACAGCCTCTGCCAGCAACCTGCAGGTGCCACCTCCACCTACAGGTTACTGGCAGGCAGCTTAGGTCATGCCTCCACCTAAAGCCTCTCTCAGTAACCTGCAGGTGCAGCCTCCACCTGCAGATTCTGGCAAACAGCTTAGGTCACGCCTCCACCTACAGCCTCTGCCGGCAACCTGCAGTTGCCGCCTCCACCTGCAGGTTACTGGCAGACAGCTTAGGTCACGTCTCCACCTACAGCCTCTGCCAGCAACTTCTGCCAGCAACCTACAGGTGCCGCCTCCACCTGCAGATTCTGGCAGACAGCTTAAGTCACGCCTCCACCTACAGCCTCTGCCAGCAACCTGCAGGTGCCGCCTCCACCTACAGGTTACTGGCAGACAGCTTAGGTCAAGTCTCCACCTACAGCCTCTGCCAGCAACTTCTGCCAGCAACCTGCAGGTGCCGCCTCCACCTGCAGATTCTGGCAGACAGCTTATGTCACGCCTCCACCTACAGCCTCTGTCAGTAACCTGCAGGTGCAGCCTCCACCTGCAGGTTGCTGGCAGACAGCTTATGTCACGCCTCCACCGACAGCCTCTGCCAGCAACCTGCAGGTGCCGCCTCCACCTGCAGATTCTGGAAGACAGCTTAGGTCACGTCTCCACCTACAGCCTCTGCCAGCAACTTCTGCCAGCAACCTACAGGTGCCGCCTCCACCTGCAGATTCTGGCAGACAGCTTAAGTCATGCCTCCACCTACAGCCTCTGCCAGCAACCTGCAGGTGCCGCCTCCACCTGCAGATTCTGGCAGACAGCTTAGGTCACGTCTCCACCTACAGCCTCTGCCAGCAACTTCTGCCAGCAGCCTACAGGTGCCGCCTCCACCTGCAGATTCTGGCAAACAGCTTAAGTCATGCCTCCACCTACAGCCACTGCCGGCAACCTGCAGGTGCCGCCTCCACCTACAGGTTACTGGCAGGCAGCTTAGGTCATGCCTCCACCTAAAGCCTCTCTCAGTAACCTGCAGGTGCAGCCTCCACCTGCAGATTCTGGCAGACAGCTTAGGTCACGCCTCCACCTACAGCCTCTGCCAGCAACCTGCAGGTGCCGCCTCCACCTACAGGTTACTGGCAGACAGCTTAGGTCAAGTCTCCACCTACAGCCTCTGCCAGCAACTTCTGCCAGCAACCTGCAGGTGCCGCCTCCACCTGCAGATTCTGGCAGACAGCTTATGTCACGCCTCCACCTACAGCCTCTGTCAGTAACCTGCAGGTGCAGCCTCCACCTGCAGGTTGCTGGCAGACAGCTTATGTCACGCCTCCACCTACAGCCTCTGCCGGCAACCTGCAGTTGCCGCCTCCACCTGCAGGCTATTGGCAGACAGCTTAGGCCACGCCTCCACCTACAGCCTCTGTCAGTAACCTGCAGGTGCAGCCTCCACCTGCAGGCTGCTGGCAGACAGCTTATGTCACGCCTCCACCTACAGCCTCTGCCAGCAACCTGCAGGTGCCGCCTCCACCTGCAGATTCTAGCAGACAGCTTAGGTCACGCCTCCACCTACAGCCTCTGCCGGCAACCTGCAGTTGCCGCCTCCACCTGCAGGTTATTGGCAGACAGCTTAGGCCACGCCTCCACCTACAGCCTCTGCCAGCAACTTCTGCCAGCAACCTGCAGGTGCCGCCTCCACCTGCAGATTCTGGCAGACAGCTTATGTCACGCCTCCACCTACAGCCTCTGTCAGTAACCTGCAGGTGCAGCCTCCACCTGCAGGTTGCTGGCAGACAGCTTATGTCACGCCTCCACCTACAGCCTCTGCCAGCAACCTGCAGGTGCCGCCTCCACCTGCAGATTCTGGCAGACAGCTTAGGTCACGTCTCCACCTACAGCCTCTGCCAGCAACTTCTGCAAACAGCCTACAGGTGCCGCCTCCACCTGCAGATTCTGGCAAACAGCTTAAGTCATGCCTCCACCTACAGCCTCTGCCAGCAACCTGCAGGTGCCGCCTCCACCTACAGATTCTGGCAGACAGCTTAAGTCATGCCTCCACCTACAGCCTCTGCCAGCAACCTGCAGGTGCCGCCTCCACCTACAGGTTACTGGCAGACAGCTTAGGTCAAGTCTCCACCTACAGCCTCTGCCAGCAACTTCTGCCAGCAACCTGCAGGTGCCGCCTCCACCTACAGGTTACTGGCAGGCAGCTTAGGTCATGCCTCCACCTAAAGCCTCTCTCAGTAACCTGCAGGTGCAGCCTCCACCTGCAGATTCTGGCAGACAGCTTAGGTCACGCCTCCACCTACAGCCTCTGCCAGCAACCTGCAGGTGCCGCCTCCACCTACAGGTTACTGGCAGACAGCTTAGGTCAAGTCTCCACCTACAGCCTCTGCCAGCAACTTCTGCCAGTAACCTGCAGGTGCCGCCTCCACCTGCAGATTCTGGCAGACAGCTTATGTCACGCCTCCACCTACAGCCTCTGTCAGTAACCTGCAGGTGCCGCCTCCACCTGCAGATTCTGGCAAACAGCTTAAGTCATGCCTCCACCTACAGCCTCTGCCGGCAACCTGCAGGTGCCGCCTCCACCTACAGGTTACTGGCAGGCAGCTTAGGTCATGCCTCCACCTAAAGCCTCTCTCAGTAACCTGCAGGTGCAGCCTCCACCTGCAGATTCTGGCAGACAGCTTAGGTCACGTCTCCACCTACAGCCTCTGCCAGCAACTTCTGCCAGCAGCCTACAGGTGCCGCCTCCACCTGCAGATTCTGGCAAACAGCTTAAGTCATGCCTCCACCTACAGCCTCTGCCAGCAACCTGCAGGTGCCGCCTCCACCTACAGATTCTGGCAGACAGCTTAAGTCATGCCTCCACCTACAGCCTCTGCCAGCAACCTGCAGGTGCCGCCTCCACCTACAGGTTACTGGCAGACAGCTTAGGTCAAGTCTCCACCTACAGCCTCTGCCAGCAACTTCTGCCAGCAACCTGCAGGTGCCGCCTCCACCTACAGGTTACTGGCAGGCAGCTTAGGTCATGCCTCCACCTAAAGCCTCTCTCAGTAACCTGCAGGTGCAGCCTCCACCTGCAGATTCTGGCAGACAGCTTAGGTCACGCCTCCACCTACAGCCTCTGCCAGCAACCTGCAGGTGCCGCCTCCACCTACAGGTTACTGGCAGACAGCTTAGGTCAAGTCTCCACCTACAGCCTCTGCCAGCAACTTCTGCCAGCAGCCTACAGGTGCCGCCTCCACCTGCAGATTCTGGCAGACAGCTTAGGTCACGCCTCCACTAACAGCCTCTGCCGGCAACCTGCAGTTGCCGCCTCCACCTGCAGGTTATTGGCAGACAGCTTAGGCCACGCCTCCACCTACAGCCTCTGCCAGCAACTTCTGCCAGCAACCTGCAGGTGCCGCCTCCACCTGCAGATTCTGGCAGACAGCTTATGTCACGCCTCCACCTACAGCCTCTGCCAGCAACCTGCAGGTGCCGCCTCCACCTGCAGATTCTGGCAGACAGCTTAGGTCACGTCTCCACCTACAGCCTCTGCCAGCAACTTCTGCCAGCAGCCTACAGGTGCCGCCTCCACCTGCAGATTCTGGCAAACAGCTTAAGTCATGCCTCCACCTACAGCCTCTGCCAGCAACCTGCAGGTGCCGCCTCCACCTACAGGTTACTGGCAGACAGCTTATGTCACGCCTCCACCTACAGCCTCTGTCAGTAACCTGCAGGTGCAGCCTCCACCTGCAGATTCTGGCAGACAGCTTAGGTCACGTCTCCACCTACAGCCTCTGCCAGCAACTTCTGCAAACAGCCTACAGGTGCCGCCTCCACCTGCAGATTCTGGCAAACAGCTTAAGTCATGCCTCCACCTACAGCCTCTGCCAGCAACCTGCAGGTGCCGCCTCCACCTACAGATTCTGGCAGACAGCTTAAGTCATGCCTCCACCTACAGCCTCTGCCAGCAACCTGCAGGTGCCGCCTCCACCTACAGGTTACTGGCAGACAGCTTAGGTCAAGTCTCCACCTACAGCCTCTGCCAGCAACTTCTGCCAGCAACCTGCAGGTGCCGCCTCCACCTACAGGTTACTGGCAGGCAGCTTAGGTCATGCCTCCACCTAAAGCCTCTCTCAGTAACCTGCAGGTGCAGCCTCCACCTGCAGATTCTGGCAGACAGCTTAGGTCACGTCTCCACCTACAGCCTCTGCCAGCAACTTCTGCCAGCAGCCTACAGGTGCCGCCTCCACCTGCAGATTCTGGCAAACAGCTTAAGTCATGCCTCCACCTACAGCCTCTGCCAGCAACCTGCAGCTGCCGCCTCCACCTACAGATTCTGGCAGACAGCTTAAGTCATGCCTCCACCTACAGCCTCTGCCAGCAACCTGCAGGTGCCGCCTCCACCTACAGGTTACTGGCAGACAGCTTAGGTCAAGTCTCCACCTACAGCCTCTGCCAGCAACTTCTGCCAGCAACCTGCAGGTGCCGCCTCCACCTACAGGTTACTGGCAGGCAGCTTAGGTCATGCCTCCACCTAAAGCCTCTCTCAGTAACCTGCAGGTGCAGCCTCCACCTGCAGATTCTGGCAGACAGCTTAGGTCACGCCTCCACCTACAGCCTCTGCCAGCAACCTGCAGGTGCCGCCTCCACCTACAGGTTACTGGCAGACAGCTTAGGTCAAGTCTCCACCTACAGCCTCTGCCAGCAACTTCTGCCAGTAACCTGCAGGTGCCGCCTCCACCTGCAGATTCTGGCAGACAGCTTAGGTCACGCCTCCACCTACAGCCTCTGCCAGCAACCTGCAGGTGCCGCCTCCACCTACAGGTTACTGGCAGACAGCTTAGGTCAAGTCTCCACCTACAGCCTCTGCCAGCAACTTCTGCCAGCAGCCTACAGGTGCCGCCTCCACCTGCAGATTCTGGCAGACAGCTTAGGTCACGCCTCCACCTACAGCCTCTGCCGGCAACCTGTAGTTGCCGCCTCCACCTGCAGGTTATTGGCAGACAGCTTAGGCCACGCCTCCACCTACAGCCTCTGCCAGCAACTTCTGCCAGCAACCTGCAGGTGCCGCCTCCACCTGCAGATTCTGGCAGACAGCTTATGTCACGCCTCCACCTACAGCCTCTGCCAGCAACCTGCAGGTGCCGCCTCCACCTGCAGATTCTGGCAGACAGCTTAGGTCACGTCTCCACCTACAGCCTCTGCCAGCAACTTCTGCCAGCAGCCTACAGGTGCCGCCTCCACCTGCAGATTCTGGCAAACAGCTTAAGTCATGCCTCCACCTACAGCCTCTGCCAGCAACCTGCAGGTGCCGCCTCCACCTACAGGTTACTGGCAGACAGCTTATGTCACGCCTCCACCTACAGCCTCTGTCAGTAACCTGCAGGTGCAGCCTCCATCTGCAGATTCTGCCAGACAGCTTAGGTCACGTCTCCACCTACAGCCTCTGCCAGCAACTTCTGCAAACAGCCTAGAGGTGCCGCCTCCACCTGCAGATTCTGGCAAACAGCTTAAGTCATGCCTCCACCTACAGCCTCTGCCAGCAACCTGCAGGTGCCGCCTCCACCTACAGATTCTGGCAGACAGCTTAAGTCATGCCTCCACCTACAGCCTCTGCCAGCAACCTGCAGGTGCCGCCTCCACCTACAGGTTACTGGCAGACAGCTTAGGTCAAGTCTCCACCTACAGCCTCTGCCAGCAACTTCTGCCAGCAACCTGCAGGTGCCGCCTCCACCTACAGGTTACTGGCAGGCAGCTTAGGTCATGCCTCCACCTAAAGCCTCTCTCAGTAACCTGCAGGTGCAGCCTCCACCTGCAGATTCTGGCAGACAGCTTAGGTCACGCCTCCACCTACAGCCTCTGCCAGCAACCTGCAGGTGCCGCCTCCACCTACAGGTTACTGGCAGACAGCTTAGGTCAAGTCTCCACCTACAGCCTCTGCCAGCAACTTCTGCCAGTAACCTGCAGGTGCCGCCTCCACCTGCAGATTCTGGCAGACAGCTTATGTCACGCCTCCACCTACAGCCTCTGTCAGTAACCTGCAGGTGCCGCCTCCACCTGCAGATTCTGGCAAACAGCTTAAGTCATGCCTCCACCTACAGCCTCTGCCGGCAACCTGCAGGTGCCGCCTCCACCTACAGGTTACTGGCAGGCAGCTTAGGTCATGCCTCCACCTAAAGCCTCTCTCAGTAACCTGCAGGTGCAGCCTCCACCTGCAGATTCTGGCAGACAGCTTAGGTCACGCCTCCACCTACAGCCTCTGCCGGCAACCTGCAGTTGCCGCCTCCACCTGCAGGTTACTGGCAGACAGCTTAGGTCACGTCTCCACCTACAGCCTCTGCCAGCAACTTCTGCCAGCAACCTACAGGTGCCGCCTCCACCTGCAGATTCTGGCAGACAGCTTAGGTCACGTCTCCACCTACAGCCTCTGCCAGCAACTTCTGCAAACAGCCTACAGGTGCCGCCTCCACCTGCAGATTCTGGCAAACAGCTTAAGTCATGCCTCCACCTACAGCCTCTGCCAGCAACCTGCAGGTGCCGCCTCCACCTACAGATTCTGGCAGACAGCTTAAGTCATGCCTCCACCTACAGCCTCTGCCAGCAACCTGCAGGTGCCGCCTCCACCTACAGGTTACTGGCAGACAGCTTAGGTCAAGTCTCCACCTACAGCCTCTGCCAGCAACTTCTGCCAGCAACCTGCAGGTGCCGCCTCCACCTACAGGTTACTGGCAGGCAGCTTAGGTCATGCCTCCACCTAAAGCCTCTCTCAGTAACCTGCAGGTGCAGCCTCCACCTGCAGATTCTGGCAGACAGCTTAGGTCACGCCTCCACCTACAGCCTCTGCCAGCAACCTGCAGGTGCCGCCTCCACCTACAGGTTACTGGCAGACAGCTTAGGTCAAGTCTCCACCTACAGCCTCTGCCAGCAACTTCTGCCAGTAACCTGCAGGTGCCGCCTCCACCTGCAGATTCTGGCAGACAGCTTATGTCACGCCTCCACCTACAGCCTCTGTCAGTAACCTGCAGGTGCCGCCTCCACCTGCAGATTCTGGCAAACAGCTTAAGTCATGCCTCCACCTACAGCCTCTGCCGGCAACCTGCAGGTGCCGCCTCCACCTACAGGTTACTGGCAGGCAGCTTAGGTCATGCCTCCACCTAAAGCCTCTCTCAGTAACCTGCAGGTGCAGCCTCCACCTGCAGATTCTGGCAGACAGCTTAGGTCACGTCTCCACCTACAGCCTCTGCCAGCAACTTCTGCCAGCAGCCTACAGGTGCCGCCTCCACCTGCAGATTCTGGCAAACAGCTTAAGTCATGCCTCCACCTACAGCCTCTGCCAGCAACCTGCAGGTGCCGCCTCCACCTACAGATTCTGGCAGACAGCTTAAGTCATGCCTCCACCTACAGCCTCTGCCAGCAACCTGCAGGTGCCGCCTCCACCTACAGGTTACTGGCAGACAGCTTAGGTCAAGTCTCCACCTACAGCCTCTGCCAGCAACTTCTGCCAGCAACCTGCAGGTGCCGCCTCCACCTACAGGTTACTGGCAGGCAGCTTAGGTCATGCCTCCACCTAAAGCCTCTCTCAGTAACCTGCAGGTGCAGCCTCCACCTGCAGATTCTGGCAGACAGCTTAGGTCACGCCTCCACCTACAGCCTCTGCCAGCAACCTGCAGGTGCCGCCTCCACCTACAGGTTACTGGCAGACAGCTTAGGTCAAGTCTCCACCTACAGCCTCTGCCAGCAACTTCTGCCAGCAGCCTACAGGTGCCGCCTCCACCTGCAGATTCTGGCAGACAGCTTAGGTCACGCCTCCACCTACAGCCTCTGCCGGCAACCTGCAGTTGCCGCCTCCACCTGCAGGTTATTGGCAGACAGCTTAGGCCACGCCTCCACCTACAGCCTCTGCCAGCAACTTCTGCCAGCAACCTGCAGGTGCCGCCTCCACCTGCAGATTCTGGCAGACAGCTTATGTCACGCCTCCACCTACAGCCTCTGCCAGCAACCTGCAGGTGCCGCCTCCACCTGCAGATTCTGGCAGACAGCTTAGGTCACGTCTCCACCTACAGCCTCTGCCAGCAACTTCTGCCAGCAGCCTACAGGTGCCGCCTCCACCTGCAGATTCTGGCAGACAGCTTAGGTCACGCCTCCACCTACAGCCTCTGCCAGCAACCTGCAGGTGCCGCCTCCACCTACAGGTTACTGGCAGACAGCTTAGGTCAAGTCTCCACCTACAGCCTCTGCCAGCAACTTCTGCCAGTAACCTGCAGGTGCCGCCTCCACCTGCAGATTCTGGCAGACAGCTTATGTCACGCCTCCACCTACAGCCTCTGTCAGTAACCTGCAGGTGCCGCCTCCACCTGCAGATTCTGGCAAACAGCTTAAGTCATGCCTCCACCTACAGCCTCTGCCGGCAACCTGCAGGTGCCGCCTCCACCTACAGGTTACTGGCAGGCAGCTTAGGTCATGCCTCCACCTAAAGCCTCTCTCAGTAACCTGCAGGTGCAGCCTCCACCTGCAGATTCTGGCAGACAGCTTAGGTCACGCCTCCACCTACAGCCTCTGCCGGCAACCTGCAGTTGCCGCCTCCACCTGCAGGTTACTGGCAGACAGCTTAGGTCACGTCTCCACCTACAGCCTCTGCCAGCAACTTCTGCCAGCAACCTACAGGTGCCGCCTCCACCTGCAGATTCTGGCAGACAGCTTAGGTCACGTCTCCACCTACAGCCTCTGCCAGCAACTTCTGCAAACAGCCTACAGGTGCCGCCTCCACCTGCAGATTCTGGCAAACAGCTTAAGTCATGCCTCCACCTACAGCCTCTGCCAGCAACCTGCAGGTGCCGCCTCCACCTACAGATTCTGGCAGACAGCTTAAGTCATGCCTCCACCTACAGCCTCTGCCAGCAACCTGCAGGTGCCGCCTCCACCTACAGGTTACTGGCAGACAGCTTAGGTCAAGTCTCCACCTACAGCCTCTGCCAGCAACTTCTGCCAGCAACCTGCAGGTGCCGCCTCCACCTACAGGTTACTGGCAGGCAGCTTAGGTCATGCCTCCACCTAAAGCCTCTCTCAGTAACCTGCAGGTGCAGCCTCCACCTGCAGATTCTGGCAGACAGCTTAGGTCACGCCTCCACCTACAGCCTCTGCCAGCAACCTGCAGGTGCCGCCTCCACCTACAGGTTACTGGCAGACAGCTTAGGTCAAGTCTCCACCTACAGCCTCTGCCAGCAACTTCTGCCAGTAACCTGCAGGTGCCGCCTCCACCTGCAGATTCTGGCAGACAGCTTATGTCACGCCTCCACCTACAGCCTCTGTCAGTAACCTGCAGGTGCCGCCTCCACCTGCAGATTCTGGCAAACAGCTTAAGTCATGCCTCCACCTACAGCCTCTGCCGGCAACCTGCAGGTGCCGCCTCCACCTACAGGTTACTGGCAGGCAGCTTAGGTCATGCCTCCACCTAAAGCCTCTCTCAGTAACCTGCAGGTGCAGCCTCCACCTGCAGATTCTGGCAGACAGCTTAGGTCACGTCTCCACCTACAGCCTCTGCCAGCAACTTCTGCCAGCAGCCTACAGGTGCCGCCTCCACCTGCAGATTCTGGCAAACAGCTTAAGTCATGCCTCCACCTACAGCCTCTGCCAGCAACCTGCAGGTGCCGCCTCCACCTACAGATTCTGGCAGACAGCTTAAGTCATGCCTCCACCTACAGCCTCTGCCAGCAACCTGCAGGTGCCGCCTCCACCTACAGGTTACTGGCAGACAGCTTAGGTCAAGTCTCCACCTACAGCCTCTGCCAGCAACTTCTGCCAGCAGCCTACAGGTGCCGCCTCCACCTGCAGATTCTGGCAGACAGCTTAGGTCACGCCTCCACCTACAGCCTCTGCCGGCAACCTGCAGTTGCCGCCTCCACCTGCAGGTTATTGGCAGACAGCTTAGGCCACGCCTCCACCTACAGCCTCTGCCAGCAACTTCTGCCAGCAACCTGCAGGTGCCGCCTCCACCTGCAGATTCTGGCAGACAGCTTATGTCACGCCTCCACCTACAGCCTCTGCCAGCAACCTGCAGGTGCCGCCTCCACCTGCAGATTCTGGCAGACAGCTTAGGTCACGTCTCCACCTACAGCCTCTGCCAGCAACTTCTGCCAGCAGCCTACAGGTGCCGCCTCCACCTGCAGATTCTGGCAAACAGCTTAAGTCATGCCTCCACCTACAGCCTCTGCCAGCAACCTGCAGGTGCCGCCTCCACCTACAGGTTACTGGCAGACAGCTTATGTCACGCCTCCACCTACAGCCTCTGTCAGTAACCTGCAGGTGCAGCCTCCATCTGCAGATTCTGGCAGACAGCTTAGGTCACGTCTCCACCTACAGCCTCTGCCAGCAACTTCTGCAAACAGCCTACAGGTGCCGCCTCCACCTGCAGATTCTGGCAAACAGCTTAAGTCATGCCTCCACCTACAGCCTCTGCCAGCAACCTGCAGGTGCCGCCTCCACCTACAGATTCTGGCAGACAGCTTAAGTCATGCCTCCACCTACAGCCTCTGCCAGCAACCTGCAGGTGCCGCCTCCACCTACAGGTTACTGGCAGACAGCTTAGGTCAAGTCTCCACCTACAGCCTCTGCCAGCAACTTCTGCCAGCAACCTGCAGGTGCCGCCTCCACCTACAGGTTACTGGCAGGCAGCTTAGGTCATGCCTCCACCTAAAGCCTCTCTCAGTAACCTGCAGGTGCAGCCTCCACCTGCAGATTCTGGCAGACAGCTTAGGTCACGCCTCCACCTACAGCCTCTGCCAGCAACCTGCAGGTGCCGCCTCCACCTACAGGTTACTGGCAGACAGCTTAGGTCAAGTCTCCACCTACAGCCTCTGCCAGCAACTTCTGCCAGTAACCTGCAGGTGCCGCCTCCACCTGCAGATTCTGGCAGACAGCTTATGTCACGCCTCCACCTACAGCCTCTGTCAGTAACCTGCAGGTGCCGCCTCCACCTGCAGATTCTGGCAAACAGCTTAAGTCATGCCTCCACCTACAGCCTCTGCCGGCAACCTGCAGGTGCCGCCTCCACCTACAGGTTACTGGCAGGCAGCTTAGGTCATGCCTCCACCTAAAGCCTCTCTCAATAACCTGCAGGTGCAGCCTCCACCTGCAGATTCTGGCAGACAGCTTAGGTCACGCCTCCACCTACAGCCTCTGCCGGCAACCTGCAGTTGCCGCCTCCACCTGCAGGTTACTGGCAGACAGCTTAGGTCACGTCTCCACCTACAGCCTCTGCCAGCAACTTCTGCCAGCAACCTACAGGTGCCGCCTCCACCTGCAGATTCTGGCAGACAGCTTAGGTCACGTCTCCACCTACAGCCTCTGCCAGCAACTTCTGCCAGCAGCCTACAGGTGCCGCCTCCACCTGCAGATTCTGGCAAACAGCTTAAGTCATGCCTCCACCTACAGCCTCTGCCAGCAACCTGCAGGTGCCGCCTCCACCTACAGATTCTGGCAGACAGCTTAAGTCATGCCTCCACCTACAGCCTCTGCCAGCAACCTGCAGGTGCCGCCTCCACCTACAGGTTACTGGCAGACAGCTTAGGTCAAGTCTCCACCTACAGCCTCTGCCAGCAACTTCTGCCAGCAACCTGCAGGTGCCGCCTCCACCTACAGGTTACTGGCAGGCAGCTTAGGTCATGCCTCCACCTAAAGCCTCTCTCAGTAACCTGCAGGTGCAGCCTCCACCTGCAGATTCTGGCAGACAGCTTAGGTCACGCCTCCACCTACAGCCTCTGCCAGCAACCTGCAGGTGCCGCCTCCACCTACAGGTTACTGGCAGACAGCTTAGGTCAAGTCTCCACCTACAGCCTCTGCCAGCAACTTCTGCCAGTAACCTGCAGGTGCCGCCTCCACCTGCAGATTCTGGCAGACAGCTTATGTCACGCCTCCACCTACAGCCTCTGTCAGTAACCTGCAGGTGCCGCCTCCACCTGCAGATTCTGGCAAACAGCTTAAGTCATGCCTCCACCTACAGCCTCTGCCGGCAACCTGCAGGTGCCGCCTCCACCTACAGGTTACTGGCAGGCAGCTTAGGTCATGCCTCCACCTAAAGCCTCTCTCAGTAACCTGCAGGTGCAGCCTCCACCTGCAGATTCTGGCAGACAGCTTAGGTCACGCCTCCACCTACAGCCTCTGCCGGCAACCTGCAGTTGCCGCCTCCACCTGCAGGTTACTGGCAGACAGCTTAGGTCACGTCTCCACCTACAGCCTCTGCCAGCAACTTAGGCCAGCAACCTACAGGTGCCGCCTCCACCTGCAGATTCTGGCAGACAGCTTAAGTCATGCCTCCACCTACAGCCTCTGCCAGCAACCTGCAGGTGCCGCCTCCACCTACAGGTTACTGGCAGACAGCTTAGGTCAAGTCTCCACCTACAGCCTCTGCCAGCAACTTCTGCCAGCAACCTGCAGGTGCCGCCTCCACCTGCAGATTCTGGCAGACAGCTTATGTCACGCCTCCACCGACAGCCTCTGCCAGCAACCTGCAGGTGCCGCCTCCACCTGCAGATTCTGGAAGACAGCTTAGGTCACGTCTCCACCTACAGCCTCTGCCAGCAACTTCTGCCAGCAACCTACAGGTGCCGCCTCCACCTGCAGATTCTGGCAGACAGCTTAAGTCATGCCTCCACCTACAGCCTCTGCCAGCAACCTGCAGGTGCCGCCTCCACCTGCAGATTCTGGCAGACAGCTTAGGTCATGCCTCCACCTAAAGCCTCTCTCAGTAACCTGCAGGTGCAGCCTCCACCTGCAGATTCTGGCAGACAGCTTAGGTCACGCCTCCACCTACAGCCTCTGCCAGCAACCTGCAGGTGCCGCCTCCACCTACAGGTTACTGGCAGACAGCTTAGGTCAAGTCTCCACCTACAGCCTCTGCCAGCAACTTCTGCCAGCAACCTGCAGGTGCCGCCTCCACCTGCAGATTCTGGCAGACAGCTTATGTCACGCCTCCACCTACAGCCTCTGTCAGTAACCTGCAGGTGCAGCCTCCACCTGCAGGTTGCTGGCAGACAGCTTATGTCACGCCTCCACCTACAGCCTCTGTCAGTAACCTGCAGGTGCAGCCTCCACCTGCAGATTCTGGCAGACAGCTTAGGTCACGTCTCCACCTACAGCCTCTGCCAGCAACTTCTGCCAGCAGCCTACAGGTGCCGCCTCCACCTGCAGATTCTGGCAAACAGCTTAAGTCATGCCTCCACCTACAGCCTCTGCCAGCAACCTGCAGGTGCCGCCTCCACCTACAGATTCTGGCAGACAGCTTAAGTCATGCCTCCACCTACAGCCTCTGCCAGCAACCTGCAGGTGCCGCCTCCACCTACAGGTTACTGGCAGACAGCTTAGGTCAAGTCTCCACCTACAGCCTCTGCCAGCAACTTCTGCCAGCAACCTGCAGGTGCCGCCTCCACCTACAGGTTACTGGCAGGCAGCTTAGGTCATGCCTCCACCTAAAGCCTCTCTCAGTAACCTGCAGGTGCAGCCTCCACCTGCAGATTCTGGCAGACAGCTTAGGTCACGCCTCCACCTACAGCCTCTGCCAGCAACCTGCAGGTGCCGCCTCCACCTACAGGTTACTGGCAGACAGCTTAGGTCAAGTCTCCACCTACAGCCTCTGCCAGCAACTTCTGCCAGTAACCTGCAGGTGCCGCCTCCACCTGCAGATTCTGGCAGACAGCTTATGTCACGCCTCCACCTACAGCCTCTGTCAGTAACCTGCAGGTGCCGCCTCCACCTGCAGATTCTGGCAAACAGCTTAAGTCATGCCTCCACCTACAGCCTCTGCCGGCAACCTGCAGGTGCCGCCTCCACCTACAGGTTACTGGCAGGCAGCTTAGGTCATGCCTCCACCTAAAGCCTCTCTCAGTAACCTGCAGGTGCAGCCTCCACCTGCAGATTCTGGCAGACAGCTTAGGTCACACCTCCACCTACAGCCTCTGCCGGCAACCTGCAGTTGCCGCCTCCACCTGCAGGTTACTGGCAGACAGCTTAGGTCACGTCTCCACCTACAGCCTCTGCCAGCAACTTAGGCCAGCAACCTACAGGTGCCGCCTCCACCTGCAGATTCTGGCAGACAGCTTAAGTCATGCCTCCACCTACAGCCTCTGCCAGCAACCTGCAGGTGCCGCCTCCACCTACAGGTTACTGGCAGACAGCTTAGGTCAAGTCTCCACCTACAGCCTCTGCCAGCAACTTCTGCCAGCAACCTGCAGGTGCCGCCTCCACCTGCAGATTCTGGCAGACAGCTTATGTCACGCCTCCACCGACAGCCTCTGCCAGCAACCTGCAGGTGCCGCCTCCACCTGCAGATTCTGGAAGACAGCTTAGGTCACGTCTCCACCTACAGCCTCTGCCAGCAACTTCTGCCAGCAACCTACAGGTGCCGCCTCCACCTGCAGATTCTGGCAGACAGCTTAAGTCATGCCTCCACCTACAGCCTCTGCCAGCAACCTGCAGGTGCCGCCTCCACCTGCAGATTCTGGCAGACAGCTTAGGTCATGTCTCCACCTACAGCCTCTGCCAGCAACTTCTGCCAGCAGCCTACAGGTGCCGCCTCCACCTGCAGATTCTGGCAAACAGCTTAAGTCATGCCTCCACCTACAGCCTCTGCCGGCAACCTGCAGGTGCCGCCTCCACCTACAGGTTACTGGCAGGCAGCTTAGGTCATGCCTCCACCTAAAGCCTCTCTCAGTAACCTGCAGGTGCAGCCTCCACCTGCAGATTCTGGCAGACAGCTTAGGTCACGCCTCCACCTACAGCCTCTGCCAGCAACCTGCAGGTGCCGCCTCCACCTACAGGTTACTGGCAGACAGCTTAGGTCAAGTCTCCACCTACAGCCTCTGCCAGCAACTTCTGCCAGCAACCTGCAGGTGCCGCCTCCACCTGCAGATTCTGGCAGACAGCTTATGTCACGCCTCCACCTACAGCCTCTGTCAGTAACCTGCAGGTGCAGCCTCCACCTGCAGGTTGCTGGCAGACAGCTTATGTCACGCCTCCACCTACAGCCTCTGTCAGTAACCTGCAGGTGCAGCCTCCACCTGCAGGCTGCTGGCAGACAGCTTATGTCACGCCTCCACCTACAGCCTCTGCCAGCAACCTGCAGGTGCCGCCTCCACCTGCAGATTCTGGCAGACAGCTTAGGTCACGCCTCCACCTACAGCCTCTGCCGGCAACCTGCAGTTGCCGCCTCCACCTGCAGGTTATTGGCAGACAGCTTATGTCACGCCTCCACCTACAGCCTCTGCCAGCAACCTGCAGGTGCCGCCTCCACCTGCAGATTCTGGCAGACAGCTTAGGTCACGTCTCCACCTACAGCCTCTGCCAGCAACTTCTGCAAACAGCCTACAGGTGCCGCCTCCACCTGCAGATTCTGGCAAACAGCTTAAGTCATGCCTCCACCTACAGCCTCTGCCAGCAACCTGCAGGTGCCGCCTCCACCTACAGATTCTGGCAGACAGCTTAAGTCATGCCTCCACCTACAGCCTCTGCCAGCAACCTGCAGGTGCCGCCTCCACCTACAGGTTACTGGCAGACAGCTTAGGTCACGTCTCCACCTACAGCCTCTGCCAGCAACTTCTGCCATCAGCCTACAGGTGCCGCCTCCACCTGCAGATTCTGGCAAACAGCTTAAGTCATGCCTCCACCTACAGCCTCTGCCAGCAACCTGCAGGTGCCGCCTCCACCTACAGATTCTGGCAGACAGCTTAAGTCATGCCTCCACCTACAGCCTCTGCCAGCAACCTGCAGGTGCCGCCTCCACCTACAGGTTACTGGCAGACAGCTTAGGTCAAGTCTCCACCTACAGCCTCTGCCAGCAACTTCTGCCAGCAACCTGCAGGTGCCGCCTCCACCTACAGGTTACTGGCAGGCAGCTTAGGTCATGCCTCCACCTAAAGCCTCTCTCAGTAACCTGCAGGTGCAGCCTCCACCTGCAGATTCTGGCAGACAGCTTAGGTCACGCCTCCACCTACAGCCTCTGCCAGCAACCTGCAGGTGCCGCCTCCACCTACAGGTTACTGGCAGACAGCTTAGGTCAAGTCTCCACCTACAGCCTCTGCCGGCAACCTGCAGGTGCCGCCTCCACCTACAGGTTACTGGCAGGCAGCTTAGGTCATGCCTCCACCTAAAGCCTCTCTCTGTAACCTGCAGGTGCAGCCTCCACCTGCAGATTCTGGCAGACAGCTTAGGTCACGTCTCCACCTACAGCCTCTGCCAGCAACTTCTGCCAGCAGCCTACAGGTGCCGCCTCCACCTGCAGATTCTGGCAGACAGCTTAGGTCACGCCTCCACCTACAGCCTCTGCCAGCAACCTGCAGGTGCCGCCTCCACCTACAGGTTACTGGCAGACAGCTTAGGTCAAGTCTCCACCTACAGCCTCTGCCAGCAACTTCTGCCAGCAACCTGCAGGTGCCGCCTCCACCTGCAGATTCTGGCAGACAGCTTATGTCACGCCTCCACCTACAGCCTCTGTCAGTAACCTGCAGGTGCAGCCTCCACCTGCAGGTTGCTGGCAGACAGCTTATGTCACGCCTCCACCTACAGCCTCTGTCAGTAACCTGCAGGTGCAGCCTCCACCTGCAGGCTGCTGGCAGACAGCTTATGTCACGCCTCCACCTACAGCCTCTGCCAGCAACCTGCAGGTGCCGCCTCCACCTGCAGATTCTGGCAGACAGCTTAGGTCACGCCTCCACCTACAGCCTCTGCCGGCAACCTGCAGTTGCCGCCTCCACCTGCAGGTTATTGGCAGACAGCTTATGTCACGCCTCCACCTACAGCCTCTGCCAGCAACCTGCAGGTGCCGCCTCCACCTGCAGATTCTGGCAGACAGCTTAGGTCACGTCTCCACCTACAGCCTCTGCCAGCAACTTCTGCAAACAGCCTACAGGTGCCGCCTCCACCTGCAGATTCTGGCAAACAGCTTAAGTCATGCCTCCACCTACAGCCTCTGCCAGCAACCTGCAGGTGCCGCCTCCACCTACAGATTCTGGCAGACAGCTTAAGTCATGCCTCCACCTACAGCCTCTGCCAGCAACCTGCAGGTGCCGCCTCCACCTACAGGTTACTGGCAGACAGCTTAGGTCAAGTCTCCACCTACAGCCTCTGCCAGCAACTTCTGCCAGCAACCTGCAGGTGCCGCCTCCACCTACAGGTTACTGGCAGGCAGCTTAGGTCATGCCTCCACCTAAAGCCTCTCTCAGTAACCTGCAGGTGCAGCCTCCACCTGCAGATTCTGGCAGACAGCTTAGGTCACGCCTCCACCTACAGCCTCTGCCAGCAACCTGCAGGTGCCGCCTCCACCTACAGGTTACTGGCAGACAGCTTAGGTCAAGTCTCCACCTACATTCTCTGCCAGCAACTTCTGCCAGTAACCTGCAGGTGCCGCCTCCACCTGCAGATTCTGGCAGACAGCTTATGTCACGCCTCCACCTACAGCCTCTGTCAGTAACCTGCAGGTGCCGCCTCCACCTGCAGATTCTGGCAGGCAGCTTAGGTCATGCCTCCACCTAAAGCCTCTCTCTGTAACCTGCAGGTGCAGCCTCCACCTGCAGATTCTGGCAGACAGCTTAGGTCACGTCTCCACCTACAGCCTCTGCCAGCAACTTCTGCCAGCAGCCTACAGGTGCCGCCTCCACCTGCAGATTCTGGCAGGCAGCTTAGGTCATGCCTCCACCTAAAGCCTCTCTCAGTAACCTGCAGGTGCAGCCTCCACCTGCAGATTCTGGCAGACAGCTTAGGTCACGCCTCCACCTACAGCCTCTGCCAGCAACCTGCAGGTGCCGCCTCCACCTACAGGTTACTGGCAGACAGCTTAGGTCAAGTCTCCACCTACATTCTCTGCCAGCAACTTCTGCCAGTAACCTGCAGGTGCCGCCTCCACCTGCAGATTCTGGCAGACAGCTTATGTCACGCCTCCACCTACAGCCTCTGTCAGTAACCTGCAGGTGCCGCCTCCACCTGCAGATTCTGGCAAACAGCTTAAGTCATGCCTCCACCTACAGCCTCTGCCGGCAACCTGCAGGTGCCGCCTCCACCTACAGGTTACTGGCAGGCAGCTTAGGTCATGCCTCCACCTAAAGCCTCTCTCTGTAACCTGCAGGTGCAGCCTCCACCTGCAGATTCTGGCAGACAGCTTAGGTCACGTCTCCACCTACAGCCTCTGCCAGCAACTTCTGCCAGCAGCCTACAGGTGCCGCCTCCACCTGCAGATTCTGGCAAACAGCTTAAGTCATGCCTCCACCTACAGCCTCTGCCAGCAACCTGCAGGTGCCGCCTCCACCTACAGATTCTGGCAGACAGCTTAAGTCATGCCTCCACCTACAGCCTCTGCCAGCAACCTGCAGGTGCCGCCTCCACCTACAGGTTACTGGCAGACAGCTTAGGTCAAGTCTCCACCTACAGCCTCTGCCAGCAACTTCTGCCAGCAACCTGCAGGTGCCGCCTCCACCTACAGGTTACTGGCAGGCAGCTTAGGTCATGCCTCCACCTAAAGCCTCTCTCAGTAACCTGCAGGTGCAGCCTCCACCTGCAGATTCTGGCAGACAGCTTAGGTCACGCCTCCACCTACAGCCTCTGCCAGCAACCTGCAGGTGCCGCCTCCACCTACAGGTTACTGGCAGACATCTTAGGTCAAGTCTCCACCTACAGCCTCTGCCGGCAACCTGCAGGTGCCGCCTCCACCTACAGGTTACTGGCAGGCAGCTTAGGTCATGCCTCCACCTAAAGCCTCTCTCTGTAACCTGCAGGTGCAGCCTCCACCTGCAGATTCTGGCAGACAGCTTAGGTCACGTCTCCACCTACAGCCTCTGCCAGCAACTTCTGCCAGCAGCCTACAGGTGCCGCCTCCACCTGCAGATTCTGGCAAACAGCTTAAGTCATGCCTCCACCTACAGCCTCTGCCAGCAACCTGCAGGTGCCGCCTCCACCTGCAGATTCTGGCAAACAGCTTAAGTCATGCCTCCACCTACAGCCTCTGCCGGCAACCTGCAGGTGCCGCCTCCACCTACAGGTTACTGGCAGGCAGCTTAGGTCATGCCTCCACCTAAAGCCTCTCTCAGTAACCTGCAGGTGCAGCCTCCACCTGCAGATTCTGGCAGACAGCTTAGGTCACGCCTCCACCTACAGCCTCTGCCGGCAACCTGCAGTTGCCGCCTCCACCTGCAGGTTACTGGCAGACAGCTTAGGTCACGTCTCCACCTACAGCCTCTGCCAGCAACTTCTGCCAGCAACCTACAGGTGCCGCCTCCACCTGCAGATTCTGGCAGACAGCTTAAGTCATGCCTCCACCTACAGCCTCTGCCAGCAACCTGCACGTGCCGCCTCCACCTACAGGTTACTGGCAGACAGCTTAGGTCAAGTCTCCACCTACAGCCTCTGCCAGCAACTTCTGCCAGCAACCTGCAGGTGCCGCCTCCACCTGCAGATTCTGGCAGACAGCTTATGTCACGCCTCCACCTACAGCCTATGTCAGTAACCTGCAGGTGCAGCCTCCACCTGCAGGTTGCTGGCAGACAGCTTATGTCACGCCTCCACCGACAGCCTCTGCCAGCAACCTGCAGGTGCCGCCTCCACCTGCAGATTCTGGAAGACAGCTTAGGTCACGTCTCCACCTACAGCCTCTGCCAGCAACTTCTGCCAGCAACCTACAGGTGCCGCCTCCACCTGCAGATTCTGGCAGACAGCTTAAGTCATGCCTCCACCTACAGCCTCTGCCAGCAACCTGCAGGTGCCGCCTCCACCTGCAGATTCTGGCAGACAGCTTAGGTCACGTCTCCACCTACAGCCTCTGCCAGCAACTTCTGCCAGCAGCCTACAGGTGCCGCCTCCACCTGCAGATTCTGGCAAACAGCTTAAGTCATGCCTCCACCTACAGCCTCTGCCGGCAACCTGCAGGTGCCGCCTCCACCTACAGGTTACTGGCAGGCAGCTTAGGTCATGCCTCCACCTAAAGCCTCTCTCAGTAACCTGCAGGTGCAGCCTCCACCTGCAGATTCTGGCAGACAGCTTAGGTCACGCCTCCACCTACAGCCTCTGCCAGCAACCTGCAGGTGCCGCCTCCACCTACAGGTTACTGGCAGACAGCTTAGGTCAAGTCTCCACCTACAGCCTCTGCCAGCAACTTCTGCCAGCAACCTGCAGGTGCCGCCTCCACCTGCAGATTCTGGCAGACAGCTTATGTCACGCCTCCACCTACAGCCTCTGTCAGTAACCTGCAGGTGCAGCCTCCACCTGCAGGTTGCTGGCAGACAGCTTACGTCACGCCTCCACCTACAGCCTCTGCCAGCAACTTCTGCCAGCAACCTACTGGTGCCGCCTCCACCTGCAGATTCTGGCAAACAGCTTAAGTCATGCCTCCACCTACAGCCTCTGCCGGCAACCTGCAGGTGCCGCCTCCACCTACACGTTACTGGCAGGCAGCTTAGGTCATGCCTCCACCTAAAGCCTCTCTCAGTAACCTGCAGGTGCAGCCTCCACCTGCAGATTCTGGCAGACAGCTTAGGTCACGCCTCCACCTACAGCCTCTGCCGGCAACCTGCAGTTGCCGCCTCCACCTGCAGGTTACTGGCAGACAGTTTAGGCCACGCCTCCACCTACAGCCTCTGCCAGCAACTTCTGCCAGCAACCTACAGGTGCCGCCTCCACCCGCAGTTTCTGGCAGACAACTTAAGTCATGCCTCCACCTACAGCCTCTGCCAGCAACCTGCAGGTGCCGCCTCCACCTACAGGTTACTGGCAGACAGCTTAAGTCATGCCTCCACCTACAGCCTCTGCCAGCAACCTGCAGGTGCCGCCTCCACCTACAGGTTACTGGCAGACAGCTTATGTCACGCCTCCACCTACAGCCTCTCTCAGTAACCTGCAGGTGCAGCCTCCACCTGCAGGTTGCTGGCAGACAGCTTATGTCACGCCTCCACCTACAGCCTCTGCCAGCAACCTGCAGGTGCAGCTGCAGGTGCAACCTCCACCTGTCAGCTGCCATCTTAATCTCCACCTACAGGCTCTACCAACAACCATTACCACTGCCTCCACCTGCAGATCCTCGCAGACACCTGCCACCTGAACCTTCACCTGCAGCCATCAACCTCGGCCTCCACCTGAAGACGCTGCCAGATGACTCGAGCTCCACCTGAAGCCTCCTCCATCAACCTGCACTGCTGCCTCCACTCCTATCGCCATGTGAAGACCATAGAGGAACAGCAGGGACCAGAGACACACTCGGAAATATCACCTCTCAGATAACAAACAGAAACATAGCTGTGTCATAATAACATGTCTGGGCTGATGAAGTAAAGCTGCCTTTCTGTTTACATTCTGTTTACATCCTTCTTCTCCTCACAGCTATTTCCACACGTTGACTGACTGTGATGCTGAACTTCATGGACCAGAGAGAGCTCTTCTTCCTCCCACTCAACTCAAGGTAGAGTTAGTCAGCCGGATGTTCAGCAGTGTGAGATATTTGGTAGTGTCTCAGTGTGTAGCCGTGCTTCTTCAGTACCTCTGATTGTTTTAATGGAGGGTTGGTGATGCGTGTTATTTCAATACAACACATGTTCTTTGTGGTTTCCTCCAGACCCTGTTGGACTTCACAGACATCCAGATCCACCAGGAGCTGATCGAGAGCCGATGAGGACGATCCCTTCTTCCAGAGCTGTGTACCAGAGATGCTCCTTCCTCCTCCACATCCTGCACATTCACCACCGACTCCTGCTGCTCCTCTTCCAAACTGGGAGTGCCCCTCCCTGTCTCAGTTCCACCACCGCCAGATTAGTGGAAGTCTGAAGGATGCAGAGACGGCCAGTTAACTCGCTCTGTTACTGTGTACGTGTAAACCTTTTCACTGTTGCTCAATAAATGTCCATCATTCTCTGCAGTCATCAGATCAGTCGTTTGTGTCCACAAGAGTTAACATAAAACAGGCATGTTCATATTAGAGATCATAGTCAGTTTTTTATGTTTTTTACTTCAGTTTACCAGCAGATATATTTACTTACTTTTTACTTTCTGATAAATGAGTTGATACGAATTATTTATTGGTTAAAAATGGTTATGTTTATCACTGTAAAATAATAAATCATCATGTCTTTCATCATCATCATGTCTTATGAAATTCATGTCTTCAATGCTTTATCAGCACAATCATAACCATTATAATGTATCTATAAAGCCTTATAACAAGGCATCCTATAGGATAATCTCATCACTGTTAATCAAGGCATCACATGGATCACCTGCATTAACTTGTCACCTTTTTTTTTCTGGCTGGCTTCAGTAAAGATTCTGAATCTTTCTCTGGTCTTGTTGTAAGAACAATCAGTCTATTGAGGAGGAAACTCGTTTGTTTGGAACTTGTTTTTGTTTTTAAGATCCACTGATTTTATATCAAAGTCTCTTGCAATTCTTCACAATCTGTAGTTGTCTTAAAGGAAGACCTTCTTTCAGTGGTCTTGGATTAAATCTGCTTGCATTAATCAGAGTGTTCCTGTCAGTGGGTTTAGTGGGAATACTTGTTTGTAGTTTTTTCACCATTTTATATTAATTTAACGTTGGGCTTTTGATTCAGCACACTGTTGTTGAAATAAATAGAGATTGATGAAGTGAACAGGTGTGTGTATGCTGTCCTCCTCCTTCAGCCAGACAAGAGTTCCAGCAGCAGCACAAGTTTGATGAGGTTGAGTTGTTTCTTTGTTTAAAATTCATGAGGCTTCATGAATCTCTTTTTAAGGGTTATAAAAAGGGTACATAAAACTATAGTTTTCTATAGTACTGATACATTTTAGTTAATAGACTAAGACTAAATCTAAATTTGTTTAAAAAAAATTACAAACCAGTGAGTGAGCAGCACCGTACTGTCTCTAAAAAGAGTAACATTTAAAAACAGGGTGATGGAAATAATCTGTTGATGACATCATTTACACAAAAACCTACAAATACGCCTTTTATTTTTAACCATATTGTGTTCCCCTACATTTAAGATGTATGACAGTGGTGATGAAGTTATTAATAAACTTCATAAACTGTTTCAGAGTTACATTTTTTATGTAGATTACCACTTTGTGTTTAAAAGTCATCAGTTTGGCTCTTTGCATGAAGAGGTTATCGATATGATAACTGAGACAAAAGCAATAATAATATCCTGTAATAAAAACCCAAATATGCATACATAATATGTAAATATACAACAATTATGTATATATAGACTTGACTGTGAAAACAAAATGGACGTGAAGGATTCCATAGTTGCTAGGTTACGTCTCAGTGCTTCATTAATATACGATCATCATTTAAACATACACAACGCCTCAAACGGTCAAGAAAAGTGTCTTCTCAACTTTCACCCAACGACCTGTCGCTTCTACTGACGACTTGGTACATCCTGACAAGAACTAGACTCACAGAGACTGGCGGAAGAGACACAACTGACTTCCATCATGGAAAATGTGAGATTTAAACACTTTGAGTGTTTTTAGCGTCGAGACATTTAGCTAAGCTAACGTTTTAAGCTAGCTAGCTAGCTAAGCTAGCTAAAAATATAACTTTGAAGCTAGCTAAACGTTAGCTAAGCTAACGTTTTCAGCTAGCTAGCTAGCTAAACTAGTTTAACTGAGCTGGAGGACTTGTAGATGATCACACATCGGCGCTCACCAGCTGAGGAGGAACTTCGTTTTTATTTTTGTCTACACTGCTAAGGCTAGTTAGCTAGTTAATTGTTCTCATTTCAGCGACGGGTTTCATCTGGTCTTCAGACTCCGGAAGCCGGCTGAGGACCCAGAAGGAGAGAGAGCTAATGTAAGTACTTCTTTTTTTATTTGCATTGTGGTTGTGTTGTGCTGCTTTGTGTCATCTCTAAGCCGATATGTCTGTTGTGACTGTAGAAAAATGAGGTGTCTTTTGCTAACTTTATTAGCCCAACATTAGCATAACACTGAGACTGACTGGATTCCCATGCCAGGTAACGTTACTGTCCATTTGTGCCACATGGTCTTCATCTGTACAGACTGGTTGAACTAGCTAAAGACTGCTTGTGTTGCTTGTGTCCTCTCTGGTGTGTCTCTGGTCCTATAGTCTGGGTGGTATACCCCTGAAAGAGTTTACATTAGTTGAAGGTGCTCAGATGTTCCCATTGGTGGGGTGAACATTGTCATACTTTAGTTAAATTGGTCCACTATTGTGCTGATGAAGATGAGTTATGTTTTATTTCCATAAGAGGATTATTTAAACTTTGTTTTGTTTTTTTAAAGATTCCTATTCACTTACATTGTGTGAAGTGTCATGGTCTTCATCTTTACAGACTGGTTGAACTAGCTAAAGACTGCTTGTGTTGTGTTGCTTGTGTCCTCTCTGAGGCGATATGTTTGATGTGACCCTGGTCCTATAG
>JAVDOI010000097.1:557500-564815 GCA_032191485.1 Leptoclinus maculatus | reverse complement strand
TCCACCACCAAGTCTATCACCCACCCACCCACAACCGCTGCGCGTGACCGTACGCACGCCAGCTAAATAACCAAACGATACTACTACCCCACCAACTACTCCTCACATACCTCCTCCTCTCCACCTCCACCACCCGAACCAACCCCCCCCACCACCCCCACATCCACCACCCGGAACCCCACCACCACCTACACCACCCCTAAACACCCGCAACTCCAACAACTCCTACCGATAGGGGGGTTTCTACAACTACACCTACTACTACTCCTAACGTAACTACACACACCAACACCTCCAACATCCTACCAACCGTACCTACAACAACTACTACACCTACTACTACTCCAAACTTTACTACAACAACTACTACAACTACACTGACTCCTAACGTTTACTAGCAACAACACTAACTACTACTCCAAACGTTTTACAACAACAACTACTACTACTCTAACTTCTACTGACTACTACTACTACTACACCCTAACGTTACGACTACTAAATACTACTACTTACTTCTACGATAACTACTTACTATACTAGCTACTTCTACTAACGTTACTTACTAATAACTACTACACTCCGAACGTTCTACGACTACTACACCTACTACTACTCTTAGACTTACGACGACTACTCTAACTACTACTTACTCCTAACGTTACTACACTACGACCTACCTACGTCTACTACTGACTCTCTAACTTACTTCATACTACTACTACTACTACTACTCTACGTTACTTCGACTACTACTACTACTAACTACTACTACTCCAACGTACTTCTACGACTTACTAATAATACTTAACCGTTACTTCTACTACTACTACTAACGTTACTACACGAACTTCGACTACTACTACTCTCCTAACGTTACTACTACTACTACTACGACTACTACCTACTCCTAACGTTACCTACGACTAAATAATACGTACCCTACTTCTTACGTGACTACTAATAATACTACGCTAACCGTTCGACTACTACTACACTAGTACTTCTACGGGTACGAATGAATACTACATATCTACTACTACTAACGTTACTTCTACTACTACTACTACTACTCCTAACGTGTTCTACTACTACTACTAACGTTACTACACAACTTCTAGCTCCTAACGTGACTATAATACTACTCCTAACTTGTACTACTACAATACTAATACTCTACGTCTATACGTTCGACTACTACTAATAATTCCTATCGTTACTACTACTACCTACGAATACTACTAATGTAACTACTACCTCCTAACGTTCTACCGACTACTAATTACGGTTACTTGATAGGTACTACCTAACTATCTACTACTAATCCTAACGTCTGACTACTACGACTAATACTACCTCCTAACGTTACTACTACTAATACTACTAATAATACTACCCTAACGTGCGTACTACTACGTAAATACTACGAATATATCTACCGTTACTCGTACTACCTACTACTACTCCTAACTTACTAGCTACTACTAATAATAGCTCCTGAGAACTCTACGACTACTAATAACTATCTCTGAACAAGTTACTACCACTAACCTGAGCTACAGCTACTCTTACTTACTACAACTAATACTACTCCTAACGTGTCAACAACTACCTACTAGTTACTACTCCTAGACGTTACTACCTACTACTACTAACTACTACTCCTAACGTTCTGACTTACTACTACTACTACTACTCCTAACGTTAGCTACTACATACGAATTATACTACACTAAGCCTCGACTACTCTAACTATACTACCTGCCTAACTACTACTACTACTGACTATGGGGGTCTCCTAACGTTCTACTACTACTATACTACTAATACTCACTAACGTTACTACCTACTATACTACCTAATACTCCTAACGTTACTACTACTACTAATACTACTAACCTAAACTTCTACTACTACTACTACTACTAACCTTCCCTAACGTTACTGACTACTGAATGAATTCTACCTTACTTCTAGTTACTACTTACTAATACGACTCCGAACTGTTACTAATACTACTAATAATACGTACCTACTTCTACTACCGTTACTACTACCATACTTCTACTACTGACGATACAGACGTCCTAACTTTACTACAACAGACTACTACTACTACTGTATACTCCTGAACTACACTACTAGTACTCCTATACGTACTACAACAACTACTACACTACTCACTACTCCTAACGTTACTACAACAACTACTACACTACTACTACTCCTAACGTTTTACTACTACTAACTACGTACTACAACAAACCTACTTACAACTACTCTACTCCTAATCGTTACTACAACAACTACTACAAACTACTACTTACTCCTAACGTTACTACAACAACTACTACACAACTACTACCCTAACGTTACTAACAACAACTACTACTACTACGCCTAACGTTACTACCTACTACACTACTACTTACTACAACACTACTACTAGTACTCCTACGTTTCTACACAACTACTACTAGTACTCCTAACGTTCTACAACAACTTACTACAGTACTCCTAACGTTACTACAACTACTACTACTACTACTCCTAATGTTACTACTACTACTCCTATAACGTTCTACAACCAACTACTACTACTACTCCTAATGTTACTCTGCTACTCTAACGTTACTACAACAACTAACTACTACTACTCCTACGTTACTACAACCAACTACTACTACTCCTAACGTTACTACTACTACTACTACTACTCTAATACTCCTAACGTTACTACTACTACTACTACTACTACTCCTAACGTTACTACAACAACTACTATACTCCTAACGTTACTACTACTACTACTACACCTACTCCTAACGTTACTACTACTACTACTACTACTACTCTACTACTCCTAACGTTACTACAACAACTACTACCTACTCCCTAAGGTTACTACAACAAACTTCTACTACTCTCTAACTTACTACAACAACTACTAAGTACTCCCAACGTTACTACTACTACTACTACTACTCCTAACGTTAATACTACTACTACTACTACTACTACTACTCTCCCTAACGTTACTACGAACACTACTAATACTCCTAAGGTTACTACAACTACTACTACTACTCCTAACGTTACTACAACAAACTACTTCTGCATTTACAACATTTACCAAACATATAGTCTCTCCTGCTCCAAGAACAGAACCTGGTTCACCACATCATTAAGTTGACGTTTTGCATCCGTTTTCATGGAAGATAGATCAAAGCTAATAAACAGGTATAATTGGGGTCTACATTCATCATCTGTTCATATAATCATCGTGTCTTGTGTAATGGTGACAAGGAGGTAAAACGTGACTACTTTTGATTTCATTCAAGGCCCCTAAGTCATGAATGAATCACAATGATGAAATAGGAGAGATTCCACTGTCCATATCCATTTAGTAATAAAGGTGACAAATAATAAAATCACTAAATAAATGAAACACCACAAGTGGTTTCACTCATAATATAGAATTCCCTTGGTTCTACATTATCTCCAATCAATAAAAAAAGGTCTAAAATCATGGATAGGTATCTTTAAAGAACAAATACAACAATCTTAAACAATAATTTAAAGTATATGGAAAGAGAATATTTTGCTTCCACTGTGTTTCTTTACTCTGTGAGTTTCGTCCAGCATCGGATTTCTAGTATCAGAGGAGGCAGAGCTGCTTTAGATGAGCCCTCCCTGTGGTTCTCAGATGCTCCTCAGCGCTTTTTGGTGATCAGAACTAAAAAACACACATTACAGAAATACAATCATCAAAACAAGAAATCATGTCATTTGACTGTTTCCAGCAGGTCCACATCTCCTCACCTTGATGTCCTTCATCCAGTCTGCTGCTCCAGCCCCAACACCAACAAAGAAGAACAATGAGCTTCTTAAACAGGGCTGTAATGTCAGCTTCAGATATTGTGAAGTTCAGGACATTAGAGCCAACGAGCCGCATTCAGTAATAAAGTGTAGAAATGTTTTTTACTGTGCGCAACAAAATAAGTTTGATTCATGACTCATGTGCACACCGGAAAATGTAGTTCTCACCACCGCACCGTACAGCCCCCCCCCCCCCCCCCCCCCCCCATTTATCAACATAAGAAAGAAGTTTTTCTCCTCTTTATTTCCTCCATTGTTCTCTCTCTCTCTCTCTCTCTCTCTCATCTCAGTCTCCCCCCCCCCCCCCCTAGCTTTCTACCCAGGCTCCGAGTGTATCGATCCGTCCTCACCAATCTTCAGCCTTAACCAGTCGATGGTCCTGCCGGTCACATCCTGCTCGCCCGCCGTCTCTCCCTGCTCGTCCTTCCGGCTGTAATAGACCTGAGGAATCTGTCCTGGAGGCGATTTACCTCCGTCAGGTGACAACCTGTTAGACGGGGGTTTGTTATTTGTCATTGTTCGTTGTTAGTTTTGCGGTTGTTTCTTGCGCTCGCTCTGAGGTGAGATTACAGAAGGATGTGAGTGTGTGTTCAGACGTGGTTGCCGTCGCAGAATTGACATTTGCCATTTAGCAGAGTGAAAATAAATCTTTCCGTCCCTCGCTTCCACTCGACTGTTTGAAGGTTTTTCAATTTCAGAGGCAAACTGTAAACCTGCATCATGGTGCTTCTCACTAAAAGTTTCTAAAAGTGAATCAAGTTTGAATCAATGAAGAAGTGCAGAGCCGATGTGAGGGTGTAGAGCGCTTTAATAGACCGTATGCAGCTTTAAAGGGCTGCGGTGATGATTTTACACGTCTGTAGTTCAGTTATCATTTGTCACAGTAATAGACAGTGCCAGGAGAGCGATGACAGGATGTGAGAGATGGATGCAGCAGCAGTCATCAGCCGACGTGAACCAGTGATGTTTGAGTCCTGATCGCCATCTGTTCAGCGATATCCATTCGATGTCTTTGTATTATATAATTGCCTGTATTAGTTTGGTTACACTTTATTTTACAGTCCCTTTCCAAATAAAACCCCAGGAAGGAACAGGATGTTTCCCAGAAAGGCCTTTGTCATTTAGGGAACAATAGAGACACTAGAGACACTAGAGACATGTTAGTGTTCAGGAAGCAACACAAAGTTATCAACTTTGGGTTTTTCTTTTGAAAAAAATGTAAAATCCTGCATAGTTGCTACATAATATGGAAAATAAGGCTTCTGACAAGTAAAGAGTTCAGCAGTTCTTTCAATAAAATTGAAATGTTGCAATACAATATTAGCTCACAATGGCAGCATGTTGTGGTTCTGTTTAGGCAGGCTGAGAACTCTTGGTCAAGGTTCCAGGAGCGACGGTGCTCACGGTTTAATATTGCAAGAGTCAAAAGGGAGTTCCAGTGTTGAAGGCCTGTACACCACGAGCACGTCCCAGACTAGACTCAACAAAATCCAGTGTGCAAAGCAGCAATAGTCAAATATAAATATGATTTTAGGCAGACCTTCCTGACCAGTATTCATACTGCAGAGGGCACTTGTTTCCAGCACCGGTACCGGATCGGTCTTCGGTGTCGACTGATACCCAAAGCCCAGGCGTGGATATCTATCGGGAGGGGAAGTCGTGTTGGGAGCATCCCTTATTTTAGACAACATGAACGTTACAGAGACTGAAAGCATTTCCTCCACTTCAGCGTTGATCAGCCTTCTACACCTGATGAGAACAGACTGAAACAAGACGTGTGGCTGTAAACGGGAGTTACGAGGTTTCCATCCTCATTGTTTTTTCCAGATATGGATCTCAGGCTAAAGACAGCCAGCTGTCAATCATCCGAGGCGTGATTACAGCAGCGGCTCCGACACACAGAGCGGATGCACCGCCACTAAAACCAATTCATCTCCCATCAGCCGCTCATAAACAACCCGTCAATACGCTCACCGAGATCATCTGTGTCCAGAGTGTGTTCACTGCGTTGTTGGCGAGCCATTTATCGACACGCGCAGGGATCAAATATTTAATCTATCGAGCAGCTCTTGGTTTGGAAACGTGATCAATGGTTTTGCCCTCCGGTGTACAAATCACGGCGGTTAAGAGCGGAATCGTACCGATTCTTGTTCAAGACGTCAAAACACAAGAAGGTATTGATCAACACGTGTGAACACGGAGACACCAGATATGAGAAGAATAGAAAGTATTTATACGATGCTCTGTCCACTCCTCACAAGCAGGTCAGAGGTCAGAGGTCAGGGAGTGTGTTTGCAATAATATAAAGACACTAACAGAAGCTTCATTCTCCCCTTCAGCAACATCAGAGTTATGATATGTATTGTGTCATACGCCAACATGACAATGACATCAGGTGGAGGCCTGACATCGAGACCCTGCTTCACACAACGCTCTGCACTGGAGTGAGTCATGTGACACAATGTTACAGATCGTCATTCATCAGTGAACTTCAACTGACTTTTACAGTTAAAAACAATTGGGCAGTGTTTGTTGTTCTAATACTCATTTTCTCTGCTCTCCTCCTCCTCCTCCTCCTCTTCCTCTCTCTCCTCCTCCCCTCCTCTTCCTCTCTCTGCTCTCCTCCCCTCCTCTTCCTCTCTCTGCTCTCCTCCTCCTCCTCCTCCTCCCCTCCTCCTCTTCCTCTCTCTGCTCTCCACCTCCTCCCCTCCTCTTCCTCTCTCTGCTCTCCTCCTCCTCCTCCTCCTCCCCTCCTCTTCCTCTCTCTGCTCTCCTCCTCCCCTCCTCTTCCTCTCTCTGCTCTCCTCCTCCTCCTCCTCCTCCTCCCCTCCTCTTCCTCTCTCTGCTCTCCTCCTCCTCCCCTCCTCTTCCTCTCTCTGCTCTCCTCCTCCTCCTCCCCTCCTCTTCCTCTCTCTCCTCCTCCCCTCCTCTTCCTCTCTCTGCTCTCCTCCTCCCCTCCTCTTCCTCTCTCTGCTCTCCTCCTCCTCCTCCCCTCCTCTTCCTCTCTCTCCTCCTCCCCTCCTCTTCCTCTCTCTGCTCTCCTCCTCCCCTCCTCTTCCTCTCTCTGCTCTCCTCCTCCTCCCCTCCTCTTCCTCTCTCTCCTCCTCCCCTCCTCTTCCTCTCTCTGCTCTCCTCCTCCCCTCCTCTTCCTCTCTCTGCTCTCCTCCTCCTCCCCTCCTCTTCCTCTCTCTGCTCTCCTCCTCCTCCCCTCCTCTTCCTCTCTCTGCTCTCCTCCTCCTCCTCCTCCTCCCCTCCTCCTCTTCCTCTCTCTGCTCTCCTCCTCCTCCCCTCCTCTTCCTCTCTCTGCTCTCCTCCTCCTCCCCTCCTCTTCCTCTCTCTGCTCTCCTCCTCCTCCTCCCCTCCTCTTCCTCTCTCTGCTCTCCTCCTCCTCCTCCTCTTCCTCCTCCTCCTCCCCTCCTCTTCCTCTCTCTGCTCT
>JAVDOI010000097.1:532500-555000 GCA_032191485.1 Leptoclinus maculatus | reverse complement strand
GTAACAAGGAGCTACAGTTTGTCAGCAAAAAAAGGTTATTGCTCTCCAAGAACCCAGCGAAATACCTTTAAGTGTTAAATGAGTATGTTATAGGTGCTAAATATGAGATTGGGAGCATTTTGCCCTTCAACATCTCTCAACATTGCGACAGCTGAGCCGGCGGCTCGCAGCTAACAGTGCTAACAGGGCTAACAGTGCTAACAGGGCTAACAGGGCTAACAGGGCTAACAGGGCTAACAGGGCTAACAGGGCTAACAGTGCTAACAGGGCTAACAGGGCAAACAACGTCAAAATGTCTGGCAGAGCTTAACAGTGTTTACCTGAGGGGGAACCAGAGGGTGGGTGATCACCTCTAACCACAGTCTGAGAGCCGTGCAGAGCGGCTAACATTAGCTAGCCAGTGGGGCGCGCTCACGTGAACTAACGTGCACTGAAAGCCATGCACAGCCGGCCCGGCTATGTCAACAAGAGAAACTGGGATTACAACACACTCAGAGGGAGAGCGACTTCATTCTCTGTTCAGTTAGACATGAATCCACTATCTCTTTACATAGACGATAGTTGTTTAATCCAGTTTAAATGCTCAGTATATCAGATTTAGCACCTTTAAATAAATAATTACAATTTCAGTTTTTTATTTAGTACAAAACTAACTAAGAAAGCCACCGTGGAGACTCTTGTGCACAGTAATTCATAATTAATTGTAATTATTAAGATATGGTTAATTAATTGTTACCGAGGTAAACACTGACAATTCGTCCATATATTCCACGCAGCCCGTGTTTACTGACTTGGACAGATGTTAGATTTATGCTTTATCGTTCATATTTTTAAACAATATGTTTTCACATTAACATTCAAAGACAAAACTTTCAAGATGAAGACGAAACGATGCAAATATTACGCTATCTCGCAGTGTAAACTTCCCCAAATCCAATAGAGAGCAGGACAGAGTGGCTAATGTTAGCTTAAACTCTGATAGCATCCAGGACCAGCAACACACTGTACAACACAACACACAGTGGACATGCTGCTCATGAACAGAGCTTTATTGAATGTAACCTGGAACCCCACTAACCCATGTAGTTAGTACACCAACAAAAACAGGCACTATGATTCATATACAACCCACGTAAACACAAGCCAGGACCTGCAGGGCTGCTGCTGAGGAAGTCAGGTGACGTAGTATGAACAGTGACAAAGGGAGGAGGTGAGGGTGGATGAGCGCATGAAACAAACACAGGACTTTCACCCAGGAGACCTCCGTTCATGTGAACGCAGGAATAACTGAACACTTTTCATTTAGAAATCAAACAAACCATTGTATGAGGAATGTTTCGTAACGCTCCATTACTACTGTTGGTAGGAAGCTAGTTAGCTGGACGTGCTAACGATTTGCAGCTTGAGAAACTCTCCAACGTCTGTCATTACGAGCAGGTTTCAGTCGAAAAACAGAAACTCACAACAATCCTCATCACTTCTTCGAGTGTATTCAGATGATCTTAATGTAGCGGCCCTGATCTCCTCACCTCGTTAACACATCGTTCCCGCTGCGATTCCCAGAAACCCCTGCGTCTTAACAGCCGTTAGTAACCTTAAGCCGGCTCTAAGCTGCGGTGCGGCCCGACGCTGCATTGATAATTGAAAAGTAAAGCGGCAGCGATTAATTTTTGACAGCGTTGCGGTTTTCACGACGGCGGCCCCTCCTCAAGCTGAGGGCCCAAGAACTCCTGCAGTAGATGTGAGAAATCCCGCCGAATCAAAGCTGGTGCTGGGCTCTCGAGGGTTTCTATCCCTCCGTCTCTCCATCCTCCCATCCTCCCATCCTCCCATCTCTCCTTTCGCTCGGCCGGGTTTTAATGCCTACCTGAGGGACCGAACGGGGAGGGAGGCGAGGGCGAAGCCGAGGTTCTCTGACTCCACGTCAATACTTTCTCTCTCCAGCTGAGCGGAATCACAGCCTCTCTGCTCTTAACTAATCGAAGCCTATCCCCCCTTCCTCCTCCTCCTCCCCTCCTCTTCCTCTCTCCTCCTCACCAACTTCAACAACAAACTCCAAGCTTGTCGGTGCTAAACACACATATTGTCGTGTTTTTGATCTCCTTCTCACGCGGCACTTAACATCGACTTCCCTTCGTATCTCCCTTAAACGCCGACGCCGGAGTACTTTGTCCCACGTTTAAGTATGCGCGGATACTTTCTCAGGATTAGCGGGAACTTAGCAGGTTGAAGGCTCTGATGTTGAAATGTGCTGCTGCTGTCAGGAGGCTCAGAGGAAAAGGTGCGGGCGGATAAGTGGACGACTTAAACCTGTTTGTAGGGATGAAGATCAGCGAGGAGGCTGCAGTGAGACCTTTGAAACCTGAACATTTAAGTAGTACAATTGGGGGCCAAAGGCTGAATTTACGTTATGTCATTTTTAACGTCAGTAATCCGTTTTCTGGTCGATTTCCTTCCTCACAAAGCTCTATCGCTGCTGTATTGATGACAGTACGGACCGGGCAGATGTCAGACTTTAACCCAGGAGGCCGATGTTCATTTTTTAAACACAGAATTTTAAGAAAATGACATCTACTGAAAGTAAATCTACTGAGCAGCTAGGTAAACTTTGGAAACAGTGTTGCAGATTGTATCTGGGTCGTATCAACAGTTTGGCTGCTTTAAGATGAAGATGAAGCCCCCCCCCCCCCCCCCCCCAGCTGTGAGATCGTATCGATTAGAAACTACCGCAGATCTTTTGATAATCTTTTCATCTTGAGAGAAGAAGAAGAAACACACGCACACCTGCAGCTGATTCGCAGGAACTTTTGGGAACATCAATACTGGATAAATACACAACACGACTTTTCTGATCTCGACAAAACTTTCACATCCAGAGACTCAAACAAACTGCGTTTTGATTCCAGAACGAGTTCGCTGCCGTTGAGAACCTCTGATGGGAAGAAAAATAAATCATTTAAATTCATTTTTCAAGAAAAATCCTTGAGACTTGTACAAACGTGTAGGAGCAAGTTTAGGAGAAACTTTTTTTAAGTTGATTCATTTGTTTTGGAGGGAAGAGAGGAGGAGGAGGGGGGGGGGGGTAGAGAGAAGAGAAGGGCCGGCTGCCTGGCTCAGTCGATCAATAAGATAATCTGAGACCACAGAGACTCAACCTCCTGCTGCTTTCTAGACTTTTCCTCTGTTCCACGATGACCCTCGAGTCGGTCTGCGGACAAACAAACCGCAAAACATAGAATACGATAAAGAGGAGGATTCAGAGTGAACGAACACAAACACACACGCTCACAGGGTTGAAACAGAGCCACGGTAATGAGCTACGAGCTCATCCTGCAGCCTCACTTAACTAAACTGGTTCTCTCCTGTCGGACAATAGTCCTTCAACATATCTAGGTTCACTGAGACCTTTAACACCGATTAGTTCTGTGTGGACGGGTTCACATAAAACAGTATAAAGAACTCTTCACCCGTAACGATCATTTGTATATTACTCACCCTGTTACCTTGAACTCTTGAAGGAGACGAGCAGAGAAACACACAGAACAAGTGTTGAAAGTAGAAACGACTGGATAACTCAGAGTTGGATCTTACTGCACGGGTTGTGTGAGAGTTTATATATATATATACACATATATATATATATATAATATAGTTTTGCCCACCATTGACTTCAATTCATCAAGTATTTACTCCGTTTCTCCGTTCACTGTGGAGGCGAGGAAAGCAAAGTGTTCAAGGTAACGGAGAGTAACTGATGGTCAGATGGTCATTTTGAGGCTGAAGTATTTGAAACCAGCTGTAGTCTTCATCACAGGCCTGAGGAGCCATATTCTCTATTCAGAGGACATCTAATGCGTTCTTGATCAATATCTTCTCAATACTCACAACATTCATCTGTGGACTATCCTGAACCGGATGAATCCATCTTGACGGATATGTTCCGTTACCGTAGAGACACGTTTTGTTCACTCGGCTTTATGAAAATGTGTCTCTGATATTTTGTCCAGTTATTAAATCACACAGGATCTGATCCGACAGTAGAACTTATAACATATTCATAGTATAAAGTCTCACTATATGACGCTATAGGAGTTTCTATAGTTATGTATCCTTCTGTTCAGTTAATGTTAGAAATGAACTCTGCGTTCACTCTTGTCGAGTGTGACATGACCTGTGTGGGTGCTGGTGTATCTCCCGGTGGGTTTCGGGGGGCTGGTCTCATGTTTATAGTCCACCACTAAACACATGATGTGTCTGAAGGGAACCAAAGTGAAAACAGAAATCCTGAAGTTTCATTTCAAACTGGTTCAAAGGTCTGCAGGTTGCATCCTGGTTCTGTGTGAAGGAATGTACGGCTGGAGGTGAGTGGAGGAGAAGAGCATTGATTACAGCTGCCGATCAATGGCATCAATACCTGACGGTGTTCATACTGAGGGCTGATTAAAGACGAAGGAGGAGAAGAGATCCTGCGTGAGAAGACAAAGAGACAGAGAAGAAGGTGAAAGGTTTGATCTATAGCCTGAGACAAGAGAGGAGGATGGAGGGAGAGGAAGAGAGACGCAAAGAGGGCTGAGAGAGTAATAAATAGACAAAAACATACAAAGAAATGATATTAACACGAAAGAGGCATTTTATGTGGCCAGTTTAATCAAAATAACTGATGATATAATGATGTCATCAGAGTTCTCTCAGTTTCCTTAAATGTAGAAGAGAAAAGCTGCGTTAAAAGCAGACTGATCATAAGAAGTGGACTTAGGTCCGTTGGTTTGTGGTCGACGGTTCTGAAGCCTCCAGATATAGACATAGAGACTACATACAGTACATCACCTTTGTGATTGTTTAACTGATTTCATAATTTGAGAGCCTTTGTTCAAACACTGACCCTCCTCACAAACCCTCGCTGAATTATGACTGTGACCAACAGTCACCTTCTGTCTTTGAACCATGAACACGAATGACCTCTTCGTGTCATTGTTAATAACAGACTTTAAAAACGTTAAACGCAACTACAAACCAGGAGACAGTTTGAGGAGTTTACCTTCTGTATTTCTGGTGTTTTTACTGCTTAAAAGTGAATAATTGAACAGTTAACTTTACATGTAGAACTACGACTTTAATCATAATCCACCTTTGAATTATGAAGAGACCGAAGCTTTTATGATTTTAAAGTGAACGAGATGAAGGTTCAGTTTAAACAGATGGAAACAGAAACCGTCTGTGAGATTAAAGGAGGAGATTGATCTGCTGCTCTGTGATCAGAGACTCATTAAAAGAGCTCCTGGTGTGTGTGTGTGTGTGTGTGTGTGTGTGTGTGTGTGTGTGTGTGTGTGTGTGTGAGTGAGTGTGTGAGTGTGTGTGAGTGAGTGTGTGAGTGTGTGTGTGAGTGTGTGTGAGTGAGAGTGTGTGTGTGTGTGTGAGTGAGTGTGTGTGAGTGAGAGTGTGTGTGTGAGTGTGAGTGTGAGTGTGTGTGTGTGTGTGTAAACCCAGCCTTAACACAGAAACACAGAAGTCTAGCTGAAGATGTTTAATAAAGTTTTACACACTTTTTAGTTTAAAGTCATTTTGTAAGATTTTCATTGCTTCAAACCCCGTTTTTGATTTAATTAAAGTTCATGTGTTTGCATTTCATAAGTCATTTCTGGCATTATTTTCATAAAAGTGATAGAAGAAGAAACGGCAGATAGATGAAGAGCGTAGGGCTGACGGGCTCCTCCTCCTCCTCCTCATCATCAGTAGTAAACCACTGTGTCACAGCACTCAATGGAGAAATAATACCGCCGTGTGCACAGCAGGACATCAGATCTCAGTTGCTCACAGCTTGAAGGAAACTATCGACTCCTTCTTTATGGGCCTTTTTCACAGCAGACATTCTAACGCATCGTAGCAAGAGAAGCATTAACAGCAGCTCTGGTCTATTTAAAGGGCGTCCATCATGTCCGCTGTGGAAAAGGAAGATTCAAACAACAATGAATCCTCTAAACAGGAACACAAGTAGCTCTTCTTCTGTTGTGGTTTGCTGCCACCAGTGGTTGACCTCTGAGACCTGTATTGAAAGATGAGTCTGTAGATTTTAGTTGCATTAGAACATTGTCAGACCCATAAAGGACATTTAAAAATGGAGCCTACGTCACCCAAAATACCCCTCAACCTTTAAAGGACAAAATAATGCTGCGTTCCATTTGAAGTGGAAGTGGAACGCTCCGTGAAGTCAGATTCCCGACTCTGAAAGAAAAGAAACAAACCCTGTCGTGCACAAAGTACTGTCCAACCTCCATCTATGGACATGTTGCTTCAGAGTTTATATGCTCAAGATATCGACGTAATACCTTCAACTGGCTGAAGAAAACCCCGTTACGTTCTCTGACGTCAGGCCCTGCTCCGACTTTCCGAGGTAAATAAAACACAATGTAGCATTATCACGTAATTGTCTCTCGTGGAGCTGTTCAGCTAATCTGGTCTTCTAGTATAAAGTATAAAGCAAGGAATCTGTGTGTGTGTGTGTGTCTACCTCACACTCAACAGGAGCATTGCTGGGGACCAAAGGACGAGCATGTGTCAAAGATGGTGCAAGTTTGACGTGCGACATGTTCAATATCAATAACATTTGAATAAACAGCAGAGGGGGCGGGGCTTCAGGGCTCTGTGGCGTCGAGCCCGTCGCCTGAAACGGCCCTTTGTATTGACTGCAGTTCCCTCGTGCTCCTGGATGCTGGATGCTGGATGCAGCATGGAGCCCGTTCTCTCCCCCATGGGGTCAAATACCAACGCGTTGTCTCGCCACATGCAGTTTGATGCCAACGTCTTTAAAGTAACCACAATGTAAATTGATCCACGTCATTATGAAACACCCGGAGATCATGCTCCGTGGTGTGATGGCATACTTTAAAGATCGAAAATAAAGAGCGGAGGGAAGGGGGACCAGTGTTCCACTTTAGATTTAAAGGTAATGAGACACCCCAGGACTGAAATGTTAAAGATTCTAACTTTATAATAAAAATAGTTCAGACCTGTATGTGTGACAGCTGCTGAAGACTTTCTCTGTCTTATTGCTGTTTTTATGTTTTTTACTCAATACGTCAACACATACCAGCTTAATGTGACAGAAGTGAATATGGATCCAGACCCACGGTTTCATTTTTCATCTTTATTGAACACAAAGTCAACGACAACACATTTGAACACAACACGTGTTTATATGTAGATCCAACCTGCTCTGTGGTACATCAAGGGAAGCTCATATACATGCACTACATCACGCACACTCACACACACACACACACACACACACACTCTAATATCGAGTTTCTTTATAAACAATAAATAATCAAATCAAAGTTAATGAGGAAAAAAAAGATTCAAAACAGAACATTCAGAGCTGAACGTTTGAATGTTGAAACCTAAGTGAAGCAGACACTTTACTTCGTAGAACTGGTCACTGCACACTCGACATGTTTCAAACTGAGGTAAATCATTTATTATTGAGAATAAGACGATCGGAGAAATAATACAACGACGGACCAATAAGATGTAGGAATGCTCCGGTCGTATTTATCATTGTTATGATCCAGTCACAGAACAGCCCCTCGTTGCTGCAGAGATCACTTTAACGAATGCAGTTGTTGGAGACATTTTCAATAACTGCACCACACGTCTTATTTCTGTTCCATGTCGCTCCATTTGAAGAAAAACCAGACGGTTCTTTGAGACATTCCGGTTCACTACCTCTACCAAAGAACCTCCTTTTTCTGGGTGGATGCTCTGATCTTCCTCACTTGTTACTTACTCTTACTCTTCCTCTTCCTCTCTGCCTTCTTTATTTTTCTCACCTTTCCTCCCCAGAGAGGCTGCCAAAAACATATTTTCTCAAACTGTTAAGAGTGGCGGAGAAAACCAAAGATTAAGATCTCAAAGCTGTCTGGACTGTGTGTGTGTGTGTGTGTGTGTGTTCTTTTAAAGAGAGGAAGAACTTGTGAAAAGCTTTGACACGCTCGGGTTTACAGGTGTGTAACGGTGTTAGAAGCTTTCTGACAGCACTAATGAAACTGACAGGAGATGGAGGGAGGACAGAGAAGAGGAGGAAAGGAGAAGGAAGAGTGGAACATATAGAATTAAAGCGAGTAAAGTGTCATATAGCAAGAGTCTCAGAAATCTAAAGCTAAATTCTGTCGGATTCTGACAGAAAATTTTAACTAGAAATATGTCTGTATATGTTTATACGTCTCTTTCTGTATAAAAACAACAGCTTCCCACTCCTGACTCGTCACATACTGGGACTTGGTCAGTAGCCCTGTGTGTATGTACGTTACATTACTAAAGAATGGTCAAATAAGTCAACTCGGCTACACACAGGACACGAACCGCGGTCTGCTGGGTGAAAGTCTGCAGACGTTATCTGCTCCGAGTGTCTAATAATGACACGGGTGGGTTCATATTGGAGTTAGTTGAACGCATACAGAAGCTAAAGGTCAGGATCGGATGTCGAGGGGCACTGAGCAAGTCTCGGGATTTGACAAGAAGTGAGAACAGGTTGATGAAAATAAAATAAAATAAAAAAAAGTTTTGACCAACAGTTCAGGTATAATGTGCAAAAAAGTGTCTGCAACCATAAAGAGTCAATTAAAGACAGAATTAAAAATACTGACCTAAACTGTGGAGACATGGTGAACACACAGAGTGAGAGGATGAACCACTGGAGGTCATTAAAAGCAGGATTTTCTGTTGCGTGTTAAAAAGACGAGCTGCTGAAGCGGTTTGCATTCCTTATAAGAAGCGATAGATACGGTTAGTTCAGTTAAATGTTGCTAACATTACTTATTAGTAACAGAACAGATGCAGCTTTCTTTAAAAATAAAATAAGAAATATTAAACTGTAAACGTATCTCATTAATAACTCTTTTGTTACTCCCAATAAAAGGACAGTCATGAACTTCATCAAACACCTAAAGATGTAAATGGAACACTGTGATATATATACACATATATATATATATAAAGATATATATACACACGTGTATATATATCTTTTCTAAATATAAAGTTTTCAATCGACTTAAACAGGAAATTCACTCATTTGAAGAACTAGTCGGTGCCAAGCGGTCACGTTAGCCACAACAAATACACCAAACAGGGTCTACGCTCACTGTACAAGATTAACAGACTACATTACGCAGCAGTTCTGATGATATATATATATACTGTATGTACACATCGGGAGCCGGGTGAATTAAAGAGGAAAGCTGCAAAAGACGAAGAGAAGTCTTCACATATATCAGTGAAGAATAAAGCGTCGTCATCTGCAAACAAACACACAATCACCCCCAAAGATACCCGTGAGAGGGAAGTGAGTGGCATGACCCACAACCAGTGGAGAGGAAAGAACCAACATGTAGACACAGGGAACCATGGAAACAAAAGGTTAAAGACAAACTAACCACTGGACAGACGGACTCTCTTACCTCCTGCACACTTTGCATTCAAATGGATTTTGGGGGATCCGATAGTTCTTGACCACATGAAAGAACTCATGACAATGCATTGTGATCCGATGAGCAAACCAAAAGCATTTTGACCACATTGAACACAAGCGTGTTCGATCCACATACAACTCCTCCTCAGGTTGGAAGAGGTCATTGTGTGCGACTGTTCCAAAGCAGCATTAACCATTTACTACGAGCAGTGAAGCTCGTCAAAATAGATATTCAAGACACTCTTGGATGGAGTCGAGACGAGATCAAGTGTCTGCTTTCAGTTTGGTCCGATGAAAGTATTCAAGCCGAACTTGGTAATTCATATCGCAACCGAGCCTTTTATGGAGCCACGGCTGAGCTAACGGCGTGGAGAGAAGGATGTGACGCTGGGTTGTTTGGGCTGGACAGAGCGATCTGATCTCAACACTCACACATTAACACCAGGCGTCCATTCAATCAGGTTAACTCACATCCAGAGAGAATCAGGGTACCAGTGGTAAGAGGTGCTGAACAAAGCTGATGTGTTCTTTGACCATGGTAGCAGGTACTAAGGAGGACTAGAGTGATGGTGTGTGATGCTCTTCTTCTTCTACTTCTTTGATGTCTGAAGCGAGTAACGCTGCACCTCCAGCAGCCAGACATTTAGTGTGATGCTGCTTTTAGGAAGAGCGGTCTGAAGTGAGAATGTGTGTTTGTGAAAACACACTTGGGTGTAAACACATAAACACACACACACATACACACATACACACATTTCTGCGTGACGCTCGGAGGAGATGGAGAGAATTTAAAGGTGTCACAAAGATATCACACACGCAGGCGTTCAGTCCTCGTCTTAAAGCGTTCTAGAGAGAACGGTCCAACAATAACTCATCCTAGGTCGTTTTAGTTCTCACAAATAAACTTTGACATAAAGAACAGAAACTGGAGAAGATTGATTCATCTAGAGTCCGTATATCACAACCATGTCCCGGTCAGTGTTTGTGCAGAGTGAACCCTCCAAACATTGAATAATTAGGTGATTGTATTCAGCACTAAAGTAAAACTAGACATCTAGGTGAGGAAACTAAATGTCAGCGAGTTGAAGGCTGACTTTAAATAAAGAGTGACGCTTGTGATCCGAGACCAAAACACAGCAAATAAATAGGAATGACAGGAAGGTGTTAACTAAAGAAGACATCATGTAAACAAGCCTTCTCAATAGATGACAGTTTCCTAACAATGATTCAGACCCGGTCCTGAGCTCATGGATCAGTTGTTGGACATGTTAGAAGCGAACACTAAAGTGAATCCATGCTACAACATAAAAACCTCTTAACAGACACACCAACGAGGGCTCAGCTGGAGCTACACATCTGGTTTAGACCATGAAGCGGTGCTCCTTGCCGTCGTGGGCCATGATGATGACGTTGCGGTTGGAGGTCCAGATGAGGCGGGCCAGCTTCAGGTGGTTCTGGGAGCCCGGGGACGCCGGCTGCACCGGAGGGACCTGGTAGGTCTTAATGCAGCGGAGCTGAGGGGCCGAGTTCAACATCCCGATGCTGCCCAGAAGACTGGTGTTCATCTGAGGAGGACAGGGAAATACATTACCCATCAACCCATCAACTCTTCCTCTGTCTAACATCCAAACACAGTTACCACAATGAAGAGTTATGTTCTCACACTTTACAACCAGATTAAATCAGCTGATGGGTTTCAATCCATCAATGGGTGTAAGAACAGTGAGCTCAAACCCAAGAACACACTTATAAATCAGCTCACTTTCAGATTCTGGATCAGTTTTGGATGAATTCAGTAACTCTTGACAAGTTTAGTTCATAACTGCAATAACGAATTATTCAGATTTTGCTACAGAACTGACAAAGCAGCTCCAGCTCATGGGTCCTGTAGTATTTAGAGCTCTCCATCAAACTGACAGAACAAACCGGTTACATCATGTGGTGAGATTACAGGAGATGTTGGGAAGCATTGAGGCATGAAAACGTGGTGATGTGGCCCAAAAATGAATTCTAATGAATTGATCAAATCCATCCATCACCCAGTTCTGATGGCATGGCTGGAACACCACCTGGACAAAGAGCGACCACAAGGGCCCTGAATGTTCATGGTGTGGTCGTTGGTCTGTGGTCAGGGTACCTGTTGGACACCAGGTGTCTCCTGCTACACTGTCACAGTCCACCGTGTGTGTTCCCTCATCACACTAGTCTCCTGTTGGAGAACGATTGGCATGAAAACAACAACTCTGTGCTGACACTTTAAAATGATGTCATGTTGATGCAATAGTATTATTCATTATTTGATTCTTCTTTTATGCAACAATAACAGCAAATAATACCAGGTAGTTCAGAGGAGTCTGAAACTTTCCTGTGCATCAAAGGTTTACCTGAAGACCCTCATCACCAGCTCCTGGTAGTGATGGAAGGAGGCACACAGTGTGTGTGTGTAGGAAAAACACAGCAAGTAGAAACTCTATCGTTTCCTGAGACGACACTGCCCCTCTCTCTCACACACACACACACACACACACACACACACACACACACACACACACACACACACACACACACACACCGACAGAGCGTCTGCCAGCTCATTACCACAGCAGCCGTCTTGCCGGCGCGCTAGCAGCGGTTTATGCTTACAGTAATGCCATTAGTGTGTGTGTGTGTGTGTGTGTGTGTGTGTGTGTGTGTCTGCAGACAGTCGTGTCAGAGGTCGTAAAGACCTTTCATTCAAAATAACAGTTCTGGGAAGATGTCTGAAGTGTGTGTGTGTGTGTGTGTGTGTGTGTGTGTGTGTGTGTGTGTGTGTGTGTGTTCATCATGTACGTGTGTGACTGCTGCGCTGATGTTTTTCATATTTAGTTTGTGCACTGGAACTTATATTTGCAATTATTTACAGTTATGGTTTCTGAATTACAGCAGGTGATTCAGGTGCACAGTCACCCCACATTATCAAAAATGTTATCAGTTACCGATACTAAATGATCTTTAATTCTCTATGAACAGAGAATCTGCAGTTTTCAGGAATAAAACTAAAACTGAAATGTGGATGGCCTTTTCTTTTGTTCTCACCAACATCCCAGAGCTGGTGAGGTGAGTGTTTGTCCTCGTCTGACTTTACCTTTGTAGCCATACAGCCAACAGTTACACCGTTACACTGATACTCTCATATGAACTCTGGTTATAGATTCGCTCCCTGTGAATTCTCCAGACGATGATGATTGGCTCTTCAAGTCTACACAGAATATCTTTAGTGAGTGTGCATCTTCTCGTGGACGAGAGGATTGAGGAAACATTCATGGCGTCCTCCTCAGCTGAGCCGTAACGCTAGCTAGCTCGGTGATGCTAGGTGAGCTAGCAGTGACGAGTATAGATGCGCGGTGATACGGTTAACGGGTGTAGTTGGGTAGAAAGAAAATAGTTCCCACATGAAACTACTCACAACAAGGTCTGTGGTTCATCTTGAGTAACCGGGTCAGGAATTATGGAAAGAGACGTCGCTGTTGAGATTTAGAAAGACATGATGTCTTACTATCAGCGTGTGTGTGTGTGTGTGTGTGTGTGTGTGTGTGTGTGTGTGTGTGTGTGTGTCATTCACCTGCCAGAAGGAGATGTGGCTGTCAGCGTTGGAGTACGTTGCCAGGTAACGGCCGTCAGGAGCGAACGACACCGATGTGATGGGACCCTTATGACCGTGGATGTTCTAGGGAGACGGAGGAAGAAAGGGAAGCATCTCATCACTCTCATCGCACTCATCGCTCTCATCGCACTCATCGCACTCATCGCTCTCATCGCACTCATCGCACTCATCGCTCTCATCGCTCTCATCGCTCTCATCGCACTCATCGCTCTCATCGCTCTCATCGCACTCATCGCTCTCATCGCACTCATCGCTCTCATCGCTCTCATCGCTCTCATCGCTCTCATCGCTCTCATCGCTCTCATCGCTCTCATCGCACTCATCGCACTCATCGCACTCATCGCACTCATCGCTCTCATCGCACTCATCGCTCTCATCGCTCTCATCGCTCTCATCGCACTCATCGCTCTCATCGCACTCATCGCTCTCATCGCTCTCATCGCTCTCATCGCACTCATCGCTCTCATCGCACTCATCGCACTCATCGCACTCATCGCACTCATCGCTCTCATCGCACTCATCGCACTCATCGCACTCATCGCTCTCATCGCTCTCATCGCACTCATCGCTCTCATCGCTCTCATCGCACTCATCGCACTCATCGCTCTCATCGCTCTCATCGCTCTCATCGCACTCATCGCTCTCATCGCACTCATCGCACTCATCGCTCTCATCGCACTCATCGCTCTCATCGCACTCATCGCACTCATCGCACTCATCGCTCTCATCGCTCTCATCGCACTCATCGCTCTCATCGCTCTCATCGCACTCATCGCTCTCATCGCACTCATCGCTCTCATCGCTCTCATCGCTCTCATCGCTCTCATCGCTCTCATCGCACTCATCGCTCTCATCGCACTCATCGCACTCATCGCTCTCATCGCACTCATCGCACTCATCGCTCTCATCGCTCTCATCGCACTCATCGCTCTCATCGCTCTCATCGCTCTCATCGCACTCATCGCACTCATCGCTCTCATCGCTCTCATCGCTCTCATCGCTCTCATCGCTCTCATCGCTCTCATCGCTCTCATCGCACTCATCGCTCTCATCGCTCTCATCGCACTCATCGCACTCATCGCTCTCATCGCTCTCATCGCTCTCATCGCTCTCTTTGTGAGGAGACTTCTTTCACATGTTTCTGTTTGTAATAAACATCTGGTTGTGTGTCAAATACAGAGAGGAAAAACAAAACTCACAGTTCATCACGTAAAGTGATTTGTATGATCGATAAAAGTGATCTCTGATGAAAATGTCATTAGCTCTACTTATCTACAGCCAAACAGCTACACTGTGGACATGTTCAGTTCATTAAGGAGCACTGAGCTGTGTGGAGGAAGAGGAATGAAGACAGACAGACAGACAGACAGACAGACAGACAGACAGACAGACAGACAGACAGACAGACAGACAGACAGACAGACAGACAGACAGACAGACAGACAGACGCTCTCATCACCGCCCTGATGATGAAATGATGTGAAACTCTCTGGAGTGACTGCGGTAAACTTGTGGTTAGGACCAATAACACCACGGCGGTGTATCAATCCTGATGAGGGTGTTATGAATATTCAGTCCCTGGACCATTTACTGAAGAGAATGTAAATTCACGAGGTACGAGTACAAATAGTTATGCCAGAGAAGGATCTGTATTAAACTGCTGTGAGTCACTACAGATAGAATAGGATGAGTAATGAAGTGATAACTGAAGGCTTTTACACACCGAGCAAGACAAGTTGTCACCATTTCAAAATGAAACCGACCTCACACTGTTTCAACTTCAACACTTTCCCGTCATTTAGGTTTTCAGTACGGTTTCGTCTTTCTGCGCTTTCTCACACCCGTCAGAGCCGTTTGACCGTAAAACCAAACATCGTCACCTGATCAGCTGATTCGTCTCCCAGCAAGAAGCGCTTTACGACAAACGAGTCAAGAATACACAGGTGCAGGATTTAAAGATAGATTGTGGCGGGTGATGGCAGAGGATGTAGAAAACATCAGCCGGGAGTGGAGCAGCTTAAGGTTTGTACACTACAGCTGAACCACACCAGCATACAACTAGAGCCCTTCCTAGAGCCTTCCTGTCTGGAATATGAGAGACATGCATGTTATAATGTTCCAGGGTCCTAGTGCCTTTGCTTCGGAGTTAGTGGTTTCGGTATTGACAGTTGATGAAGTGTAAAGCAATGTTATTGAGGTTTTATAGAACTTTTTCACAGATGAAAAGCAGACTGAAATAATAGCAACTTTACAGTATCAATGTGTTTTTGTAAACCCTCAAATGCATCTCAAACAACTCCTCATCGTTCCTCATCACCCGTTCTAGCTAAGGACGCTTCCTCCTGCTGAGGAATCCAAACTGCAGCCGAGGTTTGAACCCAATAAAGACGAGATGAATCACACATTTTGGTCCTTGTTGAAATTTCATCGAGGCATCTCGGGAAAAACTTGTTTTTCGTCCGTGCCGCCCAGATTCTTCTCGACAGTAAGTGTTCGGTTTGGACGAGATAATTCCATCAGATGATGAGGCGGCTTCTGGTCCAACAGATGCTGCCAATCGCCTCCAGAACTCAGGGGACGAAATAAAGCGACGCCGCTGCCGCGTGTAACGCAATAACCTGTCCCACCAGATGCAGGGTGTGTAACGCAATAAACACCCCCCCCTCCCCCAGAAGTCCCCGCCCCGCCTCTGCCTGCGACTGGGATTACAAACTCTCACCTCCAGATGAGATTAAGATGCTTTGCCTCAGGCTTCCACACCATGAAATAATAACCCGTTCGCAGCGATTAAAGCAAAAAAAAAATAATAACGCAATGAAATGAAAATCTCATCTTTTTAATTCGTTCTCTCCCTCCTTCTTTTAGGGGGAATCCTATTAGATTCCAGCAGTGTTGGCTGGGAAAAAAGGTGAATTATTTTGATTTCTTTACAGCCTTCATCCCGTCTACCTTGGTTTCTTTCCTCTCTCTCCTCTTCACAATCCCTTCCTTCCATCTTTCTCTTTCATAGGTTTTCTCTTTGGCGATGTCACATATCACATGTCCCATCAAAAGGCCAAAACATTTGACGCAGTTTGTCGACAAACGTTCATCAGCTCAAACTAAAGAAGCCGTCGAGAATTAAATATGACCCCAACGTCCAGTTTTTAAGATCTAGGTAACTGAACTTCATCATCTGGGGTCTCGAGTCTCGCTGGAGGACAAGTCTACCAGCTGTTGATCAACTTACCTGTCCTACCTGAGCTACAGCTGCCAGGCTGATCTACTTCACACTATTGTATTCTGCTACTCATGCCCCACTAGAAGTGTGCGACACCCTGCAGTGGGCCTATATTTGCTTATTTTACTGCGTTCGGATCGTTTCTTGGCGTCAACCACAACACAAACGTAGAGACCAGGTTCAGGCCATGAGCACAAAACACAAGCGTAGAGGGCCAACCGCCAAGCAAAGGTTGTGGAACAAACAGAGTGAACCTGGGGTTGGCTTTCACCAGCACCCCTAAACCTAACGATGGTCCGGGTGCGTCTACGTCTGGTGTCGTTGAGCCAGACAATCCTTCTCATTCTGCCTTTAAGTGCTGGTTGTCTTTGATTAAGCCAGTGAGGATTCAGATTCTTCCAGTGAACAGCTGCTTCATGTCTGACACTCACTTCCCAGGGAAAGAGGCTTAAGCAGTAAAGCTACTGTGGTTGTTCAGAGTCTGTGGCTCTTGTGTTGTGTAGCTGCTGTCTGGTTCAGTGAGACCGTCCGCTCTGACTGAGACAGAACACGGTTACCGCTTCATGCAAGACTGGATCGGCAGCTTGAAAGAAATGTCTCCAGCTTCATAGACTGACACACACACACACACACACACACACACACACACACACACACACACACACACACACACACACACACACACACACACACACACACACACACACACACACACACACACACACACACACACACACACACACACACACACACACCGTGGCTCTGGCTAACGCATAACATCTGGCCAATCAGAGCTCCTGTTGCTATTCATTCATTGATTCACTCGTTCACACTGCTTAAATGTCTTCAAATTGGGATGAAAATGGAAACTCTGAATGAACACAAATGAACTGTAAGATGGAATATGTAATGAACTAGTTATATATATTCATTTTTATATGGATTAAATGGAAATGGATTGGTTTATTAATGGTTTCATCAAATGCAATTAAACTGCAGTAGTAACAATGTAAACATTGATTACCTGTAGTATTCAAGTCATGAGACCAAATGTTGCTCTTGCAGGATGAAAACTGTTGTACAATCAGAGATCGGGCTGCAGGAGCAGCGAGCCCAGAGGACATCATGAGCGCTCTGTGATTACTATGGATTTCAACTTACTGCATTTGACTGTATTTACACCATTTAAGAACATGAGATGAAGACGAGCTGGTAAGAAAAACATGTATGAAGAGAGAGAGAAACAGGTTGCAGAGTAGAACTGTTTAATGTGCATCAAATATGGATGCTTTCATATATATTTTGATCAGTGTGTGTGTGTGTGTGTGTGTGTGTGTGTGTGTGTGTCACGGTGGACTGCCTACCAAATCAATCAGCCTATCAGAGAGCAGTGAAGCACACTGAAACCATTTACAGCACTCTGTACTTCAATACACCTGACGCCTGAGGGACTCGACCGTGTGTGTGTGTGTGTGTGTGTGTGTGTGTGTGTGTGTGTGTGTGTGTGAGTGAGTGAGTGTCATACAGACGGCTCATCCCATCTTATTTCCTTCCCCTGTGACTAACACTGACAGCTCTTAAACTCCACCTGCTCTTAAAATGAGACTAATTTGAACCAATAGAAGGATGTTTCCACTGAAGGTTGCATCACTCACAGATTTGTGCATTAAGTGTTTCAGTGGTGCTTCTGCTCCCACCATAAGGGAGTGCTACAATAAAGGTATTTTGGTTGAAAGCTCACAAACGGTACATTGCATATTCGATTACGTTCCATCGATGCGTTTGTTGCATTGAGTTGCACCATGTAGTAAAGGCCACATGGGCCTCGGCTGGAGCAGGTGCTGTACGCTGCAGGAGGGAGGCTGGGGCTTCCTGAGCTTACAAACAAACGTGTATTAAAGCACCTGTTCAGCCGCTATTCAGCCTCTTACTCCCTGAAGGCTGCAAGGATCCCAGTTACACACAGGGGGATGCCAACCAAGCAAATGACTGAGCCAAGTGATGTGTCACACTGTTAACAGAGAGAGTTAGCAAAGAAAAGTCACTTCAATAAGGGAATGCTAACAATGCTAACAACTGCTTACTGGGGGTCAACCAAGTCTGTTTGTTTCCATAGCTAACGGTGTGAATAACTGGGTACAAATAGTACATGCTGGCCTCAAAAGGTAAAAGCTAACAATGCTAATAAATGGGTATAGATACAGCACTACACGTGCAGTCAGGAATAGGCTGCTTTTAAATGTTAATAGCTATTTACAGACTGTGGGGGCCAAAATGCTCGAGAAGCCTAATTCTCCTTTGCAACAATCCCCGAAATGTTTACAATCGGAAAGGAAAACTCAACGAGAAATGTTCCATCTGGAGTTCCTCTTGATAGCTCAACAGCTATCTGGACACTCCAGATGTTCTTGTCCACCATGCTGCTTTTCCTTTGGAGTCCTGCTGCAGCTAATGCTGGCCTAGATAGACAAGCTAGCAGGCTAGCCGGCCCCCGGACCCCCCAAGCTGGCTGCTTCCCCCCCCACTGGCTGGCTGCTCCACATCTTTGTGGAAAGCCCCGGTGTGAAAAATATGGCTGACCAAATCTGTTGGTTTCGACAGGGAATGCTAAAAATGCAAAATGGGCCAAAACTACAATTGCAGCTTAACAAACATGTGTTTGAATAAGCTAATCAACTGGGTAGAGATAGCACTACAGGTTTGTGATAGTAGTAGCTTTAAGTCTTCCTCAGTAGGCCTTTACAGGCCGAGGCTCATCGACTGCAATTCACTTTTGATGCCGGATACAACAAGGTTACATCAAACTCTTCTTCACTTCCCTGGAGTCGACAAGCGATGAGCTTTTCGCGAGAATGCTGCAACACTTCTGGAAGCCGAGCAATTGTCCAACTCCAAATGAACCCGTCAACATTGGCAATGCACTAGTGCTCACAATGAGTTGTGACAGTGATTTAAGAAATATCTTATTTCAGTTAACTCAAAAGACCGGAACAAAGATCAACAAAGTTCACTTTGTGGTCGGTCTGCTAATGACCCAGCCCCGGTACCAACACCAGCGCTAATCTCCTGTTCAGCTTTTTCACTGATAGCACAGTTTAACGGTTCATTATTAACATCCCTGCTGCAAACAACGCTCTGTATCAGGAACACAGACTTGATTGTTAAAATGTCAGCAGCAGCATTATGTTATATTTTAAAAATGTAGAAAGTAAGGACCAACTGATAATAAAACATGACTTCAGGGGCAATGTTTGAACTGTAACGGTATTACTAAGTACTCATATCGGTATCTCAATATTAGCAAGTACTCAAGTACTTGTACATGGTCCGGAAAAAAAAAGGTGTGAGCGGTGCATCCTTAGTAGTTAGAGAAAGAAACAGATGCAGGCAGAGAGGAAGATCAGTCAGATTGTTTCTTTGTGTTCAATTAGTAGTTTCAGTAGAGTCTGTTAAAGAAGCAGCTGGACACGCACACGCACACACACACACACACACACACACACACACAGTAATGCAGCTGACAAAGAGCTGTTCACGGAGGCTGATCAAAGCTGTGGCAGATGGCCATGCAGGGACTAGCTAGCTACAGTTGGACGCATACACACAAACGTGCACACACACACACACACACACACACACACACACACACACACACACACACACACACACACACACACACACACACACACACACACACACACACACACACACACACACACAAATGGATTATGAACAAAAACTCTCCTCCCATTTCCTTCTTCTTCTCCCTTGATTCCTTCCCTTTCCTTTTCTCCCATCTCCTCCTTCTTTTAACACATCATCCCTCTTCTACACCATCTCTCTCTTTTCTCCTTCTTTGGATTAAATCAGGAGGAAATCAAAGTGTTTCACTGGACAATGAATCTGCCTACTTATTAAGCAAGGCTCATCATACAGGTGTTGCACTGATTGTTTACGTTACCAAGATTGAAAACTGGTTTCTATTGGAATTACTTTCACCGGTCAGACTGCTGCTGACAGTACAGAAGAAATCACGATGGTTCATCCCATGGAGACCAGGAATGTCTGTGCATCGTTTTATGCCTATCCAACCGACAATGGCATGACTAGCTTTACTAGTTTAATAGTTTACTAGTTTACTAGTGTGGTAAGCTCTGAGAACAAAGGATGAGAAGCAGCATGTTGCTCTCCACCATGTTGTTCTCCACCATGTTGCTCTCCACCATGTTGTTCTCCACCATGTTGTTCTCCACCATGTTGCTCTCCACCATGTTGCCCTCCACCATGTTGCCCTCCACCATGTTCCCCTCCACCATGTTCCCCTCCACCATGTTGTTCTCCACCATGTTGCTCTCCACCATGTTGTTCTCCACCATGTTCCCCTCCACCATGTTGTTCTCCACCATGTTGCCCTCCACCATGTTGCTCTCCACCATGTTGTTCTCCACCATGTTGTTCTCCACCATGTTGTTCTCCACCATGTTGTTCTCCACCATGTTGTTCTCCACCATGTTGTTCTCCACCATGTTGCCCTCCACCATGTTGCCCTCCACCATGTTGTTCTCCACCATGTTGCCCTCCACCATGTTGCCCTCCACCATGTTGCTCTCCACCATGTTGTTCTCCACCATGTTGTTCTCCACCATGTTGCCCTCCACCATGTTGCCCTCCACCATGTTGTTCTCCACCATGTTGCCCTCCACCATGTTGCCCTCCACCATGTTGCCCTCCACCATGTTGTTCTCCACCATGTTGCTCTCCACCATGTTGCCCTCCACCATGTTGCCCTCCACCATGTTGTTCTCCACCATGTTGTTCTCCACCATGTTGCTCTCCACCATGTTGCCCTCCACCATGTTGCCCTCCACCATGTTGTTCTCCACCATGTTGTTCTCCACCATGTTGTTCTCCACCATGTTGCCCTCCACCATGTTGTTCTCCACCATGTTGTTCTCCACCATGTTGCTCTCCACCATGTTCCCCTCCACCATGTTGTTCTCCACCATGTTGTTCTCCACCATGTTGTTCTCCACCATGTTGCTCTCCACCATGTTCCCCTCCACCATGTTGCTCTCCACCATGTTCCCCTCCACCATGTTGCCCTCCACCATGTTGTTCTCCACCATGTTGTTCTCCACCATGTTGCTCTCCACCATGTTCCCCTCCACCATGTTCCCCTCCACCATGTTCCCCTCCAAAGCGCTCTGCTAGTGGCATGGAATCTGCTCAGCAGACCAGGAGGCTTAAGGTCTTTGCATCGGCTAAATAAATAAAAGCACTTTCGTCATTGTGTGACCAACGCGAGTGACACATTGCAGTTCTGCACCACCGCTTAACAGCAAAGAATGACGGAGCTCCATCTCCCATGCTTCTGCCGGGGAAAGCTTCATTAGCCCCGCTGCGTAGTTACTGACGCCAACGTCGTTACACAGCAACAGATAGGTCGGTGACCTGAAAGATACCCAGCCTCTCAATGAAGATGAAGCTTTATCTTACATTGGAAATGAAATGCTTTAAATAGTTCCAGCAAACACATTCTCACACTCACACACTGATTCCACAATGCCATCATCTATTAGATGTTAATTACTGCAAATAACACTTGAAGGAAAAGCGTCTTTACACTGTGCACACAAACACCTTCACACACACGCACACAATCAAACTAAATGTCGGGTGAACAGGGGCCAGTGCTGTTATCAGATATAAATGACCCCCTCCACCAGACTGCTCAGGTTACTGCAAATCAATACGCTGCAAATTACCAACACACACGCTCAGAAATACACACAAACACACACACTCAAGAGTCTCACACAGTCAAACATACTCGTGTGCAAAGACAAAGACGTAATTAAGAGAGTCATTGCTTCATCATTAATCAATTACTAGGAGGAAAACAAAGTAAGTTGAGGCAACAGAACTGCTCTCGTGCTTCCCTCTTTCTTTTCTCCTCATTTGCCTTCATACCTGTTACTGCTCTCCTCATCTCTTCCTCCACTAACCTGTCGTTGGAGGTAATATGTGCTCATTATGGATACTCAGAACAATTCAAAGATGTTAACGAACAATTGGACAGATCAATCACATGATTCACGTTTGGTGATTTATGGAAATAAATGGGAAAAAAATATGGGGATGGATAGAAATGGATGGATTAATAAAGCAGAT
>JAVDOI010000097.1:340000-527500 GCA_032191485.1 Leptoclinus maculatus | reverse complement strand
GACGCTTACAACGCGCAATGAAATAATCCGGATTATTATTACAGTCGGAGGAGAACACACGGACACGTGTCCGTTCTATCAAGTGGTCGGTAGTGAGGTCAGTGAGGTGGTGTTGTACTGGACGACACATCCAGAGTGGAAACATAAAGTAGAACTTAAACTAAATAAAAAAGAAACAAGAAACACACACAAACTCAAAAGGTTCCGTGTGTGTGTGTGTGTGTGTGTGTGTGTGTGTGTGTGAACCCGGCAACATGACTGCATTCACAGCCAGCATCGCGCTGACATTAGCCAGTCAATACTGAGTCACACACATACGCACGGCGAGGATTGGAAGTATTGATTTTTTTGTGTGTGCGAGGGAGGAGTGAATAACCTCGATCACATGACAAGAGTCACTGCTGCAGGAAGCCGGGACTGTGTGTGTGTGTGTGTGTGTGTGTGTGTGTGTGTGTGTCCGGCTGTTGACTGACGGACTTACTGACTGATCTGCTCAGTGAGTTGCAGACGGGCGGGAAGTGGATGGTTTAGTGAGAGACTGTACAGACTGCTTCATTTAAACGGCATATAAGACAGCGTACGTATGATGTGGATCCACCCGGACAGCAGAGACTCTCAGAAATCTGGTCTGGGACCTTGGTAGGTACCAATGTTCTAATGTTCTTAATGATATGGTAATGTGACGGGTTTACAGATGCAGTCTTATCGGGGGTTCCCCGATGAATTTAAGACATTTTTGATATTTAAGAGTTAAAATATAGGCTGCATGTAAGAAGTGGACGTAGTAATAAATCAAGAGAAGTAGAGTCATCTTCTCATAGACTTCTATACAACCAGAGGAGTCGCCCCCTGGTGGACACTAGAGATAATGCAGGTTTAAGTTAACCACGCCTCCCTAATGTTCTCATCCAGACTCTTTAGTTTCATTGTTACTATGAGAAGAGGACGCCACACTCAACAACTTAGACAATCGACATGAAGATATATTTATTTATTCATTGGAAGTTATTAAACAGTATTATTTATTTTTGTGTTCAGGATCCCAGAGGGGCTTGGGTACCACCAACGAGCCAATCATCAACAAGGAGCCGTGTGCAGGCGGCTGTTTTGAATGTCTTATTTATAGAGGCACACGGCGGGGTTTGTTTGCAAGTCACATTCATGTCGTTGCAGAAGTTGGTCAGTGCAGGCGTGTGTTAGAGCTCAGTGGGAGGAGCATGAGACCGGCTCTACTCGCTGCATTTAAAGACGCAGTAACTGGTTGATCGACCTGCTGACTGGGACACTGACAGATGCAGAATGATTGGTTTACCAGTGTGGGAACCGACTGGCTTAACATAGCTGGTTCACTGACATAATGGCTGGTATGATGCAATGTGTATCTGCTGACTGCTGACTGACCAGCTGCTGACTGGTATATGACTGAATATTTTCAATAGTGATATTTATGAGATTCTAACTTTATTATCCGATTGTCTAATATTAACACCGTAAAGCTGCATTTCAAGCCGGTTCTGAATGTAATCGAGTAAAAGACCCAAATGAATACACGCACGGATCGAATCACGTCGACACAAGTGTTTCTCAGAAGTGACCCGTGGTTTAAGGATCATTGTTTTCTGACGACGTGTACTTATCTCTGCACGACGACACAGATTACCAAAACATTGGCTTAGCGCCGCGAGATAAAGGCAATCTTTCAAAAGCACAACGTAAATACATGTATTTATCCCCGCATGGCAAAGATATAATATTAAAACACGTATTTATCTCTGCAGTGGTGACAACAAACACCCGAGAGTCAGGCTCATGTCAGCAAGAGGCCTTTAAATCCCAGTCCACCGATCTGATGAGGTTATTATTACCTTTATTTAACCAGGTAACTCCAGGTTACACCCTCCAGTGATTCACTGAAGGGATTCAGAAGATCTGAAAGTTTAACAAGTTCTCTTGTTTATTTTGTTTCATTCTCAAGTCAGCTGCATTGAATACCCCCTCTGTGTGTGTGTGTGTGTGTCTCTGTGTGTGTGTGTGTGTGTGTGTGTGTGTGTGTGTCTCTGTGTGTGTGTCTCTGTGTGTGTGTGTGTGTGTGTCTGTGTGTGTGTGTGTGTGTGTCTGTGTGTGTGTGTGTGTGTGTGTGTGTGTGTGTCTGTGTGTGTGTGTGTGTGTGTGTCTCTGTGTGTGTGTGTGTGTCTCTGTGTGTGTGTGTGTGTGTGTGTGTGTGTGTGTCTGTGTGTGTCTCTGTGTGTGTGTGTGTGTGTGTGTGTGTGTGTGTGTGTGTGTCTCTGTGTGTGTGTGTGTGTGTGTGTCTGTGTGTGTGTGTGTGTCTCTGTGTGTGTGTGTGTGTGTGTGTGTCTGTGTGTCTGTGTGTGTGTGTGTGTCTCTGTGTGTGTGTGTGTGTCTCTGTGTGTGTGTGTGTCTGTGTGTGTGTGTCTGTGTGTCTGTGTGTGTGTCTCTGTGTGTGTCTGTGTGTGTGTGTGTGTGTGTGTGTGTGTGTGTGTGTGTGTGTGTGTGTGTGTGCATTCAACATTTCACACTTTCCTCGTCGTTTTACAGTTTAACCTGACCAGTGAAGTGTGTGTGGTGTGTGTTTGTGGTGCACTAGTGTTATTTCCTTCAACAACACGCATCCACAGACATCCCATCATCCAGTACTACTACTGTAGTACTACAACTACCGGTACTATTAATTATAAGATATATATATATATATAATTAATTCAAGATGAACTTGGATCATAAGCATACAGTAACTATTGGTCCATTCCAGGTGAGTTTTTTTGATACAATTTTCAACTTCTATGGACTTGTATTCATTCATTTCAATATTTAATGTAATGGCCGGTGCACAACCTCCTCTGCCGATGGGTGCACGTTGTCCGCAGACGGTATCGTGCACATACTCGTGCAGGTGTGCGAACGTGACGGCTCTTAGTTAAAACCATTAGAGTCTGTCACCGTTTTGGTTCTTCTTCTTCTTAACTGTGTGTTTTACAAGAAGGTGGAAAAGGACGTGATGGGGTCGGGGCTACAACACACCAGAGATGCTCTCAGGACGTTTTGGTTATTATTAGTAGTAGTAATAACAGTTGTAGTAATAACAGTTGTAGTAATAACAGTTGTAGTATTTCAGGTGTGTGTCAAGGGCCAAACAAGTCCACCAGCTCTTGTTTTAACAGTGTGTAACTCACGGCTCCTCAGTCTCCAGACTCGTCCTGATGTTTACCATTTTGTGTGAATCTTTATGTCCGAGTCTGTTCAACTTCTCTTCACTTTCTATTCTACAAAAATCGGATTGCGTTGTTTTCTCCTCCACACGCACGCACACACACACACACACACACACACACACACGCACACGGGCAGCAGACATATCTATACTCATTTAACCAGACTAACCCAGCTCCAGTTTCAGCCTTAATAGGATCAACTCTAGATTTCAGCAGGGAGGAAGACACACACAGTCCTTTGTACCATACATGAGAGGATGCCACTGAATTACTTACTCCCTGTGACCTCTGACCTTCACTCATACGAAATGCTACAACCTCACTATGACTGTGTGAAGGCAGCCTTGACCTTTGACCTACTCTCTGCCGGTTGTGGCGTTGATGGTCAAGGAGCCAAAGTGGACTGTGCTGCTGCCGACATCTATGGACTAAGTCCCAGATCACACAGAGACACCAGAACCAGTGTTTTCCTGTGGTGTGAGGGCGCCTGGCGAGCGCTGCACAACGCGTTCAGGAATTCAAATATTCAGCATTATTCAGCACTTGAGCGCAAGGCGCAGAGTTGCACTGATCGTCAATGTCACGCTTGGCCCAAGAGGCCAATCAAATCAAGCAAGAGCCTTTACTATTCCAACACTTATTTCCTGTCTTGATGCCGATAGCTGTGGCAGAAACATTGGGACGATGCCAAATGCAGACAAGAGGTTGATATTAGCGGTATATAATTACGACTAACTACCTGCAACCTCCGCTTCTGAAAACTGAAGGCAATGCTTCATGTCTTCAGCCTGCATTCTCTCTAGTGTCCACCAGGGGGCGACTCCTCTGGTTGTATAGAAGTCTATGAGAAAATGACTCTACTTCTCTCTTGATTTATTACCTCAGTAAACATTGTAAACATGAGTTTATGGTCTCAATCTCTAGTTTCAAGTCTTCTTCAATACAGCATGATGTTCATTTAGTACATTATGGTCCATTTAGAGTCAAACAGACCATAAAGCAGGGGATGCTTTAGGGGCGGGGCTACACAGTGATTGACAGGTCGCTGCCGCTACCAGAGTCGTATACGGCGTCTCTACGTCACTCAAAGTCAAACTGGGATACAAGTCTCACGATTAGATAAATCAACCTAAAGTCCGCCTTCACACAGACATCTAGTAAGACGACCAGACCACATCAGAAGATCCCAGACCACATTTCATCCCTTTTGTTAATTTATTTTCTGACACTTTTTGCTTTTTTTCTGGATCATTTCAACTCCTCAGGCCTCAAACACAACAATCTGAGGAGATCATCTGTCAGCATGTGAACGTGTTTCAGCGGAGGAAAGGTGAACTGGCCACTATAATCGAAAGGGTTCGTCCACTGAGGAGCAGGAAATTGCTTCACTAGTTAAGCTTTTATCTGGGTGGACATTTTTATAGTGGGGCAGAAAAAGAAGAAAAACAACATGACACCATATGAACACAGACAGAGGACTCCCATGTCGGAGCAACGCAGACATCGTTACATCATCATAATGTCCTGCAATCAGATTACAGCCCGGCTTCCATAACTCAGCGTGCCGGCTATACGATGCCGGAGTGTTCCTGTGTGTGTGTGTGTGTGTGTGTGTGTGTGTATCTGAGAGGGAAGACTGAGCAGCCGAACCCACAAACAATGAATAAACTAATCCGCTCCTGAACATGACCGATGGACATGGGACTGTCCTTTAGTCATGTTCAGTGTGTCTGTCTTTCACCATCACGATATGTAAGCTTTGTTTTTATATGCATGAGCTGAAACAGCAATGTTTCTTTGCAGAAATCATGACCTGGTTCCTGAAGATAAAGCACAGACCTTCCTTTCCTCCGGTCCTCGTGATATTCAGGTCCAGTGTTCATCTTTATATCACAATGTATAGCAGATGGTGTTTGTGTGACCGTGGACTCACTTAGCCAGCTGCTTCTCGGCGTCGGCGCAGAGCTCCAGCAGCCCCATGAGCACCGCCGACACGTCCATGTACGGCTCCCACACGGTGAAGCCTCGGCCAATCAGGTCGATGGCGGTGCGGCGGATGGTGCTGTGGGGGGGCAGCTTGGGACTCGGGGGCTGCAGCAGCAGGAAGGTCAGCGCCTTACCTGTGAACGGCAGAAGCGGTGGAATCAGAGTGACGAAGAATAGAGTCAGGGAGGGGGGGGGGGGGGGGGGGGGGGAAGCTTCAACAATGCTACAGCACATTTTATGTGATTTAATCAGCCATCATTTCACAATGTATTTTCCTCCCTTTGCTGCAGGAGTGAATGATATCAGGAGAAGAGGAGAATTAAGATGTGATGAAGGTGTAGCTTCTGCTGCATCGGCCGCCATGACGCCTCTTACTTCACACGGCTGTGGTTACACTTGTCTTTTCGATGTGACTTTTGTCATCTGATCCTGTCAGGACACATCAACTGTCAGGTCTGTACGCTCCGAGATCGGATCTCGCTCTCTTTGGGATCACAAAAGTTGGATTAAAAAGACGAGTGTAAACACGGCCTTTGTTAGGATTTGAGCTGAAATGGGACATTGAATCTGTACCCGTGTGTTAAACTACCTGGGAGGGTCCTCATTCAACACGTACATCAATGTGAAATCATAACTTAATGTTTTAATAAATGTTTTAAACGAGGGTTTGGGTTGGAAAGAGTCAACGCTGGTGCTTCTTTCACACACACACACACACACACACACACACACACACACACACACACACACACACACACACACACACACACACACACACACACACACACACACACACACACACACACACACACACACACACACACACACACACACACACACACACACACACACACACACACACACACACACACACACACACACACACACACACACACACACACACACACACACACACACACACACACACACACACCGAGCAGGATGGAGGTCGCTTCATAGCTGACCTGACATTTGAGCCAGTCTCTGTGGGGACAGGCTGACCATTAAGGCTCCTGAAAATATCCCCCCCCAACCCCCCCCCCCAACACACACACATGTATGAACCCCTCTTTTCCTCCCGGGTGTCTGTCTCTCTCTGCCTGTCTCACCCACTGAAGCCGGAGGTCCGGAGCAGATTCTTCACAAAGTGCTTCGAAAGGATAAAGTCGGAGTAAAATGAAGACGGAGAGGAGAGACGGAGAGACGGAGAGGAGAGACGGAGAGGAGAGACGGAGAGACGGAGAGACGGAGAGACGGAGAGGAGAGACGGAGAGGAGAAGAATGAACACCTGGTTTATTCAGATTTCATCGATGTATGCGCAGAACTGCATCGATGAAGTTCTGTCGAGCGGTCGGACAGGCCCTTTTCTTCTTCTACCGTCTGAGATCGATACAGTTCATTGTGTTGTCACTTGAAATGTAAATAATATGAAGACACATGTAATGTAAAACAGATCATTTACTATAAGTTCTTATAATCCTGTGGTGGCTCTTAAGGTCCTCCAGTCTCCAGACACACAAAGCTAATGTCATCATCTGGATCCCCCCCCCCCTTCCTTATTGGTTTAGATCTACACACACAGCCTACGAATGGGGCTATGAAAGATATAGCTGGAGGCTAACCGCGTTAGCATTGCTGGGCACGACTGTTATAATATATAGCGGCAGCGACAGATAGAGCGCTAACTGCGTTAGCATCGTTGTGCTACGTCGTTATGGGTGACATAGGCTGTAGGAGATGGAGGTCAGCGCTAACATTGTTAGCAGCTATGTTGTGGCTGTTGGCGAAGAGACAAAGAGTCAGACATGCAGAGCCGGTGTGCGGTTGGCGTGTGGCGACTCGTGATAGGGCGGCGACCTTTGACCCTCATTTGGGGATCGACATGACGTGGGCAAACGCCAGTAAGGGCGGAAAAAAATCAATCGTGTTTTTGTTACGTTCATCGATATACAAACAGTGGAGTATAAATATCAGCAGTCATGTAGGGTTGGATGAACTTTGACCTCCAGTTAGTGATTAGTACAAATCATCGAGACCAACAGAAATCAATTCCACTCAGAGTTATGCTGTTCCTTCATGCTTTTTCTACCAAACGCTCTTCAATCATGCAATCAGTTCTTCTGAAATGATCTCCTCCTACTGAAGCAACTGTGTCTTAATTCAGTATTGACAGAGTGCATGTTTGGAGCAGCTTCAGCTCCCAGTAGTGGTAACTTGTGTTTCCTGGTGTGTAATCAGGGCTCTAACTTAAAGGTGTCTTAAGAATAAGGAAGCTTTGATGAGCCCAACATGCTTTAAGCTCATTCTGTTCACATTCTTGAGGTCTGTGTTGCGTAAAATACGATACAAAAACGCCTTTTGCAAACTTTGCCTCTGATAGGAAATCACCTCAACATTAGTTTGAAATGAACTGATAATCAATAAATCAAGGTGACTGTGTGGGAGGATGGGACCAAATCGGCGGACTAATTTGGGGGACATGGGGCGAAAGGTCACCAGTCAGATTCAAACCCTTGACATTGATGATACGCGTGTACGTGCTGTTCCCACAGTCAAACCCCCCCCCCCCCCCTTCCTCCACAGAGCGGGCCTCAGAGGTTATGAGGTCAAAGTGCAACGCTGTGTGAAGTGACAGTGGCTGTGGGTGGGCAGGTGTGTGTGTTTATAATAGACCTGACGGAGGTTTAATCTCACAAAACCATTTGCATGTAGAAGCCTTTGTCCTGGACTATTGAAGATGGCCGTTAACAATCAGCGCTGTAATTGGCCGGATCGAGATTCAAATTTACGACCCCTCCTCTCTAGTCGGCGAGCAGGAAGTGAGAGAGGTCCAGGACTCGGGTCCATTGCTCACGGCGGACATCTCTGTTTAAAAGGCCGGCCTGGACCCAAATGAACCAATAGCTATCGACAAAGCATCAGTCGGCTATAATGAGCCGTTAGTTAGAGCAGTAAACGCGTCACATAAACACGGAGAGGGTGATTAGAGCAGGAGGGGGAGAGGGAGGGAGGTAGAGAGTGTGATCTCTCTCTCTCTCTCTCTCTCTCTCTCTCTCTCTCTCTCTCTCTCTCTCTCTCTCTCTCTCTCTCTCTCTCTCTCTCTCTCTCTCTCTCTCTCTCTCTCTCTCTCTCTCTCTCTCTCTCTCTCTCTCTCTCTCTCTCTCTCTCTCTCTCTCTCTCTCTCTCTCTCTCTCTCTCTCTCTCTCTCTCTCTCTCTCTCTCTCTCTCTCTCTCTCTCTCTCTCTCTCTCTCTCTCTCTCATGAGCATGAGCATGAGCATGAGCATGTTCCAGGCTAATTAGCATGTTAGCTGTTAGATCTTCCAGCACCGCCTATTTTGGGTGGTGCTGGAATGTATATATATATATATATATATATATATATATGGGATTCAGAGCATTCATGTAGCAGCTATGAGCTATGTAAAGCTATAGTGGAGTAACGTCTACCTGATGAATGAAGTCACTCTTGCTATGCGTGTGTTGTTATCAGAGTGTTTCTGTGCTTTGGCTGCCGCTCTGCACGGCTCTCATACGGCGGTTTACAGTTTATATTTCCATCATGACAGACGTTGCCCCCTCAGGTATACACTGTTAGCTCTGTCAGCAGCTGTTAGCGCCATGTTGAGAGCCGTGTGGAAGCAACACGTATGCTTTGAATTCCGTATACGGCACCTTTAACAAGTTATTAATCATTAAAAAAACTAAATTAGCTTACAGCTACAATCTTTACGTAGCTTATTTGATTAATTGATAACCATGAGGTACATGGACGAATTTCCAGACAATCAGCAAAACAAAATGCAAACGAATGTGTGTTTGCCTGAATATCAGAAGAGTGCATCAAGATCAGATGGTGGTGCTAATTCTCCAGAGAGGGCGCAGTGACGTGAACCCATTAAAAGAGCGCTGCTCAAACCTCAAACGAGCTTTAGTTTCCATCACCCGCTTTGCCAGAATAGAAAAGAAATAAAGAACTCAATGTCCAATCGGCTCTCATGAATGTTTTAAAATGCCACCGAAACAGTGAAACGGGCCTCAGAGGGCACTCCAGGTATTCTGACATTTACCGTGAGCATGATTGTCCAGAGACGATACACAGATGTACAGTTTGTCTCTTTTATCCTGTCCATGGACATCCCACCTTCCCTCTGTCATCATCTATCCTTCCTTCCTCCCTCCCTTAAGCTCAATCTCCCCCCCCCGTCTTCCCTACACCCCCCCCCCCCCCCCTCGCCATATGAAAACATCAATCTATACTCTGCTGTATAGACTACTGTACCCTCCCTCTCTCAGGGTGGACAGCTCTCATTCATCACACGCACTGCGCTGTATGCCAACAACACCGATCCATCTTTCAATTTCATAACAGAGTAGGAGAAGGGGGGGGGGAGAACAACAGACTGGAATGAAAGCTGGAAAAAAGAACAGAGTGAAAAGGAGAGAGGGATAAAACGGACAAAGGGGCAGGAATGAAAGCAGCATTACAAGAATAAAGAAAATGTTCTCCACCGCATGCTTGTTACAGTCATCTGTAACCGTCTGATGGAGCTTTATATTAAGCAATAACACCTTTTACAGGGTTCAGCCTCTTTGTGGGGTCAGGTCAAACAGCTGGCTGAGTTTTTAAAGGAGCAGCCTCCTCGGTTAAGGTGGTGGTGACTGTCCTCCAGGAGTAGCATGATGTTACAGCCTCCGCCTCTTGGCAAAGAGGATGAGTGGGTCTACAAAGAGCGTGGATTTGACATGGGAGACGGCTGCTTGTTTCCCCATTTCCATTCCCCAGGACGTATAATCAGAATGACATGTCTCGGGGCAAGCTGCGCAAGCCTCCTTCAGCTTTCCAAATACACATGATCAATCACTTGTCTCACCGTCTGACTGAGAGTAAACACAGAAAGTAGCAGCCGTGGAACGGCAATCATGTCTAGCGGCATAGGGATCTGCATCCGGGTCGACTTCCCCGGCTGACCCGACTCTCTACCAGAGGTAAAGGACGTCCTCTTACCATTTCACATAGCTCCTCGTCTGTGTACTCGGGTCACAATCAATGCAGTCCTCATAACGGTCCACGGGATAATCTGCCTTTGACTTTAGTTTTTTGAGTTTCACACCCTGACGTTACGGCGATCAGCCGGGAATCCCGGAAGTTGAGTTGAGCCGAACCATTAGGCCTTAGTCTAGTTAACGTGGACTTTGATTTGTGGTTGAAATGAGAATCTTTCAAATATCATATTGTATTTGATCTGGTCAAAGCTCTAGTGTGACTGCTGGATGTTAAGACAACATTAAACATTGATGACTTTGAGAGGTTTGGTTTATTCTGTATCACACAGGATCACATTGTCCAAATGAAACCCAGCCAGGGAAGTACGTGAAAGGTTTTAATAGGCTGGAGCGAGCTCTACTCAAGGGGATCAATTACACTTGGAGTTGTTCTCATCTGATGATGTGTGTGTGTGTGTGTGTGTGTGTGTCCGGTGAGTCCAAACAGGTGAGCTGACCACTGTGCACAGGGCCAACATCACGCTCCACAGTCTATCAGCGAGAGCACAGGCTCTGTCGCTGGGCGGATGGCCCCAGAGGCAACCAATCAGAGCTCAGGGGCAGCAGGATGGAAGAGCGGCTCTGCTTAGTGCAGGTTTGATGCCCACCAAGGTCCAGCGCTGCAGGCACGGCGTGGCACAGGCTGGGCCCAGTGAGCGTGTGTGTGTGTGTGTGTGTGAGTGCCAAGCTCCTTAAGGTGTCAAGCTTGGTGGGTGAAAATCAATCCCATCTCTCTCCTCACCTCTAATCCAACACCGAAGTTTCTACTTTGACAGTTGTGTAGTTCTGAGTTCACCGAACATTTCAGTATCTCACTAAGGGTGAGAGTATTGTTGGGCCACACATATATGCACATGTACATAATATGAGATTAAGGCTGGTTTAGGGTTCAAGGCCTCATCAAAGTTATTAGATTCAGTTGCTAGGGACCAAGGATGCCTGGACCAAATTTCATGGCAATCCATCCAACAGTTGGTACAGCCTCAAAACTGAGTAGGATTCAATCTCTGAGGAACCGTGAGTGGCAACCGTCCAACCGACACTGCCATCCCAAGGTGGGTGGAGGTACTCGATACCTTTAAGGTATCTACAGAAATAACCCAGTCCCAAGTAGTATCCAAACTTCTCCAGTGATACCTGCAGAAGATCCTTTTTGGACCCAGATCTAGAACAGATTTGTACGGTTTCGCTCGCAATCACCCCAAGTGTTCTTTGATCCAAGGTGCCATGTGATTGGCTCACTACAGCAGCAGCCACAACCCATACAGTCTGTGGTGTGGTGAAGCACTGTGATTTGACAGAGTTGGCAGTTCATCGTGGCTAAATTACAGGCCTGTGGGGTCTGTAAAAATAAAGTCGGTGATGGCATTCCATGGACTGAATGCTTCCATTCAGATGATGGATTCAAATGAATGAGAACAAGAAGGTATCAAATGAAGTACTCGGAATCACTTTAAGAGTACTGTTAATGTACTTTTTTAAACGATACCCAGCCCACACGACACACTGCTACTGTGGCTAAAAAAGAACAATAGGTAACACTTGTTGGACAAAGCCGAAATGTCCGGGCCCTATCTACGGTCGGTGGAGAGGAGGCCATGCAAAGGGAGTCAGCACTAAGAAACCAAAAGGTGGAAAAGAATGTTTCTCTGTTTCTGGCAGTGGCGACAATCCAGGAACACTGTTGCCCTGGTGCATGCTGGGAGGCCTCCCTACACGCAGGACGCAAACGACATACGTTGATAAGCAGAATGTAAATATGGCCACGAGTGTGTCATCTCTGTACATACATGTGTGTCTGGCCAGAGAGTAGTTGGACGACCCTCCGCTCGTCAGTCCGAAGCCCTCGGGCGCCTGTCCGCCGGCTCGGGCCCGCGCCACACCCTTCGAAGGTTCTATCTCAGCGCCGAACTCGGCCCCGATGACCCCCAGCAGCACGATGGCGGTGGCTTGTTTGCGGCGCTCCTCGTACGAGTTGGAGATCTTCTTGGCGTTGGGCGGAAGGTTGGACAGACAGCCTGGTAGAGAGACAAAGAGAGACATCAACACAGGGCCTTCTCGTTGATGGAACAGGACTCACCCTGATGATGAGTTTATCATTTGGTTTCTTAGTTCTGTACTTTAGTCACATGGTGACATCTAACTGAGCAAACTTTATTCACTTCATTTAAGTACAAATTAGCTTCCAGACTAAATGATTAAACATGTTTGTGCATTTGTTTCAAAGGGCATAAAAGTTCATTTTAGGTTGACCAAATTATCTTAATTCAAGATCCATTATTACCACGGTGTTGAAAGAATGTTCCTGCCCAACATAAGACATTTTGAGACCCCCTTTAAGCTTCTTCAGCCCCCCACATCCCTCACAGATCCTAAACAATGTGATCATTTGCTGCTAGGCCCCTGGCCATTTCAAATATATCAATATATTTGTGTTAGATAAAGAAAACATCACACAAATGCCATTTTTATGGAACAACCAACAACTGCCTTTGCACTTGAAGTGACCAAACCAAAAGCTGAGTATTCTACAATAACATGGTCATTTGAGAACCAGCTATATATTTCTACCAACACAAGTCAGAGCATTTTAATGATGTTCCTCCTGCAAAAAACAGGAATGCAAAACATGAAAAAAACTGCCAACGGCTCCATCTAATGTCACATGATAAGGGAACCTGAATCACATATCTGACCTGTAAGATGCTGCTTTCAAGGCACTTCATTGCTTTCAGTGACTTACTACATTTAGATAGCAACATTGTAGTTGCTATTGAAAGGTCTGGAGATACTGCGGGTCGGTTTATTTCCTTCCTCCGACACGTTTGAGAGATGTTTCAGCTGAATAGAGTCCGGGGGTGGGGAGACCCCCGGTCTCATTTCTTTCTTTCTCTTTCTTTTCATGGTGGTTAAAAAAAAAAAAAAAAAAAAAAAAAAAACAGCAGGCCTGTGAGTCTCCATTGAGCCGATAACAACTGAACAGGCACACTTCTATTGTCCTGGTATTAGCCATTACTCACACACACACGTGCAGGCACACGTCTTTGTCCCGCTGAAAGCCTTTAGTCACAGTGCAAACACACACACACACACACACACACACACACACACACACACACACACACACGGTCATGTTCACAGACCTCTGGAAGGATTTTGGACACGTGCAACTGGAAACCGTTTTGGTGTGTGTGTGTGTGTGTGTGTGTGTGTGTGTGTGTGTGTGTGTGTGTGTGGGGGGGGGGGGCGTGTCTGTCCATTGTGTTGCCCAAGACGACCCCAAAATAACCTCTTTTGTGTGTGTGCGCGTGTGACAGGGTCTACACAGTGGGGAACTGCTACAGCCCTGAGAGGAATACAAGAGTGTCTGTGTGTGTGTGTGTGTGGGACCAATAAGTGTGTGTGTGTCTGTATGAGTAACACAGTGGGAGATGAGAGCTCCTTACACCCCTTGGATCAAAGGCCCAATAAGGACTACATAAAATCTGTGTGTGCATGTAACAACCAAACACACACTCACTCAGCCTCGAATCTCTCTCTGAATGAGTGAGCACAGCATTGTTATGGATTTGAATTGCAGGGGAACACACACACACACACACACACACACACACACACACACACACACGGTGTGATGAATAGAAAGAGGGAGTTAGTTGGTCACTGCTGTGTCTACTTCCTGTTGATCTTCAGTTGTTCCTGAAAACAGGTGACACCAAAATTGCATTGTATTGCATCCCAATAGAAAAATGACATTATGTTCATATTGTGGTGAGTTCAAACATATCGTTGTTTAAATGTAGTGGAATTAGAGAATACCTTCATGCATCTTGGGCAGATGAGACTATCTGATCAAAAAACAGCCGATTGTAAATTTACTCCAAATCCAAGATGCATTCTAGACAGATGTTACAGAGGTGTAAGTGGATCTGTCTCTCCAAGGATGCTTCCTTTACTCCTTCCAGGTGTAACTGTATCTGACTGTCCCTCTCCTTAAAGTGTAAGGCTGAACCAAATGGTTCAGTTGTTGTATTTTTACATTTAGAGCCTCTATTGAGGTTTTTGAAAGAAACATTTTCAACGTCTGTCGTCATATTTGATGACGTCATCACCCTAAATCAAAAATGGAAAAAATAGATGTTTAGTTTTTGTGGTTATATAAGGTGCTGTTAGATTGCTGCTAAACTGCCCCGCTAATACAGCTGCGTGCCTCCCTCTGTGTGCGGTGAACAGGAGAGAAAACGTTTTTTTTGGTGAAAATGTTGCTTTTGAAAGGTTGAAGTCTGGCTCGTAACGTGTTAATATATGGATCGCTTGCTTGCCGTTACTGCTACTTGTTAATTCAACTGCTAAAGTTACTCTTAGTTACTGACTCTTACCAAACAGCTTCAGGTGCTTTTCTATGTTGGTAGCAATGAACCTGAAGCTGTTGGAGATTGGAGAACATTCAACCTCGATCGGCATGAAGCGATGGATTACGATCAGATTTGTTGTGTCTAATGGAGAATTACATATGATGCAGAGTATAACTGAAATTCTGTTAACATTGCATCTGTATTACATACTTGAAATGGCAGTGTCCAATAAAGGCCAGCACACTTTTAACAATGATTTGAAATGGGATACATTTTTACTTCCGCGGGTATTTGGTGTAATAGACAGATGCTACCAATGAGTCTCAGCTGAAAAGATGCTGTGCCTCCAAAACGCTTGGGCGGACGCGGCATTTTAAAAAATGATTGTCCTCCAATATTTTGACCAATGTGTGTTTCTCAGTCCATTTTCAGACCCCAGGAGCCCCTCCCCCCATATTTCCATATCATATCCTGGTGCTTTTTTTATAATGAGATTGCTAAGGGCCAGCTGTCATTTGGAAAAAGGCCCAGCGGCCGGCTCTGATAAATGGATTACAGATGGCATCCATCCCCGGGCCAGACTGGGCCAGTAGATAACAGAATTAGAGATAGACTCCCAACCAGAATCACTAAAAAGTTGAGCTTTACAGAGAGAAAGAGAAAGTAAAGAGAGGGAGGGAGAGACGTTGAGTCATATACAACCCTAAACCTTCATACAAGATGGGAGGGAGGAACAAGGTGCACTCATGGTAGTCCTCCTAAACTGGTAGAAAAGATTAATTTCTTAGCATATTAACAGACGAGAGTAGAGGATGAGTGAAAGTGTATATGCAATGGTGTGTTTACTACCCACAGTCAATCAACAGTAACTGACCCGTCATTGGTGTTCGCTTCGGACGTTCAAAATTAATTAACATCAACAAATTTCTCCTCAAAAAATGTAACCACAAACCGGTTGTGCCGCTGCAGAAACATACTTGGATTAATATCATAAACATCTAGTTTGTTAAGTTCTTTCTACATTTAGAGGCTGAAGAAGTGAGGGTATGTTAACAGACCGACCGGTCAAGCTCCATCCATTCTTTGGATGTTTTCTGGACCAAAATCCTGCACTGAAGTTATGAAGTTATGATCTGCAGAAAGTTGTATTTACATTTCATTTACACAATTCATTTAAAGTATTCCTTTTAAAATGAAGCCCGGTATTACAATTAACAAATGAAGTTAAGGCATCAACAAATCCGGTGTCAAATTCATAATGTAGAGCAAAATAATACTGCAATGATAACTCAAACATACGTGTCATTTCCATTTTCTAAATCTTTTGTTCCTGCACTGTTAGTCTCTCTGACTGTCATGAACGCTGTCGTAAAGCAGATAAAAGAAGAGCGGTGATCAAAACGCTGATGCATTCATCTGTGTTGCCTTCAATTATTACCATGTGCTCACAGCAGTAAGCTTCATGAGCAGCAGCGTTTTGTTCACCTACATATGAACTAGGGCAGGGGTTCTTAACCTTTTTGACCTCGGGGCCCAACTTTTCAAGTACAAAGTGGCCCGGGGCCCATTCAAATATTAACACTGTATTGGTTTAACTAATTTATCTCACTCTTGGTTTGATTTGTATTCAATAACTATATTAAATCCACGTACAGTTTAACAAGCAAAACCCTTATCAAATAAATGAGATGATACAATGTGATGATCACAAAGAAGCAGTACATTGTATGGTTTTGATAAGCTGCGAGTGGTAAGAGTAAATATTATGATCAGTGGTGGAATGTAACTAGTATATTTGCTTAAGTACTGTATGTACAAATTCAAGGTACTTTACTTGAGTATTTCTATTTTATTCAACTTTGTACTTCCACTCCACTACATCTCAGAGGGAAATATTGTACTTTTTACTCCACTACATTTGTCTGGCAGCTTTCGTTACTTTGCACATTATAATGTGTCAAACCCTTCCTAACTACCCAAACTGAACAACAGAGAGTATAAAGGAGTTAAAATGAGCTCCACCTTAAACATCTGCAGCAGGAATAATGATCCAAACAAATATAAATATGTAATATCTATATATAATAGTAAAACACTGACAGGAATCATGTTTCTGTTAATTAGTACTTTTATTACTATCGTTTGTAGTCCAATGACCTAATTGTCTGTGTTTTAGTTCAGTAAACGAGTGCTCTGAAGTCAGGGTGAATGTGTGAGGTGAGATGTGAAGGACAGCTGACAGGTGATGATCAGTGAGAGAGAGGATCTGGATCTGGATTAATTAAACTCCATCACGGAGAATGTTTGTTCACATATGTAGGTCGATCCAAAGAGAACCAACATCTTCTGAGCATGTTGATTTAGCAGCTTAGCTAGCAAAGCCTCAGATGTCCGTGTCGCTCTGCATCACCAACACATCTCAGGTAGCCAAAATGACCTAGACCAGCTCTGGCGTAAGATCGGCATGCCGGAAGAAACACGTCGGGCCGAGTCCGGTTGCCGACTCGGCTGAGACTGAATGACGCCCCAGAATCGGGCCAAATACACCGGCCCGGTTCCGGCTGCCGACACTGCTATTATTGGGATTGCAGTGAGCCGCTGCTCGCACATCCACGAACGTACGTAAATTGAGATAAAAGACAGCAGCAGTCGCCTTCAAAATAAAAGCAATGCAGCTGTATTCCGTGCATGATGTAGCTACAATTATTTACGTTTCATTCCTAATTTCCCATTGACGTCCCGCGGGCCGTACAATGCCCAGGTCTGACCTATGCGGTCCCGCGGCCCTCGCGGCCCACAGGTGGAAAACTGAAATTATTTTGCGGCCCTCTAGGTGGCGCTCGCGGCCCAATGGTGGGCCGCGGCCCAATGGTTAAGAATCACTGAACTAGGGTATGAACTAGGGTATGAACTAGGGTATGAACTAGGGTATGAACTAGGGTATGAACTAGGGTATGGATACCTGACGGGACCCGACGGTTCAGACCGATATCTACAAATGACATTCATGTTCAGGTCGGGTTCTTTCTACTTGACCCGGTGCTTCTTGTTCTCTTTAGTGAATATCGATGGACCTTCTGTCTTTGTTGGTTACTTGTTGAGTGCTGCTGGGTTTGTTTTTTACGTGACTCTAAAGAATTACTGTAAGCACGGTAACAACACTTGTGTGGTTGAACCAGAACGCCGTCTCTTGGACTCTGGTCGGGTTTGGACTGAACAACGTGGCCCGAGCTGTACCTCAGGGAAAGATTCAGGGCCTCCTCTGGGAAATAATAATGCATCTATGGTTTGATTTTGGCCGACGATGTGTATGCATCACATGCTTTTTAAATGTACGTTTATCTGTAATCTAGTTGGAGGGTTTTTCTTCTTCATGGTAAAGAAGCTCTGACTTTATTGAGTCCACCTCTTCGTAGACCGACGTAAAGTCTCATTACTAATTATGATATCCGCTAACCATCATACCCTCTACAATCAAAGCCCTTCAAGACATTCTTGTATCATCTATGGTTACGACCTCAGTTGAACTACAACTCTAAGAAGACTCATCTCACACATCTTTCCTTTCCACACTGAATAAAGTAACAAAGAGGACAAAACCTGCCTGCTGAAGTAAAACAGAGCAGAGATCAAACTGAGACGTACAACTTTAGTGCTTTCTAGTTTATTCAATATAAATATCTTTACAGTAAATGTTTCATGTAGATTCAAACTAAGAACTTTACTTTAAATTCTAGAAGATCCCAAAGGTACCAAAAAGGATGGCATACATGGAAGACAACTGAAACGACACACAGGTAATTACTAAGTATCCTTACTTAGTAATTACCTGTGTGTCGTTTCAATGTGACGCAATCCAAGACCTTTGAAAGACTTGCAGACGCTCTGAACTTTTATCATTCCAGAGATGTGAGCTTTCCTTGCGGACGTTCGTCAGGTAGCATCGCTACCTGCGGCTCCTCGGCCCTTGTGGACGGACTGATTGACTTTTGAAGCCTATCGATCGGCTTCCTTCATGACCGGCAGATCTATTATAATGACATTGTATCTAAATCCTATTTGTTGGCCAACCTGCTCCCAAACATAACCCAATAAACTAAAGAGGGACGGACGAGCTCGCCTCAGCTCGGCTAAATCTTCATAAGAACCACCGACGGATGGGGATAAAAAGGCTTTCTGGCTGGAATGACATTATCCATAAAGGAAGGAATCTATAAAAAAAAGGGCAGGATGGAGTAATGCAACAACCTGTGGAGTCCATGCAATCACGGTAAATATGTGTGTTAGAAAAAAAGAACTGAAATGTTACTGAGCAGAAGAACAGAACTCTTTCCCCTTTAAACACACACACACACACACATAATCAACAACTTAATTAATGCAACATTAATGCAATGTTTTGTTATTGTATTTACATTCATATACTTATATTTTAACGTTTGATTCAGGTTTTGCTGTTGACTACGCATAAATCAAGACTTTGAATGACAGAATGGTGACGTGGTTGTTGGAGACACAAGGAGTGAGGGTGTGAGAAAGAGAGGGAAAGGAAGAAATGAAAGGATGTTCATGGAGGAAAGGGAGAGAACAATGAAGGATGGGGTAAAGAAGTAGGGAAGGAAACTATGAGAGAAAAGGTTAAGAGGGAAGAACGGATGGGAGAGAGGAAAGGCTAGAAGGAAAGGAAAAGAAAAGAGACAAAATAGAGGGATGATCGAGAGACTAAGAAAGACGGAAACAAAGTAAGAGGGAGGTTAGAATGATGCAAAAGAGAGGGTGGGGGAGAAAGAAAGAAGCTGATTTCTTTGTTTGAATAACAGTAATCAATATAGCAACACACACACACACACACACACACACACACACACACACACACACGGTTCAGCTCTCCACCAATTAACTTCAACCTGCTGTCAAGATAATAAAAGATGTTCATTTATCCTCAGCGTTTCATTTAGGGACAATTTAAACAAATAAAAGAGGGCGTTTGTTCAAAATCAAATACTAACAGACGTAGAATATATTGGCCAGAATAACTGAGTATGGCGGGCTGCAATCAAGTCCGATTGTATAGAAGTCTATGAGAAAATGACTCTACTTCTCTCTTGATTTATTACCTCAGTAAACATTGTACACATGAGTTTATGGTCTCAGTCTCTAGTTCAAGTCCTCTCGTGGTATAAATGTGAGAGCGAGCCCTCACAATGGGAGCATCTACTGCAGGGCTGTTGCATGAAGACATTACCTGATAGTGCTACATTAAAGCATGCGCGCTGGTTAACCTGTTAGCAGCAGGTGGGCAGTATAATTCTGCTTGGATAAAATTTGGAGCTAACAGCTAACGTACGGAGGTTGCATCGAGTTATATTACGATGCCTTTAAGCTCTATTCTGTAAAAATGTATATCAGGCAAAATTAAATTGTAACATTACTATGATTACATGACATAACATTTTGGTTTTTGGCGAGAATTGGCAGATCATTAAGGATTAATGACAAATTCAAACGTTAATAAAGAAGCGTAAGTTAAAGTACATGAGATATATTGTTCTCTATCTATGTAAGGTTGTCTTATATAATACAATGAATACCGCCCAGCCCAACCTGAAATATGGACATATTTAATACATATAATAAAGAGATGTCTATTTGTTAATTGCGATGATAAAAACAGTATCCATCATGTTTTCGAATAACCCTCCCTAGGAAATCAAACCAACAACCTTCCCAGCTGCAGCCCCACTATCTTCCCATGACGCACCTGGAACCTGCCTCCATTGGTAATCAATGGGAGACTGGTACAACCTGATCACCAGGGACTGAGGGAGGGGATCAATAGCAGCAGGAAACCCATGTGAGAACGAAAGAGGGCAGAAGAAAAGAGAACGACAGGCAGCAAAATGCTGTGAGAGAAAAGATTTAGTCAAAAAAAAAAGCCAAGAACATGAATATATATATATATATATATATATATATATATATATATATATATATATATATATATATATATATATATATATATATATATATATATATATATATATATATATATATATATATATATATATATATATATATATATATATATATATATATATATATATATATATATATATAAATAAAAGTAGGCGAAAACAAGCAGACAAACAGAACTCTGAAGGCAGCCTCAAGCCAAGCTTTTAAATGTCTCTGGATGAAGAAATAGTTCCATAAAACTAAAGAGTGCTGGTGAGGTGGGAGAAGGGGGGGACACACTGTCCTTACAACAAATGTCAGGAGACAGAAAATCTGGGGAAATAATTGAAAAACACAATTAAGTTGATAGAGAAAAAAGATTTGGAGTCCCGAAACGGTGGCTGCCCTTCCAACCGGCCCGAGTCCATCTGAAGGTTAAGTGTATTTTACTGTCTTAAGACACAGACAGGGGAGCTATCTGCGCTTAGTGGAAACACAGTGCTCCAATTAGACGGTCACGGGAGGGGGGAGGGGGGGGGGGGGGGTTCAGGGGGCATCCGGAGGAGATACCGCAAACAAACTGGATGCAAGTTGGTAAGAGGAGCCGGCACAGCATCAAACTGCTGGTTTTCACTAGTCCTTTAACTGTGGATCCTGTTGATTTTACATCTCTGCTGACTGCCCATCAGTTAGTATCCTCCTTGTGCTAAATAGCCTTTGACAATCCCTCGTATCTAGAGGGGACAAGGCCCACATCATGATCCAATCGATTAAAGCAGCAATACAATGGCACCATAATAACATCCAAGGCCAGAAATGATCAAACAAACATCTACACTTGGTCTGCACTGTGGCACGCTCAGACCGGACTCTTCTGCTGGTCTTGAATACTGCTATCTGGAGACTAAAGACTTCTGAATTCAACAATGTGGCTACATTTGAGCACATTGACCACACACTGTCCCGCCAGCTAGCGGGCTTTGACTTTGCTGACGTGACTGACTGGTGCTAGCGCGTTCCCAGCTTGCTAACGCGTTAGAGGTTAGCTCGCCAGCTAACGTGTTAGAGGTTAGCTCGCCAGCTAACTCGTTAGAGGTTAGCTCGCCAGCTAACTCGTTAGAGGTTAGCTCGCCAGCTAACGCGTTAGAGGTTAGCTCGCCAGCTAACGCGTTAGAGGTTAGCTCGCCAGCTAACGTGTTAGAGGTTAGCTCGCCAGCTAACCCGACTTGTCACCAAGCTTCTAGAAGGACATGTTTCTGGTGTTGAAAGGCTTTTCAAAGATCCAGTGTGGGAGCAGGGCCACAGAGGTCATTTTAATTAGCCTTTATATTAATTAGCCCATATTTATACTTGGCACACCATTGACATTTGTAACATGTTCTTTTTTTGTCCTAGCTTTTAAAACTATATCAGGCATAAGATGTCTTTTTATATGTCTAAACTTAAGTTATTTTGTCTTTTATTCATTATTTTCTCAGTAAAATGTATTTAGTTGATTTCATTTCATTTCTGTTGAGCATTGTCAACATGTTATGTCTTCAAGACTTTGCATGTTTCCTTCCTGTTCAGCAGCTAACAAGCTTCTCTATACACAACATATCCAAGCTCTTGCCTCTTAGCATCTAGCCAGGAGTCGGGCATCTTCCAATCATGCATTTCTTGGTCCAAACTCTCCGACAGGTCACTATTGTGTGCCACTTGGAACCAGCCTCTTCCACATCCGAGTAGCTTTCATGCTGACTTGCCGCTGACGTGGTTGCGTAGCCATTTGGCAGCGCCTGCCATTGCAATAACACAAACTGGCAGGAAATACCGTTGGCAGTAGGGTGTATGCGCTATAATCATGCTTTCTTTTGATTACAATATATCTTTTTAGAATATATCTTGTGGTATTTTGGAAATGATTAAACATTTTGAGGATTACAGTATATGCAGATAAACTTTACATCAAAGGTCAATACTAAATAATGAGTTTTCCAGTTAAAATTTCAACTTACTATCTCATACTTCCGACTCAGTATATCATCATTTCCACTAAGCGCCATCATCTTGACTTATGAGATTTTCCCCTCATGCCTTTAACACAGTAGAGATGCAGGACAGATGCACTGTTCTACAGCAACCCCCCCCCCCATCACATTGACTTTGCTCCACTTTACAATGCAGTACTACCGTGTGAAGGCACGGATTGGCAATAATGAAAGCATGAGGTCAGACAGGTTTTTAATACAACCGGTGTTTTCGTCGCTCTGCGGCTGTCAGATTCGGGCCGTTAAAGGAGCGGTCTGAAAAATGGCTCTGGATGTTAATTTCCCTAATGCAGAGACAGTGCGCGACCTCCATCGCACCACTTCTTCATAAAGAAGGAATTGCTTTTATTAAAGCCACCGCAGCTTAGGCGCACCCTCCTCTCGCTCACAGACGAATCAAAGCCATCGGCCAGAAGTAGATTTACACTCCGCCAAATGAAAAGCATTTCAACTTAAGAGTGAGAGGGAAGAGAAAATGATCTCCCCATCACACAGACGGGCGGAAGACGATAAGGGACAAAGACATCCTGCAGTACAATTAAAATGTTGATAGAAATCCAACAAGTTATCAGGGGAATGAAGGACCCATCATTTCAGAGATATTTCAAAACTGACGATTCAGTCACTTCATTGGTAACGTTTTTTGTAGTAGCGTGTAGTACGTGGCAGGTAAAATAGGTGAACGTCCAAAGCTCAAGACTTTGACAAAGGAGATCATGGTTTATGTCCTGCGGCCAAGCTGTTCAAATTCTATCTAGGAAAAACACTTTGGTGAAGATGTGGAAGATGGTGGTTTTGGTTCAGGGTAGTTGATATTCTGAACACTAGTAGAAGCAATGTTTCTACAAGTGGGTCCCCAATTTGTTTTGTATCACATGCACGAGGACGCGGCGCAGCCATACACGTTCCTGCCTCTGTCAACAAAGCAGGATATATATATTTAATGCATTCAATTAGCTTTAGCAAATTGTTTAGTGCTGCCTCCTAATCAGCCTCTATTAATAGTAAGCACCGAAGATATACAAATGACTCAAATTATGAATGTGCAGTGAAGAACAGTGGCGGTTTGATTTGTTCAACATCAGTGTTCCATTTTCATGTATAGACGAAATCATCTGTCCTGATTGAAGCCCCACACCCACAAGTGTTGGAACGGTTTCTGGATCCTTGTGTTTTAATGTGAACTCCAACACACCACCAAGATGTGCTTTGTCCTGTCCTCACTGCCGACATGTCCCGAGCCGTGTGGAGGTACTGTGGCTCTGCCGAGGCGAAACTTGTTGGGTTTCTACTACCGTTTTTACAAGAAACAGAACTTCTACATTTATTTAAATCTAAATCACAATGTCGGCATCCTAAAGTTTATGTCCAAATGCAAAGTGTAGTAACATTGGAGCGGTGACGTTGTGCTGTTTGTGACCTTACTTAAAAAATGAATATGTTGGATATCGTATTTGGTAGAATGGAGTGGAACCATTTTTTCATATAAAAATGCCATGAAATGATAACTTTAAAAGAGTAGGATTGCTGTGAATTGGAGAAATAATGAGAAGTATTGGATTAATTCAAGATGTGGAACAGTTAATCCGACCTCATTAGACACAACAAGCAGATCTCTGCGGTGAAAAGACAAATGACCCGAGAACATTTGAACTCAACATTTTCCCGAACTGAATCACTGCCGATGGTAAAGTGGAGCGAACAGAGAGAATCTGAATCTTCTGGACTTCTTCAAGTCGGCGAAGAAGAGAGAGAATCATTGATTGAGGTTGGTAGTTTGCTTTGAATTTCAGTTTATAAATTCCATGCAGCCATCTGAAGGAAGCAGGACACACGTGTTGAGAAATCTGCAGGCATCTGAATTGAGATGTCATCACCACAGAACCAGCAGTGTTTTAAGGAAAGGTTGCTATTTAGGCAATTTTTTGTACTTTACAGATAATATGTTTACTTGATCTAAATAATGACGGCCATGGTTTAAAACTATAAAGTGGATAAGAGGAAAATATTGACATGATAAATGAAAGTTTAACTGGAAAATGTGAAATTGTCACACAATCCACAAGATGGAAGACGTATCACTCTTCTCCAGTTCTCCAGTGTTGTTACATACTGAAGCTTCTCCTACCTCATAAACTAGCTGAGAACAGACACCGTCCTGCAGAGAGCACACAAACCCAACAACACACCATATTGGTTCTGAAAATGCGTAACCTGGTCCATCATGTCTAAACATTTCAAAAAATCTCTTTAGAGATATTTTAAAAGTGCGTCAAACGTCTTGAGCAAATTGGTAACCCAATTTACTTCTTTTAATTTGTTGGCAGACTAGGCTCGGGAAGAGCATTGCTGCCTCCCACCGGTCAGAATCTCCTGCTCTTCTCTCGCTGGCTCCCTCTCTTTATCTCGTTTCCATATAAGCCGATTAGAGTGTGAGTTTTCCGTGTCTCTGAGGTGAAAACAGAGCTTCATACAGAGCGATGTGATCAGTGTTAACATGTGAATCTGCCCACAGGCCTGAAAACTCATCACCTCTCCGTCTGTCTGATTGTCTAGATGAACTGGGGGGGGAGACTGTAAATTGCCCGTACGTGTTGCGTTGACACTGACAATCCGTTGTGCTGGTTGACTCTTGTCTGACCTAAATGACTCCATAACTTCCGCTCGGACAATACCTGGCTGACAACCGAGGGAAAAATGATATTGTACAGTCGGACCATCACGCTGTGAATGGTTGTCTGTGATAGGCTGAGGGACTGGGAGCTGAGATCAACCAATTAGCTTGTTTTTAAACCAATTAGCAAAAGTCAGTCGGTCAATTTTGGCCCTTCAGTCACACGGCCAATCAGTTTGCCATGAAGTCAATTTGTAATCAAACAGCCAATCAGACATTCGGACAGTGACTGAGAAATCCAGTCAGTAAACCAGTCATTTCCATCGGTCTCCATGACTCTCTGTGTCTGTGCTGACACACACACACACACACACACACACCCCCCCCCAGGGCCAATGCTTTATCTTTGTGACACATTCATAAACCTTGACACACACATACAATCACACACACTCTGCCCATCCCCCTTCATGTGCACATTATCACACTGCCCACTCAACCATAAGACGACGAGAGACAGAGCGAGAGACCAAACCAAACCATACCAAATAAAACCATACCATACCAAACAAAACCAAATCAAACCAAGACATACCAAATCAAATCAAACCATAATATACCAAACCATAACATACCAAACCATACCATACCAAATCAAACCATACAAAACCATACCATACCAAACCAAATCATAACATACCAAACCAAACCATACCAAATCATACCATAATGTACCACACCATACCAAATCACACCATACCAAATGTTACCATACCAAATCACACCATACCAAATGTTACCATACCAAATCACACCATACCAAATCACACCAAATCACACCATACCAAATCACACCAAATGTTACCATACCAAATCACACCATACCAAATGTTACCATATCAAATCACACCATACCAAATGTTACCATACCAAATCACACCATACCAAATGTTACCATACCAAATCACACCATACCAAATGTTACCATACCAAATCACACCATACCAAATGTTACCATATCAAATCACACCATACCAAATGTTACCATACCAAATCACACCATACCAAATGTTACCATATCAAATCACACCATACCAAATGTTACCATATCAAATCACACCATACCAAATGTTACCATACCAAATGTTACCATATCAAATGTTACCATACCAAATCACACCATACCAAATGTTACCATACCAAATCACACCATACCAAATGTTACCATATCAAATCACACCATACCAAATGTTACCATATCAAATCACACCATACCAAATGTTACCATACCAAATGTTACCATATCAAATCACACCATACCAAATGTTACCATACCAAATCACACCATACCAAATCACACCATACCAAATGTTACCATACCAAATCACACCATACCAAATGTTACCATACCAAATGTTACCATATCAAATCACACCATACCAAATGTTACCATACCAAATCACACCATACCAAATGTTACCATACCAAATGTTACCATACCAAATGTTACCATACCAAATCACACCATACCAAATGTTACCATACCAAATGTTACCATACCAAATCACACCATACCAAATGTTACCATACCAAATCACACCATACCACACTGTATCATAGTGTACAAACAATGTTATTCTGATTTCATACTATTGTGTATTGTCCTGTACATGTCTCTTATGTAGAGACAACTGAAATACATTCCTGTACATTAATAACATTTGGACAATAACTTCACTCTGCTGTCTGTAATATAATACTATTCCTACACCAGCTGGTCCCTCACTGTGCAAAACACAAGAGACACAATCACCAGAAACAATCCGGAGCATTCAGAGTTGCAGCTCTGACCATTTATCTCTCCATAAGTTCAATCTGTTCTGAGGAGAAATGTGATCTGACCCACACGACCTGCAGGCTCTGATATTAGATTAGCAGGGGAGGCTAGCGTTTCAGCTAACCAAATCACAACCGGGCTAATGACACCGCGAGGTGAGGGTCAGCCCGACCTCTGACCTCTATCTGACTTTCCTTCGTTCCATCCAACAAACAGAAAACATAGAAAACAATACTACTGCAAGTACATATCTGTAGTTTAATTCTACATGTTGGTGGCTGGAAGACATCAGCTCATAAAGTCTCTGAATCCTGAAGGAGACAAAATGCCCACCAGCACAGAGATAATGTGTGTGTGTGTGTGTGTGTGTGTGTGTGTTTGGGGGGGGGGGGGGGCTGTGTCCAGCATGGACCTTTGACCTCCCTGAGGTCACCCCCTCCATCAGAGGCAGAGATGAGATACTCTCAGTCTTCCTTCTAGTGTGGAGCCACGTTACTATTCCGCATGATATGATCGGGCCTGAACAACGGTCCAATGACAAGAGGATAACACAACAAAAATAATATAGACCAGAGAAAATCATTACATTTGACAAGCTGGAACCAGAAAACATGTAACATCTTCACTTTATCAGTCTGTTGATAGACCATCTAACTGTCTCAGCACCAGTGAGAATACATGAATACAGCTTCAGTTTAGTTTACCTGCAGATTCAAACTAAATACAGAGTTAGTGTTACCATTACACAGTGCATGAGTCAGTCCGCTGTTCCTGTACTAGGAGCACAAATCCAGGAATTACCCACTGCCCAGTATGAACAAGCACAAGCTGCAGTCATCCAGGAAATATACGCTCCCCCAGCAGTCGCTCTCATTACCAATGGATGGACCTCCAGGGCTACAGAGAGACACTTTACTGTATACAACTGTGAAGTTATATTCATGTTAATGATACAAATATTCATTTTCTTTTACTTGTTACCAATATCAAAGCCTTGGAACTGTTCTACCGTTACATCCTCACATTGCGAGTGTTAACTATAATCCACAGAGTTGTCCTAATTGGTTTGTCTTGTACACTTTTATTACTTTATTATCAGTTCATTACGGTTTCATTCTGTTATTTGTATCATTAGTGTTCCTCATGTTTTCACTGTATGCATCACTCACTTCAATTTGTTTGTCAGGATGCTTTAGCAAAATGTCATGCCAATAGAGGTGTGTGTGTCTGTGTGTGTGAGAGAGACACAGAGAGAGAAAGAGATGGGGTGGTGGGGGGATTTGAGGAGGAGGGTGCTGTGGATCCTAATGACATCCCCTGACACAACCAGGGACATAATTACCACACACACACACACACACACACACACACACACACACACACACACACACACACACACACACACACACACACACACACACACACACACACACACACACACACACACACACACACACACACACACACACACACACACACACACACACACACACACACACACACACACACACACACACACACACACACACACACACACACACACACACACACACACACACACACACACACACACACACACACACACACACACACGGTCTGGGAGGTTTTGCAGCTGTGGCACCGAGCAACAACTGTTGTCACCTGCACATCCTGAAGTGTGTGTGTGTGTGTGTGTGTGTGTGTGTGTGTGTGTGTGTGTGTGTGTGTGTGTGTGTGTGTCAGCGGCGACAGTAGACTGAGGTGATGAGTCTATCGCTGTGGTAACAGCCTGCAGCCAAGTGATTCTGTGGCTGTCGACGTCTCTCTCTTTTTTCCTTTGTCCCCTCCTCTCTCGTTTCCTCTCCTCTCCCTCCATCCTTTCCCTTTTTCTCTTCTTCGGTCCTTTCCTTCTCCTTCATTCTTCTACATTTCCTCCCCTCCCCCGTTGCTCCCTTTCTCTCAGTAGTGATGTTAGTAACAGGATACATACTCTGTGCCATATGTAAAATATAGAAGATGTTGCATTAAAATGTGAAAGAGTGGAGTATTGGAAATGTCCTGGTTTCCGTTTGTAGTCTTTGTCGTGTTGACCAGTCCTGTTGGAGCAGGCGTTGACTGAACGGTCCAGGTGGAGAACAAAAGAGACGGAACGCATTGACTGAAATGCATTGTGGGAACCCAGCGGCTATTGCCTGATGACGAGTCAGCTTTTTATTTGCTTTAAAATGAGCTTGATAACTGGACGTCTCTGAACTCCAACCTCTCATATCAAGTTGCTAATCGGACTGTAAACTATGAGCAGTGTTGGCCCAGACATCCAGAAAGATAGACCCCATGCCCCCCCGAGGCAGACCGTTAGACTTAAAACTGTCTGTAACTGAGATCTCAAAACTATTGTCTGCCTCCAGCTTCTCCACTGAGGATTTGATGCTTTATCTCAGCAAACTGAATATCTTTGGGTTTAGAAGACAAGATGTCGTCTTGCACTATTTTTAATGACATTCTGATTTATCAAAAAAATAAACAAATGAATAGATTGAAGACGTGACATAACTCTTCACTATCATAATCTCGTCAACAACAAGAGACACACACACACAGTAAAGAAAGTGAACCATGAACGTTATACGAGATACATGATGTTCCTGTTTGTCCACTACACAGTACATCCACCATTTATTTAAATAGTTCATGAAAAGAAGGAGCAAAGGAAAAAAGGACAGAAGTTTGGAAGAGAAAAGACGGTGAAACAAAGAAAACGTAACAACATTTTTCCTCCGCAGCAGAGAAGATTCAGACGGTCTGCTCACAGATTTAATACTGCAGAGACTGAAAAAAACCACACCGCTGTCAATAGGAGAAAAATGAGCCGTGAGAAATGATAGATTGTCAGACACATGTGTGATATTGACTGGTCTGAGAGAAGGATGAAGGGAGGAGGAAGGAGAGGTGGTAAGACGGCGTTAGAGCCGACACTGCAGTGCTTTCACAGACGGGTCACTTCATTGGCTTTTTATTCTCATGCGATTTCTGATCCATTACAGTTAATGAGATGATGATGACCACTAATCACTAGACCTTTACACGTAAATGATCCACTTATTATATTGTGATCACTGATGAATAAAAACCTTTGTGTGACTGTAGTCTCTGGAGAAGATCCACCAGGCCGAGCTACCCGTCAGTGGAAGTCACGGTGAAACTTTCAGGATAATGTGTCAAAGGATAAATGGACTGGAAAAGTGTGTGTGCGTGCGTTTTCTACCTGTACTGCAGGTGTCAGTAGTTTCCTGTGTGTGTGCGCGACAACGAGAGAGAGAGCGAGAGCGAGAGAGCATGTGTGCACACTAAACACCTAACTGCTTTTGACACCATGCAGGTCACAGTAGACTGATATTATACACACACACACACACACACACACACACACACACACACACACACACACACACACACACACACACACACACACACACACACACACACACACACACACACACACACACACACACACACACACACACACACACACACACACACACACACACACACACACACACACACACACACTCTATGATTAACCTACATTCAGAGTCACCCAAGTAAAACCCCTAAATTCAGTAGCACATAAATGATAAATGGCCTTCTAATGTTTCCTGTATCAAACCAGATGGGGCTCCACGGGTCACTGGGCAAAAAGAGATCCCTCAATTTCAGCCCTCAAACATCACGTCACAGTTTGTCAGTAAGTTGCTTTAAAGGTAAACTATGCAGCATGTGTCTGAAGTCACATGACTAGCTTGCCCAACACTAATTAAATGAGCCTTTTTTCTATAGACGTCAAAATGTATGTCCTTACCTGCTGTGATGTCATCATCCGTGACGTCCATTTCCTCCTCGGGAACCTTTGCTTCTATTGGCTGAGCCTCGGGAGGAGGCGGGGCCGGAGTGGAGGGCTCAGTGGCCGACCCAGCTAAGGAAGGAGAAGGAGAGAGAGAGAGAGAGAGCGAGAGAGCGAGAGAGAGAGAGATTTTAGTTGATGTTTAATATCAGCCTGTCTTGTCACAGGAAAAAGAGAGCTGAGACAAACTGTGTGTGTGTGTGTGTGTGTGTGTGAGAGAGAGAGCCGGGAGTCTTAGAAAGAAGTATACTTTCTAAGTTTAGTAAGTATGTAATTTCAAGTCCTGTTAAATATTCTTATCACACCCATACAGCGAGTTGGAACGTCTGTCACATGACATCATTAACGCAAATAAATAAATGCACACGGTGTGTAGGAAACGCATCGTAAACCTCCTGGTCTGAAATAGTCACGCTAGTTACTTGTTGTAAGACTCCACGAGTGCATGTGTTGATGAAAATGCAAAAAAAAGAGCAGACTAGCATACATAAGTGCAGTGTGGTCGGTAGTTGCCATAGAAATAAAATGCTTGTAGAAGGGACATTCCCATTCAAATCCAAGCAGCTGGAGGGTCGGCGTCGCCATCTTGGATCATGGCCGCCGGCATTTGTTATTTTTATCGCAACCACCGAACGGAAGTGACCATATTTGGAATGCTGAGGAGTGACGTAGAGACGCCGTATACGTCTCTGGTAGCGGCAGCGACCTGTCAATCACTGTGTAGCCCCGCCCCTAAAGCATACTCTGCTTTATGGTCTGTTTGACTCTAAATGGACCATAATGTACTAAATGAACATCATGCTGTATTGAAGAAGACTTGAAACTAGAGATTGAGACCATAAACTCATGTTTACAATGTTTACTGAGGTAATAAATCAAGAGAGAAGTAGAGTCATTTTCTCATAGACTTCTATACAACCAGAGGAGTCGCCCCCTGGTGGTCATTAGAGACAATGCTATGTTTTTTTTGCACTTTTGCATCTGCTTAATTCGGTAGAACCGGAGGTTGCCGCCTGGTTGTAGCGGGCTAACTTCTGTATAAGCTAAACCGACCTTGAGGTGAGGTTTTGCAGTAACGACTAAAATGAGTAGTAACGTTACGACGCGTAGAGAGCCGGAGTAAATTAGTAACATTTAGCAGCTTAATGCTTCATTCACACACTCTCGTCACAGCGTAGAAGAGCACATTGCTATCGCCACTTTGCTCGGCTCGTTTTCTGTAACCAGTGTAGCATTTCAGTATCGTGGAATTAGCAAGCTAGCTAATTGGCCAGCAGCAGGTCCCTCCGCCTCACTCCCTGTCGCTCTGGAAAAGGACAAGCTAGTTACTCAGAACTGTGTCCGCTCTCTTACCGGTGAGCTGTGACAACACTTAACGGCACCACTGACGTGGTTATCAACATAACAACTAACAACAATCGCTATTTTCTTTTGTACTATTCAAATGACCTCGGAAACGGTTCAGTTGTGTGCGTGTTGTAAGCTCATCACACCAGGTTTCTGTGTTGATCCTTATTAACAGGCTAACTGTGCTGGTTAAGCAGCTAATAAAGGTTTATTGGGCCTCCTTATCTGGAGAGTTAATGGAAAACACACACCACAACACGCACACGCAACACACACACACACACACACACATCTCTCACCCTCTATATTTATTGTGTTTTCATTTAGCCCTTATCTCCCCATTGCCAATTAAGAGTGGCTTTTCATTAGCGGCTGGGTTAATGAATGATGCTGCGCTAATGAATGAAGCGACTAAAGGTAACAGAGCCTATGCTGGGCTAATCTCTGGGAAAACAGCCTATTAATGAATTACACACACTCACACACACACACACATCAGTGTGCAAGAAAACAGACAAAAAATGCTAATTTCAGAAATTACATCATTGAACCCCCCCCACCATCCCAGAAGATAAACAATAATAATTCAAACATCACACAGAAGGATACCCTGAGCTCACCGGAAAACTCTGTGATTACACAGTGTAATTACATGAATTATCCTGGTTAACGTTGTGCATCATGTTCCAATTAACCTGCTCACACACCGCTGACAGCTCAACATAATGACTGTGCAGCTTTATCACACACACACACACACACACACACACACACGATTATCCGTCTCAAAACGCTAAAGTGATAAAAGGTAATTGAACTTAATTAAAACATAAGTGATGCTTGGCTGTGATTGGACACAGACTGACGATGATGTTTCTCTGTCTCAGTTCACAGATGCTTTACTGTGACGTCCATGGTTCAAAGACTTCTCAGCCCATTAACACCAGTGCACCTATGCTTTAGCTTCTTCCAAAATCTAGTATGGAGTCGCTACTTCTACAATATCGGCGCACGGCAACTACAACATGGTTCAAGTTCAGAAAAAATATATAGTTACTGTAAATAAACTATTGTTAAAAAAGCTAAATTCTAAAAATTCAGGGCATTTCTGTCATCTCTCGATCCACCTCGACACAAGGACACACTGCCTCCTGCTTTGGACTAGAAATCAATCATGAAGGGCAGAACGGTGGAAGATTCTGCACAATGCTGATGGATTACTTCGTATGGAGGCGATGATGTCACTGCAATAACTTCACAGAGTTATGAACACGTGTCTCAGGATAAAACATTGTGCAGATTTGGCTAATTCTGGTCTGCGTGTGTTGTTTAAGGGGGTTCGTCTCTCTCTCTCTCTCTCACACACCCTATAACTCAACTGTCCGAGGCGAGGGAATGAGAAAGAGAGAGGCGCAGGAGCCCGAGGGGAGGTGGAGGAGGGGTGGGTGACAGGGGGGAGGAGGAGGCGTTCCGCCCTGCTCCAAGGTCAAGCTTGTCATGTCAGCATGACACATAGCTCCCAGCATGCCTTGTTAACCTCCAGGATCTATATCTCTCTCTCAGCTCCGCTCTCTCCTCTCTCTCTCTCTATCTCTCTCCTCTCTCTCTCTCTCTCTCTCTCTCTCTCTCTCTCTCTCTCTCTCTCTCTCTCTCTCTCTCTCTCTCTCTCTCTCTCTCTCTCTCTCTCTCTCTCTCTCTCTCTCTCTCTCTCTCTCTCTCTCTCTCTCTCTCTCTCTCTCTCTCTCTCTCTCTCTCTCTCTCTCTCTCTCTCTCTCTCTCTCTCTCTCTCTCTCTCCTCTCTCTCTCTCTCTCTCTCTCTCTCTCTCTCTCTCTCTCTCTCTCTCTCTCTCAAACATGTACTTCCTGTTTGTTTTAGATCACAGTGGGCTCTACTCTTGTTTATTTTTTTTAAGCTTCAATCCTTTTGATCATTTGTTTCTGTTTCTATTAACTATTAATACAACTTTTTTTTTTGTATTTTATAGTTTTAAAAGTTTAACTAAAACTAATATAGAGGAAATATATTGTAGAAGATTATGTTGAAAATATATATAGAAGAATTTAAGGCCACTCAATTTCACCTCCATCCTCCCAGCAAAGAAGTAAAAGAAGGGGGGGGGGTATGTGAAAAAAAAGTAAAACAAACAAAACATCAATGGAAAATGAAAAGTAAGAACGACGAAGAGGAGGCCGATAAGAAGGGGGAGTTGAGGAAAAGGGGAGGTGGAGGATGAGGGAGGAGGAGAGGTGGAGGATGAGGGGAGGAGGAGAGGTGGAGGAGGAGAGGTGGAGGAGGAGAGGTGGAGGAGGAGAGGTGGAGGAGGAGAGGTGGAGGAGAGGTGGAGGATGAGGGAGGAGGAGAGGTGGAGGAGGAGAGGTGGAGGAGGAGAGGTGGAGGAGAGGTGGAGGAGGAGAGGTGGAGGAGAGGTGGAGGATGAGGGTGGAGGAGAGGTGGAGGAGGAGAGGTGGAGGATGAGGGTGGAGGAGAGGTGGAGGAGGAGAGGTGGAGGATGAGGGAGGAGGAGAGGTGGAGGATGAGGGTGGAGGAGAGGTAGAGGAGGAGAGGTGGAGGATGAGGGAGGAGGAGAGGTGGAGGATGAGGGAGGAGGAGAGGTGGAGGATGAGGGAGGAGGAGAGGTGGAGGATGAGGGAGGAGGAGAGGTGGAGGATGAGGGAGGAGAGGTGGAGGATGAGGGAGGAGGAGAGGTGGAGGGTGGAGGAGGAGAGGTGGAGGATGAGGGAGGAGAGGTGGAGGAGGAGAGGTGGAGGATGAGGGTGGAGGAGAGGTGGAGGATGAGGGAGGAGGAGAGGTGGAGGATGAGGAGGAGGAGAGGTGGAGGATGAGGGAGGAGGAGAGGTGGAGGATGAGGGAGGAGGAGAGGTGGAGGATGAGGGAGGAGGAGAGGTGGAGGATGAGGGAGGAGGAGAGATGGAGGAGGAGAGGTGATGGAGAGACAGATGCAAAAAGAAAAGAAAAACGGGAGGGTTCGGAGGAGGAGACGAGAGGATGACAAGAGAAGCGAAGGAGGCGGAGCTTTAACAGCAGGTTCATGAGTTAAAAGAAGAAAGATACACTGAACTGAAGGAGCGAGAGAGGAAATGATCAAAGACGCACACACACAGTTTGACCCACAAACATGTGTGTGTTCATGCGTGTGTGAGGGAACAATGCTGGGACTGTGTTTAATCGAGTGTGTGTGGATATGAGTACCGTGTGTGTAGAGCCCCCCTCTATCCAAGCAGCCCCCCCCTCTCCCCAGGTGGACTCTTTCTCCATGCCCAGCCACGCAGCCTCTCTCCTGGGCCCCTCACCGCCCCGTTTCTCCCCTCTTGGCTCTGGAAGTCTTCCACCTCAGAGATTAAAGCGTATTGTCCGTTAGTGGTTCTGCGCAGCATGTCCTGTGTTTTACAGGTGTTGGTTGTTATATTCTGGAAACTTTGGACAGAGGCGAGCTGTTCCCCCCCAACTTTCATGCTAAGCTACGCTAATCATGTCCCTATTCAACACACCTAATGAGAGTTAGCTTCCAAGCCGAACGGCTCCTTTAAAGTGAGAAGCGGCTGATTTAACCCGGCCGCGATGACAAAGACAATGCGGACAGTATACATCTCTTCCTCTGAGTGCAGGTTAACAACTCGGCCCGTCTCCGTGGTGTTGAAGCCTTTTAAACGCCTCCAGGAGAGCTACAAAGGTCAGCCCCATGCTGTGACGGTGGGACTCGGTGACATTTCCTCTCACTAAAAGCTAATGGATAAATACAGGTGTCTTCCTTCAAACACCGACCACTCTGCTGCCGGAGAGGATGAGCTGAGGGACAGACGGACACACAGAGAGGGAGGCTTAAGAGGACTACAGAGGGCCTATTTGATGACAGTGTCAACAGTGTGAAATAGGCCCGATCGCTCCATTTATGCCGCGCTGCTCGTCCCATGTGAGGGACAACAGAGCGAGTGTGTGAGAGGTGGACAGTGTACAGCAGGGGGAGCTTAACAGATGACACACTAGACTGAGTGGGTTGGTTTCTTTTGGAAATGTTGCAAGTGCCCTCTCATCCGCATCCCAACCTACCTTTATCACAGCGATTGGCTGTTGCGTGGCCACTTCTTTTACAGCAATTAGATTCCACGAAGACCCGCCCTACTCTGCCTGTGATTGGCTACTTGCCGTCTCCTTCGCAGAAGTGTTGAGTTTATTGCTGACGAACAAGATCGGTGGAGGGTTGTAGGGTTATTGATTTAAACTCCGATGTGGCCGTTCTTCTTGTACGGTGCTATAATTATAATGTCCGTTAAGGGAGAAAAATGTTTCTCAAAAATGCCTTTGTGGATGGATTACAGATCTGTTGAAGATTTAAATGTTGATGTGGTGTCATTATGGAACCCAGTGTTGATATGGCACTGATAAACATGACCATCTGTTGTCCTTATGACTGTACATCTCTAGTGATTGATTAAGGCCCTGGAGCACATTTAGTACATTTTTGATGGTGCCGATGTCGTCAACTGTCCACTCAGCTCCTCGGGTGCTGCATCCGAGAACATTGAAGCTGCAATGAAGGTCAGAGTCGGTGTGGATCTAATGGATGGATGCTTCAGTTGAGCTTACGCAATGCTGACGCCCAACTTCCAAGGAGAATTCCCAGCTTGAGAACAATCTAAAAATCTTAGTTGAGTTCCCATGTTGAGCAGCATTTGCTGTGGACATGGTCTTGACTTTAGAGTATTAAATAATGGGAAAATATTCGTCACCCTCCTCTCAATGCATTAGTGCTGCTGCTCGTTAGCACGTACTTTTTTTACAGGAAGGTAAAATGTTTTTGGTGCTCAACAACAGAAGCGGAGATTCAAAAGACTTCTCCAGAGGATTCAACACATTCCCAGACTTCCCCGTGATATTCCAGGACGAGCAGGAGTCATCTTACTCTCTGTGCAGCACAGATCAGATTCAATGACCCTTTAACCTCGCTCTATCTCTCCATCTCTGGCCCCCCCGGCCCCGCCCACTCCATCCTCCCTCGTCCCCTGAGGTCACCGGCCCATCACCCCCCCCCCCCCCCCCCCCCTCTCTCTGCGGTACTGCTGTGGTAACACAACACTGACTGGTGCCCGTTTCCATGGCAACCGTTCCCCTGAGAAACCCCCAGCATCCTCACCAACCACAAGGAGACTACCGCACGCACACACACACACACACACACACACACACACACACACACACTAGAACAGAAGGTGGAGATTCACCTTTCTTCCCATCAGCAGGTGTAACTGTAGACAGAGAGAGTGACCAGAGACAAGATAGTGAAGAGAAGGAAAAGACAAATGGACAGCGAGCGGGTGACGGATTGATATTTTTAGATCTTTTCAAGTAGGTCTTGTGTTGCTTTCATTGACCGCTCCCAGTTCTAGACACATTACTTCTACCACAGCTGTGTAGGTGGGATTCACACTCTTCCTACAAAGCTAACTAGCTTTAGAATATCTACGAAAAACAGGGGCAGAGAAACATCTCTTACATCCACGTTAAAAACATGAAGCTAACTAATTGTAGAAACCACTACCAGGACTAAATGGTAAATGGACTTGTGTTGCCTTTTTCTAGTCTTCCGAACACTCAAAGCGCTTTAACACTACATGTCATTCACCCACTCACACTGATAGCAGGGACCAAACCGCTAATCTTCTGATCGAAGGACGACCCGCTCTACCACTGAGCCACAGTCGCACATGAAATAAGGTGAGATGTAAGTCAGGACTGATTCTGGGCTCAGGAAACAACGGCCACTACCAACAGAAATCAGCCAACATGAACATGCTGTCAGACTAAATGAATGAAGTGAAACAAATTGACATGTAGTCTGATTATCAGGTTAGCACCATGTTGGGTGCTTCATGAGTTGGAAAGCGGGTAAAGGCGGGGACCTAGGTGTGCTGACTCCTGGTATAACAGATCGACTCCAGAGATGTGGAACCTCTCTATGATGGAGCGAGAGCAATACCAACTACAGATACACGGGCTCGCCTCTACGCATAGCACTTGTTCTGGAACCCCTGGACTCTTGACTTGTCCAGAGATGTCCAGGGTGGATAGGTGTTGGGAGGGTGTGGGGATACTCAAAAGCCCCCGGCTGAGCACCGCTGTGAGGAAGTCTCCGACTGCTCAAAATACCCGGCCATACTGTCCTGGAGAAGGAAACTGTCTGGAGACTCTATAGTTCTGCTGGGGGACTTCAACCGTCACATGGGCAACGATGGAGAACCCCGGAAGCGTGATTGGGAGGAACGGCCTCCTTGATCTGAAGCTGAGTGGTGTTTCCTGGTTGGACTTCTGTACTCATCATGGGTTGGCCATACAAAACACAAGAACACCCTCGGCCAACAATCAACGACCCACTCTGTGGTTGTATCATCAGATCTGCTGCCGTAGGTCTTTGATATTCAAGTGAAGAGAGGTGCAGAGGGTTTGCAGCTACGATGGTTGCCGAAGCAAAGTTGGAGGAATTTGGGATGAGATTTGATTGGATACCCTGGTTAAATATCCTGATATCAGTACTGAAACCATACCACGGCATAGACCTGAACATGTTTCAGAGTATGTGTAAAGAAACTGAGTTGTAAACAAATACTGTCTTAAAAAATCAAGAAGATCCAGCACAACTAAATACAGATTTCCTTCTCTCAGAACGAGGTAGTGTGAGGTACTTACGGGAGCTGACGGTGTCCACGTACTGAGGGAGGTAGGGAGCCCACAAGTCGATGGTGTCCTTACGTCCGGATTGGCCAATCCTCCTCAACTCAGCCAGGAGGAGAGCTTGTGCTGCTTCTCGCACCTAAACCCGCACAGAGGGTAAAGTTATGATTGTAGCTATTCTAATCATTCTTTCCCTTCTATAGACGGCAGCCATGTTGAAGGTCATGTTTGATTTTATGTAATAAACGGACATGATTCATTTGTTGGATGGTAAACAGTAGGAGACACAACTAAGATACATAGACACATTCTCTGTTGATAATTTAGAATATATATAAATATAATTCTCAGGAGACAGGGTTGGTGCAGGCAGCTTGTCTTGGACCTGTGTGTGTGTGTGTGTGTGTGTGTGTGTGTGTGTGTGTGTGTGTGTGTGTGTGTGTGTGTGTGTGTGTGTGGTGTGTGTGTGTGTGTGTGTGTGTGTGTGTGTGTGTGTTACCTCCAGACAGCGGTCCTGCCATCGTCTCGCCAACATCTCCAGCAGAGGAGGTCTGAACTTGTCCAGGCCGAGGAGGTCAGGGAGCATCACACAGTGCATGGCTGCCAGCTGGCTCCAACCTGCACACAGACACACACACACACACACACACACACACAGACACACACACACAGACACACGCACACAGTAAGAAAAGACTACAGTAGGGCCAGTGGATAATAATATAGTCCAAAGCTGTTCATGTTCTCATACACACGTCTCACTTCCTGTCACATAAAAACACTTTTTTCTTTTCATATTATACGAGACAATATGAAATCGTTGGGACAGAACAAACGTTGTGATGACTCTACTGTTTTCTGATGTTGTTTGTATGAGTGCTTCTCAAGATAGACCAGCACAGGCCAAGCATTCAGCCCCTTGTGAGGAGGCATGTTATGACTGGGCACTGCACAAATCACCTGGTAACGCAATTATTGAGGCAAGTGACAGTCAGAAGCTGACTGATCAAACACTTTACATAGCCGTGCATCCTTTATTAAACGTGCACATCAACACCCAGCAGACACGAGACTGATAAGGGCATTCCACATCATGTTAAACTAGTCCTTTTAGATCGTATGAAGTGATATTTGTTTTTATGCCCCTTCAGGCTGAAAACAACTGTTTCCACATGACAGCAGTAGGTTTCTCACATCTACACACACACACACACACACACACACACACTGACTTACATGTAAAAATCCTCATATTAAAATCACACAAACAGTTAAACACGGAATGGGAATATTGTTGGTAAATACTTGCAGTCTTGGTTAGAGCAAAGTTCGTATTTGTAACCAGAGCCTGACCATGTGTGATGGTGTTCCACAGGTAAACAACAGATACACAGCACTGCATCGTCGGACTGACAGAAGCCTCAGAACGATACCTCGGCATGATGAACTGAAGTGTGTGTTGTTTCATTCAGCGTCACTACAATGTGTGGAGGACTTTACTTGAAACCAGAGGAACCGTTAGAAAACCTTGCAGGTTTATGGGTGTTACACATTACACTTTACCAGAGTGACTGAAGAAAAGTAACATTCAAAATGTCTTGGTATCGCTTTAATAGGGCAAAGATCACACTGCACCAGTCTGAGCCGAGGTTATGACAAATATTTATATGTTACACCAAACACCAGAAAAATGAACACCAGCCTTTACACGTCTGTGACAAAAGATGGACAATGTTTAGTCGCTGATACTCAACATAAACCAAGCACCTTATTCACATATATTGGTTTAATATATGTTTTCCAAGGATGTATGTGAAATGTACTTGAATGGACAGTGAATGGCTTTTAGGCCGGAAAGAAATTTCATACGAATTTCTTTTCCAGGAGCACCATGTAAACTTACCTCCGCCATCGAAATACACAGGAAAGACTCACTGTTAGGAGTATTACAGACACATCACATTCAGGAGTATACTATGTAGGGGTGGACGTACTGTGATAAGAATATATATATATATATATATATATTCATATATTTGGTCACATGTCGTCTCAGTATCGACAATCCCAAAATAATAATCAGTCAACCTCTAGTTGCAACATTTGCATCACTGTCTTGCAGAAACTTTAAATGTTAAAACAAAATGAAATTTTAATAATTTTCTAAAATTTGTTCCTAAAAATCAAATCTACGAGCTACAGCTGTAGAATTGTTGAGATGAATTTGATTATACAGAGACAAGATGTTCCACTGTATGCCACTTTAATGACTTATGTTATTTAATAAATGATGCTTTATGTTATTGTAAGCAAAGATTGTAGTTGACAATGACCAACGTCACAGATGCCTTTAACTACAGCTAACACAACTATAACGGCTAACGACTTCTTCTAGGGTAGCTGCTAATAACAGCTATTCCTGCTGCTGCTGCTGCTGCTGCTATTACTAATACTTATGTTGCTGTTAACAGCAGCAACTACTACTATTACTACTATTAGTACTACTACTGCTGCTGCTGCTGCTGCCAACAACAACAACAACAACAACAACCATCCCTTCTGGTCCATCCTCTTCTACTGGTGTTACTAACTACTGCTACTACTACAGCCTTGGACATACTTTCCACGGCTCCATTCACACTAACATGAAGGGTCTGTGTCTGTCTGACTTTCATCCATCCAATCCTGGTAGAAAAGCACCAAAACGTGGTTTGCCAGGATTCCAACACCATATGGCTGTATTCCCTTAAAGACGAATTATATAAACAGTGGTAATGGCGGATCTCCTAGCACAAACTCTATTAAAAGAAAGTATCCATTTTGTTTTGTTCTTCTTCTTGACCGACCAGCTAGAGGTGCATACGCAACCGCATTAAGCGAGGAGGGGAAGTGGAGCATGCACAGTCGGCGCCTGCTATGTGTAGAGTCGGCCATAAACGGGGCTGCACACAGACGTCCACGTGGGGGGCCTGCAGACCCTCGGACATTTACATCAAAAAGGACCAAAGCAGAGCCTCACGGACACGAAGACGTGGAAAGTATGAATTGGCCTTTATTACCAACTATCCCTGCCAATTCTCCTCACTACTGCTGCTGCTGCTGCTAACAACAAGTATAAAAGCTGCTGATGCTGCTGCGTTATAATAAAAATAATAATGATGATGATGTTTCTGCAGGGCAGTGTTTTGGGAAAAACATGACATAAAAAGGTGACATCTTTGCTACAGCGGTCAGTTGTCCTACGGGGGAGGAATGAGCCTCTGTGTGCATGCTTACAGTTTTCCCGTACAAAACTAATCTAAACCTAATTAGTCTGAAAGATGGAAACCAAAGCTTATCAGTTTTGATTAGTTTGAGGCACTTTCACTCTCGTCTAGAAACCACAATGGTGAAACAGTTTAGATCATTTGAGAGCACATTCATTGTTCAGGTGGACGGGGCTGTTCATAAAGAAGGTTTATGATAGATGTTTAATAGGGAAAGACAGTATTAAGCTCTGAGAGGGACACCAGAGACTCCAGCTGTTCAAGTTAGAATGAACACTTTGGTTCATTTACAATAATGAAGTAAACGAATAATTCAAGAACCATGTTGTCATTCAGTCTTCTGTTGCAACTTTACAATGTATGTCTCTTCAAAATGGACTGCAGTGTGAGATGGATGTGAAACAGAGGGACGGCTATATGTCAAACCAGGGGGTTTGTTTTCCCCCAGTGACACAATGGAAACAGCAAGCATGCAAACAGTGAGCGTGGAGACACTGAAACATGGACATTCAGACCGACAGGTAGACGTAGAGACAGAAACACAGGATTACAGAACACTGTAGAAATACCACAGCAGGGCGTCAGGACTGTGGTCAATGCACGCTCACTTCCAAACATCAGCAAAGTAACATTGTTTGCTGATGACACAGCTCTCTAAATCACCAAATTCTGCTGCATTATGCTCATCATTAATCAGAAATTATTGAATTTGTAGCAGATTGACTAAAAATATGAGCACATTTCTACACATTCTTTTTCTTTTGCTAGTAATACTTTTTTTTTTTTTTTTTTTTACTGGATTATAAGTAAATCATTTGCCACCATTCATAGAAAAATTCTTTATTTTAGAAATATGTAGGGGATAAGAACAATGGCTAGCTCGTACAGATATTACAGAACTGTTTTAATGTCTCATGACCAAGTCGGTCCAAGACAGATTTAACATCAACAACACTTGACCAGTTACTAAGTTAAGTGTTTGGAGATCAAAAACTATCAATTTATGATTAAAAGATGGATTAAAAGTGGACTGACCTCAGCTACAACAGACAGACAGACAGACAGACAGACAGAGAGAGACAGAGAGACAGACAGACAGACAGACAGACAGACAGAGAGAGAGACAGACATACAGACAGAGAGAGACATACAGAGAGACAGACAGAGAGAGAGACAGAGAGAGAGACAGAGAGACAGACAGACAGACAGACAGACAGACAGACAGACAGACAGACAGACAGACAGACAGACAGACAGACAGAGACAGAGAGAGAGAGACAGAGACAGAGACAGAGAGAGAGAGACAGAGAGAGAGACAGAGAGACAGACAGACAGACACAGAGACAGAGACAGAGACAGAGACAGAGACAAAGAGACAAAGAGACAGACAGATAGACAGACAGACAGACAGACAGACAGACAGACAGACAGACAGACAGACAGAGACAGAGAGAGAGAGACAGAGACAGAGACAGAGACAGAGAGACAGAGAGACAGAGAGAGAGACAGAGAGACAGACAGACAGACAGAGACAGAGACAGAGACAGAGACAAAGAGACAGACAGACAGACAGCGCTGTAGACCAAAACAAGGACAAAGACACTTCAAGAAACTGGAGCGAGAAACCTGAAACTAACATTCACTGCAGGAAAAAAGTAAGACTGCTGCAAGAAAAGAGGTGACGAGACCCAATAAGGAGTGAAACGGGGGGGGGGATGAATGAATAACTAATGGAGTGAAGAGAAGAAAGGTGAAGAATTGTGATGACATGAAGAGAGAGCGAGAGAGTCAAGAGAACAAAGAAAAAACAGAAATAGGAATGGAGGGTGATGGAGAACAGGAACAAGAGGAAGGAGGAAGGAAGTGATCTAGGAAAGAAGATCTAGGAAGCAGAAGATCTCCAAAGACAAAGATAAGACACTGAAAAGAGTATGGCTGCTAGACTGTCCCTAAGCGGTACCCGTCAGGTCAGTCTGTACCTTCGTTGACTGAGGGGATGTAATGAGAAGCAGGGCTAGGGCTCGGAGAGCCAGGGGGCCTCTGAGGAAGGCCCCCAGGGGCCCCGGCAGTGGTAGCAGCAGCAACTGTGCTGGAGTTGGTTGCGACAGCAGCTTGCAAAGGAAAAGGAGAGAAATATACAAGAAGGAAAGAACAGGTTAGGAAGTTATAAATAGATACACAAAAAGGAGAGGAGATTAGTGGTGGGCAGGAGAGAAGAAAAGGGTTTACAACACTTATTAACAAGTACAAGGAAAATAAATAAGGAAGCCACTACAAGAACGTTAGTAATAAGTTAAGAAGAAATGCATTTCAAATGATCTTTACACGAATGGCATGTTAGGTTGGGCTGACATCACTATGCCAAAACGATCCGCGGACCCAAAACAAGAACATCGGTACTGGACCATTCTGCAAAACCCCTGATTGAATTAATTCAGGTTTTTCTAACAAAAAACACCAAATACTGTCAAAAAAACACCAAATACCTGCATATGCAAAAGTATGGTCAAAGAGACCGTTCACCCCAAGATCAAAAATACATATTTTATAATACTTTTGCCTGCCTCAACTCAAGCCGAGTGCCTTAAAGTCGCACTATATAGGAGAGAAGGTGGACGTCCCTACAGCCAATACCTCCACAGGTAGGCAACTCGCACCCAAACAATATAGTTTGATAAATAGCACCACAAGAGGGAAAATATGTGTTTTTGATTTCGGGGCTAACTGTCCCTTTAAGGTTACGGAAAAATGGTAGTTATGCTAAATAAACCATGGTTATGTGGGTACGGTTAGGGAAAAATTGTGGTTATAATTTAAAACAAAAAAGCAGAACATCTCCTATATGAACACCCCCCCCCCCCCCCCACCCTGTTAGATATGTTACACCTCTCGGTGTAAATAACAGTTACATTGAATGTTAGCACTGATATAGTTCTTGTTTAGCTGAATCATCCAATGGAAATAAATCACCGGGTTGCAGGACTATTTAACGGATTACAGCAAATACAGTCAATGCTTAAGAGAAGTTTGTAAAACCACATAAATGTCAAAATAAAGCACCAGTGAAACAAAGGTGATGTTTTATTTCCCAGCAAGCACTTGGTGGTGAATTTGTTGAACTAAACCCAGAAGAAAATCCTCGACCAGGACATTAAGGTTTCAGACCGGGGCACTAGCATTTTATGAACCCATATTTATTAGGAAGCAATATTAAAACAAACGTGAAAAAAAGAATGACCAATATACAGTATGTGTAAACAAGGTAAGAATATGATCTGCAGGTTCAAATTGTAATAAGAATAAAGATTAGATTTGTCTTCATGCTAGGGCCAGAAACCTGAAACCTTCATACTGAGATAGAATGATGAAGTATGTTGTTTCAACACTTTCATTTTCGAGCCTGTTTGCTAACAAAAGACAGAAAGTCCAGCTGTGCTCTAAAAAGTAAAGTCACGTCTTAAAGATGTATACAATTTGTGACATTTCAAAGCAGTCATATGCAGTACACACACCAGTACTGCTCACAGAAAACCTAAAAACTGTCAATAAAACAGTCCAGCTGCCACACAGGAAACATGGAACACAACAGGACACGACAGAGAAAACTGTTGGAGTAACATTTCATCAGTTGGAAGTAAAGAAGAAAAACAAGAGAAAGTGCACAAATACAAAAGAGAGATGGACTGAAAGTACATTGAAGAGAGAGAGAGCGTTTCTGAAGCCATGCCGTGAACGACGAGTGAAGAGAGAAACAGGAGGGGTAGAATCTCAAATGAGGAGGTCAAATATAATTTGGTGACCTTATAATATGCATCATCTACTTTAAAAAGCTTGGATATTGGTGGCAACATAAAATAATTATGTACGCTAATGACACTTAAACACTAATTTCTACCTTTAGACAATTAATAAAACTCAGGAATTATAAATATAACTTACTCATGTTACTATAAGTACAGTATATTAAAAGACATTATATGATTCTCTTATGTTTTGAGTTAAATATTCTAATTAAATATTAAACCATGACTTTATTGTAATGAAAAATGTCCAAAACCGTGTGTATCACATCTAAAGTAGTTCCTCACTAAACCTTTACAGATGTTGCACGGGTCCACGCATGCTGTCGTTGAGTCACAGTTCAAAGCTTACAATCCTGGAAAATAAACATCAGTGCACCAGAAACAAATCACAATAATATGAACAAATAGTTGAAACTGTAAAGAAATGCATTATCTCTTTATTATCTCTAACAGACTCAAGCATGTGGGGAGTGATGTGTGATGACCTCTCGTGGTTAACGTGTTTCTTAAAGAAACCTGTTTAATTGACTGTTCTATACATCGTCATGGACTGCTGACACCTTGCTCCTTTAAACCAGCCAGTGAGGGACGCATGTGATCAACAACTACTTCAGTAGCAAAAGGAAACATTTTGACGTGTCTCAAAATCTCAAAATGAGACCAAAGTGAAGTTTGAACCGCAGCATCTGCAGATTAATTTCCATTATTCCTAAAGACACAATTCTTAAATCCTTTTGAAAGAGTGAATGTTGAGTGTATCTATCGGTCTGCAGCTCTTTTTACCAGCTTGATTATTGAAGGAGGCCAAACTGGCTTCATGAAAAGGATGAAAGAAATAGTGTCTATTGTCTACTGGCTTTGGTACAACGATGAAAGGGTTTTAAAGACAATCCTCAGACGTGCCGCAAACGACATGAAAACATTCACGTCAACACGAGGTGCATTAGTTGCTAAGCCAATGCAAATAATGCTCGGATGTCAGTATTAAGATCATAAAAACAATCCAATATGCAGATGATACTTCAGTATTCATAGCTAACGTGAGAAGTCAGGTAGCTGTAACTTCTTGAGGCATTAAAAGTCAGATCATGTTCATACTAATGCAGATGAATATTATCCACACTGTCAAATATACTTCAGTTTAATTAAGCCTCACAACAACAACAACAACAAACATCACACCACATGACACGAATATGGAATCAGCACCATCGTCTGATAAGAATAACGTGACGAGTATTTGTGGTCTATAAAACTTCAGAAAATAGTGAAAGGTATGCCTTACACTTTCCTAAAGCTGAAGGTGATATTATCACCTTCATTTGTGGCCCAGAGGTGAGTAAAATGTTATCATCGATAGAAAGGATGGCCAAAACGATGGAAATTAGACCTATGTTGCAATAAACCTGAATTATCTTTTGTTCCCCTCCACGGGGGAAAGAGTCTTAGAGATCAGCTGGCAGTGTGTGGTCAAAGGGCCGAAACAGAGAAAAATAAAGACTTTCTTTTCTTAAAAGGTATCTGAATGAGTGTGGACATGATTGTAAGTAACTGTAAGATGTGTTTAGGTAAGTTAAATTATGTGCAGACACCCCGCTCTCTGTTAATCTGACAGTAAATGCTGCAGTATATTAGAGGGGCCTCCTCATTTATTTCCATGTGAAAAGAGACGGTGAGCAGGGTTAACAGCTCTCCTTCACAAAGCCTCCGACACGCACACACACACACACACACGCACACAAACACACACACACACCAGGTTGGAGAAGCTGGCTGAGCAGAGGTCACGGCAGAGCGTTCCCCCTGAATGCCGGTGAATAGGCGTGTGGCGTGAATAAGTCCACACGCTTGTCACGCTTGGCCTCCATTAAGGCGTGACAATAGCACTAAAACCCCCGCCTCCCCCGACAACCGAGGGTGCCACCCATGGCATATGCATGTGTGTGTGTGTGCCTGTATTCACATAGATTTGATTTTGGTGTGTGTGTATTTGTAGGTATTGAGCTTGAGGTAGTGTGGTAGGTAGCTGTGTGTGTGTGTGTGTGTGTGTGTGTGTGTGTGTGTGTGTGTGTGTGTGTGTGTGTGTGTGTGTGGTAGGCAGATGGTGACGGCTGGTTAAAATATCCCCGACAATGAACCAGAGCAGGTTTCTCTCTGCAAAGAAAGACTTTTCCCCACCTTTACTAAGTAAGTCTCCTTTCTTCTTTCTTTCCTTCCGTCTCTTTAGATGATTCATCCACCTCTCTTTTGTTTGTAACGGTAAGAAATGTGCTACATAGAACAGACTATGTTAAGTCTCTCGTGCTCTCGTTCCCAACAAGTGCTCCACGCTAAAAAGACAAAAAAAGGGTTTCTACTGACTTCCACTAGGATTGTTTTCTGATCTGCCGCTGCTATAGTTGATGTTTGGTTACTGCTTGGTTAAGGTTGGAGACAGATTGTGGTCAAGGTTCAAACAAACCAACATCGATTGTTGGACGGGGAAGGGACCGACCACCCATCCATCCATCCATCTATCCATCCACCTATCCATCCATCCATCCAACCTCCTATCCATCCATCCATCCAACCTCCTATCCATCCATCCATCCATCCATCCAACCTCCTATCCACCCATCCATCCATCCAACCTCCTATCCACCCAGCCAACCTCCCATCCATCCACCCAGCCAACCTCCTATCCATCCATCCATCCATCCAACCTCCTATCCATCCATCCATCCATCCATCCATCCTCCTATCCACCCATCCATCCAACCTCCTATCCACCCAGCCAACCTCCCATCCATCCATCCACCCACCCAACCTCCCACCCATCCATCCAACCTCCTATCCATCCACCCATCCAACCTCCTATCCATCCATCCAACCTCCTATCCATCCAACCATCCATCCATCCACCATCTCATCCATCCATCCACCTATCCAACCTCTCATCCATCCATCCAAAAGGTTTTGCTGCACTACTTTTTCTTTAGTTCCTGACAGATAACATCTTACCTGTCAGGTTAGCATACACGTTATTGTTTTTAGATATTTGAACAAAACACAACGCAGCTTTTTCTTGTGAGGACAGTCTGAATATTTCCAGTGTAAATCTCTCAACTTTAAAAAATTGAGGCCGCCAAAGTGAATGTGAATCAGCCTCCCACACAAAGGTTCCACTGAGCAGGGCGGAGAACCCCATAACCCCCATGTGAGTACAGACCGAGGTTAAACTGTGTAGCTCCCAGCATTATTAAAGTATTTCACAGGAAAAAGCTAGTGTTGAGAGAGGGGAGATCAGATGCTACGCTGCAGTCAGAGGTTTGTACTGTAGCGCTGTAGGTGGGTCAACTCCACCCGCATGTCAAAAACAGCATATTGTCCCTTTAAAGACTTGCTGACCTAGCTGGCAGCAGCAGCCTCCTCCTGTGATATGTCAGTTTTTTTTTTTCTATAACTCTCTGTGGGTTTTATTGCCGGTGGGCTGCATTATCAAACCCCCGCCTCTCCTCCCTCCCACCATCCCCCGCAGGGCCCCGGGGGTGTGTGAAGCGAGCGTCCCCCTCCCTTTTTGTAGTTACCTTGTTTGATCTGGGCCTGTAGCGCCGGGTTGGAGGGCTGAGGGGGGGCAGCCAGCATCCTGCGTGGAGTCTCCGGGGTTCCTCCTGGTCTGGGAGGCCTGGAGGAGGATCACAAAGAGGAGGCATGAAATATTAAAGGAGCAGGGAGGAGAGAAGAGGGCTAACGCACACACACACATAAAACAAGTTCACACAAACAACATTTTTTTTCATTTCTATTTCCCAACTGCTTGAATCAGAGAGAGAGGGAGAGTGTGTGTGTGTGTGTGTGTGTGTGTGTGTGTGTGTGTGTGTGTGTGTGTGTGTGTGTGTGTGTGTGTGTGTGTGTGCGCTCTCAGGCTCCAGCCTATTGGATTTTGGGTGGAGGACACAATCCTGCATCTGAACAGACTGGAGGCGTCTAACTTTCAGAGACACACAAACACTTCCAATACAACAATCAATGGAGGGATCAATGACGAGTTGCCAGGCAACAAGCAGGCCAGGGAGCTCTAGTATTAGCAGTTGTAAAGGCCCCCAAAAAAATGACAAGAGGATGTTACAAAGAGTTAATATGGAGGTGAATGAATGTCACTACAAACAACCTTGACAAAGGCAGCGCAGACCAGATCCACTCCATCTGTTCTTACCTTTCACAATAAAAGCTCTAGTACACAGTAGTGTGAGCTAAACAGCAGTCAGACTCTAATCTGGGCCAAGTGGATCCTGGTGGTTAGCCCTCTGCCTGCACACATCTATTCAAACCTTTTATTGAAAAAGTCCGGCAACTGTCGCAAATTGGCATCTCTGCCGGTATGAATAGTTTTGATGCAAATCATTTTGCAGGCATGTATATGGTATTTGGTATATGCCCCGGGTGTGTCGAGGCCTTTAGCCGTGTCTACAGTTAGCATAACCTAAACATATTTATTTTATGGATCTACACAATTCACATGGGACGTGTATTCATGTCGGAAATTCAAGAAAGAAAAAAATAAATAAATCACATCCCTGCTTCTTCTATAGCGAATATCCAGTGTGAACGATTCAGAGGAACAGAGCACATGTGCACCTGCATGGCCCCCTCACCGCACTTGAGAGAGAGAGACACACACACACACACACACACACACACCTTTGTGTCAATGTGGCTCACAAAACACAAAGAAACTGTCTCAGTAACAAGCACGAGAACGATGCCAAAAACAATTCCAGTAAAACCAATTTAAGAACAATTAATACGATTGTAAAGTACAGGTTTATGTACAATATGTGGCTTTAGGAGTCTGACTTTTTCAGCACTAAACTCAGCTCGACTGAGCTGCAGCAGATGGAGAGTAGAGCTCATATAATAACACAACAACAGATCATCTTTACATTGAAGAAACTGCAGGTGGCGTGTGCTCATGTCACTTGTTGGACATCAGGCTGCATAGATTCAGTACGATGTTATCGGAGCGCAACTTTCTGTATCTGGATGTGTGTATAAGCTGGAAAATGGGGTTTAGGGCCGTTATCTCAATCAAATCTAAATCCACCCATTTCAGTTGATTCAATTCCAACTAAATAAAACTCACTCACTTCGAATATGTGCACAGAGTTTAACGTGCCTCAGGTGTGAATGGACGTTCAGAATCAAGAGCTGAAAAATCTTTATTCCCCTATAGGTCAAATGAATGCATTAGTAAGGAGTAGTGGGACAGACGGGCGTTTGTTTATTGGAAAGTGAAAATCAACCCGTATGGTCGTGTGAAGATTATGGGTTTTTAAAAGTGTCCGTCTGTCCACAGTCTCTGTTTGTCTTCAATCTAAAACTGTCCTCAGGCACACAGCGCAGCTACTGCATTCTATGTAACAACAATGCTAACTATAATTCAATGGAGGACGGGAACACATGCTCCACAAGCCCTTCATTCTCAATGAAGTAAACATTGAAGATGAGCTGTGTCCACACCTGACCAACAGGAAAACTCCATTCTATAAACTGTTAAGAAAGGAAAGAACCCGGGGGCAACGTAGAAAGGCTGTTTAGTGTTTCCACATCGTCTAATCCGATTGTCAAATCATGGCTTTTGATAATTGATCCCTCTTTGTTTAGGGCTTCATTTATCTATAGGAAGATACGTGATGCTTAGCTGTCGTTTCTGAATCATCGGCCGCGCTGCTGTGTGTCGGCGTACCGTATGCGCGGCGCTGTCCAAGGTCCTGAAACGGACTTCTTCATTGGTAAAAAAACCTGAAGCAACCCGATGTTTGAATCCAGTCCAGTTAGGAAGCGGTGTTCGCCTGCTCGCTTTATTATACCAGAATAGGATATATATCATTTAATGATGTATTATAAGCTGCTTATAGCTCGTGATAACAGATCATAATTCATCTCTTTATGTTGCGTGAAAACGTCTCCTTCACAAAACTAGATTCATTCAAGTTTCTCACCAACACTACATTTTACGAGATTTCATGTGAACACATCACGTTATCATTTACCTTCGCCCAATACTCATCGTCACTGAGCAGAGCCTGAACGCATCGTAATGTAACTGAATCTGTTTACAGTGTAACAGTGTCAGAGACGAAGCATAAATGATGTCCTGATCTTATATTTTACTGAATATTGGTGGATAAAGATGTCAGTAAAACTTTATTTCACACTGTGATGATGAATGTTAAACTGTGTAATTAATCGGCGCTTCACATGCGTGCTGAACCGACACTAGTCCGTTACACCACGATGGGTCTTCTTATGCTGGTTTCTGTCCTGCTCAGTTTCTCAACATCGGGACTTCCAGGACTTGTTCCAAGGACGAGCTCAAGCCGGAGTTGGTGGAGGGAGTGCTTTTGTGGTGGTGTTGTGATGAAATACTAAAACACTAAGAGTTCAGGAGCACATCTTTTCAAACTCCAGAACACCGGGAGGAAGCTTTTCTGCCGTCATAAATGTAAGATGGGGGAACATGAAAGAGCCAAAAACCCAAACACCTTCAAATATTCACAAGCGCTGGTTTGGAGCGTCGAAGTGGAGACGGCCAGAGAGAAGACCTCGGTTGGAGTCTTCAGCTTCCATCTGTAGCTGTGCAATCAGCCGCTCTGCCCTCCTGCTGCGCTGCTCTTTGTTTCTCAACTTCTAGCTGCCGTTTCCTGTTCACCAGCTCGGTTTGCCTCTGGAGTATCAAGTTTTTATTAAGTTGCAGCACAAAGTTTTCTCATCATTTCGGAGCGAGCGAATCAATGACACAGCTGAAAGATCCACCCGCAGACAGACACGGGGTGGTTCAATCGTGGGTTTGCTTTAAACACAGGAAACGTGGTTACCACCGTGGTTCGAAAGCAGTGCGGGTAGTTGTTAAAGTTGTTTATACGATGTTAAAGGCTCTAAATTCAAAATTCAGAGAAACTATGATTGAGGGATCGCCTCCACACGGCTCTCAACATGGAAGCGGCTGAGCCGGCGGCTAGCGGCTAGCGGTGCTGACAGAGCTGACTGTGTTAACCGGAGAGGGAGCTGGAGGGCGGGCGCAACGCCTCCGAGACAAAGCTGTTGGGACGGGACGGCGTGTTCAGCTGTAACTCGTATGAGCGAGTGTCTGGAGATCACACATTCAGAGAGTATTCTAGTCTCCAGAGCGGGTTCAGCCCTTCAGAAAGCATCGATACGACCATGAGAACATGAAATGTGGCCTCATGGTCAGTGTCCTCTGTTCACCTTTTCTCTCCATGTCCTTAGGAAGCTTGCTCTGTATAATAATAAATAATGATAAAAAAGCTCAGTCAAAAACTTAAAATTGATTGAAAAAATTTAGATATAATAATTTCCAAAATTCACAAGATGTTTTTATCTAACGAAATATTCAACTTAATAAGAGATCATGACGGAATTTTTACAACCCTGTCCGTCAAAATGATGGACACGGGGGAAGTCGAACATATTTTGAATATGTGAACCAATCTGTTTAACAAAGATGGTTAAACACGATGTAAACAAATGAAATAAATCAGGGAGGCTGATAAACCCCCCCCCCCCTCCTCTGTGTGTGTTCCTCTCTGACTCTTCCTCCTCGTGCTCCCTGCAGGCTTCTTTTCTGTGCAGGGTTGACGAAATGATGTGTTGGTGTTACAGCAGCAGGACCTCGACCTCCGTGTTAAATCTTTCACGGCACAATGAGAGCTCAGACAGACTAAACAATCACACACACACACACACACACACACACACACACACACACACACACACACACACACACACACACACACACACACACACACACACACACACACACACACACACACACACACACACACACACACACACACACACACACACACACACACACACACACACACACACACACACACACACACACACACACACGGCGTATGCATTTTGTCAAACCTTTGCAACAAGTACGTTAACTTCAGCAACGGAACCAAACGCACAAAGCAATTCAACATTATTCAATCATTCAAAACAAGTTTTGAAAAAACTGCAGCTGTATCGATCTCTCTCACACGTTGGTTATTTCTTCATGTGATGAGAAGCCCGGTGTGACCACGAGGCTTGAGCTCCGTCTGTCCTCCAGACAGTCCTCTCCTCCGCTGCGTTTCAGCACCCTGGACAGCACTCACACATGCACCCTCTACAAAGAACAACCAGCGCTATCCTCCTGATCGAATCATCTCTAATCATTAGTAAAGGAAGATGAACAGAGTGCCGGTCGTCCCCATCAGAGCCCTCGGACATATCACCACTCGTAAAGCTCCATGGCTGCCATGTTAGCAAACAGTTGCAGAGCAACATCGTAATCCCAGTGGAGTCGTGTTGTGGTCTCCACCAACTCCTGAGAAGATGCGACTTTCTTAAAGACCTCTCCTACTTCTCGGTTAAATTTAAAAAAAGATAGAAAAGCACATTGAAATATTTGACGTCGGTTCGTTACCTGACTGGTGCTTTCTTCATGTGCTCTCCAACGAAGGTGGCGTTGGTCATGCCCATCAGGGTGTTGGCCAGTGAGATTACAGACAGCAGGTGCTGTGTGGTGACGGCCCTCGACACGCCGTACGTCCCTTTCCCCACGATGTCCGTCAGGGTCAGCTTCAGACCAGTGGCCAGGGACAACTGCCGCAGCAAGGACTCCTGTGAAACAGAGGCGGGCAAATGAAGCAGGGAACCCCTGGAAGTACTGGTGTACGTTGTGGCTCAACATGAGTGAGCCGTCCTGTGTTTGAACACTTAAACAGGCCGTTGTCTCAGTTTGCTATTTGCTGGTGTTCAGTTGATAATCACACGTGCTCCATCAACTTGCTACAGAAATGTTAATATCTCACCGATACTGTTATTACTGCCATGTCAGCAGTTGATCTGTGATCATTCGGAAAAGGAAGCAGCAGCCAACTCTTTTATTCCATTACTTCATTATTGTTAGACTTGTGTTATGTTTCATTCATTGTATTTTGTTAATCATTTAAGTAAAGCCCTTTATATGAATAAAACAATACTAACATTAGTAAACATAATTACAACTTGGCAGAACAAGTTGGAAGCAAGGGGATAAATCCGAGTCTGAAGAGTGAAGCCAAAGTGTTAAAGCTGCATTCTCTCTAATGACCACCAGGGGGCGACTCCTCTGGTTCTATAGAAGTCTATGAGAAAATGACTACTTCTCTCTTGATTTATTACCTCAGTAAACATTGTAAACATGAGTTTATGGTCTCAATCTCTAGTTTCAAGTCTTCTTCAATACAGCATGATGTTCATTTAGTACATGATGGTCCATTTAGAGTCAAACAGACCATAAAGCAGGGTATGCTTTAGGGGCGGGGCTACATAGTGATTGGATATGAATGTATGAAACAGAAGAGGATCCCATCTTCTGTTTATTCATTATTAGTTTGGAACTAAGAACCAAGTGGCATTTAGTATTTCGGACACTAATTATTGATTTCAGCATCAGTTAGTCTACCGATTGTCTTTTTATTGACACAAATAATGATGCTGAAATAGTTAGTTGGTCAAAAATAAACAATTACATTTACAAAAAAAACGAAAAATCCCCACATCCACGCTGCTAAAGCCACTTGTCAACGTGTCACTAATCAATTTCTCTCAATCTGTTAATCATTTGTGTTTTTCTTAAATACATATTTAGTAATGATTTGTCAGAGGTCTGTGTCAGCCCGATGAATCCTGAAGAGTGTACACAGACGAGTACCTTGAAGGTGGGCAGCATGAGGGACATGTGACCTCCTCTGGAGATCAGGCCGAAGGAGATGGGGCAGTGTGGTCTGAGCATGCCCAGTCGCTCCAGACAGATGCCGTCCAGCTGTTCGTTGAGGCCCCAGGCATGCAGGCAGGACATGAAGAGTTTGGCCGTGTCCATCGTCAGGTTGTACTCCAGCAGACTCAGAGACTTGGACTTCTCCTCCCGCCTCCTCATCTCCTCCTCCTCCTCCTCGTCCTCGTCCAACAGGTGCTCCTTGATGGTCTCCTTCATCGTCTCCTTTACCTGATTTGGACAGGAAGCAAGTTAATTTAGTACAAGAACAGGACAAGAAGAATTAAATCCTGATAATGTGAAGACAAAATACATCATACGACTCATCTTTTTATATCCTTTGGCCGATTGAAAACATGCCGACATTGCTTGTTCAGGACTGACGTATTTCATCTTCTTTCCCCTCTTGAGCTTACTGACCTGTTTGAAGATCTTGTTGGCCAGGAAGGACCCCCCCTTGTCTGCCCCGGCCTGGCTCTTCTGCAGCATCTCTGGAGACACCAGCGTGGGGCTCGGTCTCTGGGCTTCCTCCGTCAGCAGCTGAATGATCACCGCCTCCACGTCGAAGAACAGCACGTGCATGTCGGGGTCCGTCAGGTTGGTCTTCATGGCCTGGACCACCAGGGCATTGTGGGAGTATTTCGGCAGGTTGCCCTGGGAGAGAGAGAGAAATATCAAGTTTTGAGAGATAGTCAATCTGTCACCTTAACAGTCAGACAGTCACAATTCCTTCAAGCAATAATTGATTTTGTGGCCACATGGGGGCAGCGAAGCATACCGGAACAAACAACGGCCGACACGTATCAACATCTTCGAAAGTTGTATCTTAGATGTTGGCGAACAGCTGCCTACTTCCACACCCGGCGGACCGATGAATGGAAGCACACTCTCCTTAACTAACCCTAACCTCTGGTTTGGTCTCCTCCTCCAAGAAATATCTGGCACTTAAGCTGGAGATGTCCCGTTAAACCAAATCTCTGTGCTGAAAGACGGTAAATAGCCATCACATGACACACGTTACATATTGTAAATATAAAATAAACTGATTCGTGGAGCTGGAATAACAGATCTGATATAAAGTAGTCATCCCTTTAGACAAACAGTGTCATTCAGACACACACAAGCACACAACCCATTAGCTGTAAGTGCCAGCAATACTCCAACACTGCTCGATTTTAATGGTGTTAGCAGAGACACCTGCGTGGAGCTGTATGTAGAACAGTGCAGTTTGTTTACATGCTAATGACCTGAGATGGCAATCAGACAGCGGTGATCTTGTTCGAGGAAGGAGTGATTACGGTAAAAGAAGAGGAAAAGGGCAACGCTGGATGTTTCATGAAGGTTTCTCTATTTGCCGTTCCCAAACTCTTGCAGCCCTTTACTTCTGCGTGAGGAGCGATGTGTTTAGTGAGTCTTCAGCTGGAGAGATGCACTTTAGCCCCCAACAGCACAGAGCGCCGTGTGCTTGTTTATTCAAGTTGAATGTATCTCGTGTCTGAACTTTGACACTGCACGTCCTCGAGTCCCAAACAATGCACCCGCCAAATGTGAAGATCGCATGAGCGGTTCTCGAGATATGCGAAGGACACACATGTACACATGCACACACATGTACATACATGTACACACATGCACACACATGTACATACATGTACACACATGTACACACATGTACACACATGCACACACATGCACACACATGCACACACATGTACACACATGTACACACATGTACACACATGCACACACATGTACACACATGCACACACATGCACACACATGCACACACATGCACACATGCACACACATGCACACACATGTACACACATGCACACACATGTACACACATGCACACACATGTACATACATGTACACACATGCACACACATGTACACACATGCACACACATGTACACACATGCACACACATGTACATACATGTACACACATGTACACACATGTACACATGTACACACATGCACATAGACATTCAAACGTGTAGTGTGCGTAACCACAACACAAGCTGTCTGTTCAACTTTAGTTGCGTTTTACTCGTCTGAATGTATGTACTGTACGTTCTGTTGTGTTTTCTTTCACCGATTATGTTGCATTATGTTATGTTTTCACCGTTATGAAGCAGAAAGTGAGCGTTACCGTCACTGGTTTTATCCAACCAACAATCACAGAGTTTATGATGCAACAAAACAGGAAGTAACAGCAAATACTCTGTGGGAGAAGCTGGGTTCATAAATCACTTTGGTCGATCGGCCAATCAATCAATCGACTTAGTGTTTCAGCACCGTGTTCACACTGTAGACCTGCTGCTCTAGCAGGACCGTGCCAGACTCACGTCAAACGCAGGAAAGAAGAATTTAAGAGACACTTGTTTCTGTGTGCCTCGTAACGCTTCAGATTTAGGCAAACTCTCCATGTTGTTGATGATAAAATCATGAGTAATTCTCTGTGTTGCACTTCCTGGTTTAGGAAACACGTTATTTTAACCTTCGGTGCCATTAAAGCTCATTGATTGGAACTGTGTGAGAGACACAGAGAGAGAACAGTGTTTAGCAGTGGAGACTCCTGACTGACCGAGAGACACAATACACCTGCAGCTGGGTCCCCCCCCCCCCCCCCTCCTCAGGGAAGACTTTCCTGTCAAAGCCATGATGCTGCTGCTCTATGTCACTGTGTGTGTGTGTGTGTGTGTGTGTGTGTGTGTGTGTGTGTGTGTGTGTGTGTGTGTGTGTGTGTGTGTGTGTGTGTGTGTGTGTAAAAATGAGGGGTGAAAAATGGGTGTAAATGCAATCACCCACTGTACCGCATTGTTGCTTTGCCTCCTGCACAGAGTTTATTTATTTATGTATTAATTTAGTAATCCAAAGAGCCGGTTGATTCTAGCACACATCTTTGCCACATAGACTTCCAATAGAGCACTGATAGAGCACTAAAGCTTGCTGACATTTTAGCTATGAACACCTCAGTTAACACTCAGGGCACATGGTTGTTTGGATTCTTGGATATCGGAGCCTCAGTCCCATGTTTCAGTGTGTGTGTGTGTGTGTGTGTGGTGTTATTTCGGTGGATGAACACTGCCATCTAAAGGCGATCAGCCACTCGACACACAGACAAATGCATGTTATTGTCTGAGGCTGTGGACCTGCGCAGATACTGAAGCTGCAACTGACCACGTCTTCTGACTAAATTACACACACACACACACACACGCACACGCGCACACGCCAGTAGGCCTAAAGGTCATCGTCCTGCAGGGCCTTTCTGGCAAACACCACTGGAGTCCGTCACACACACATATTAGTGAGTCTCACACACACACACACACACACACACACACACACACACACACACACACACACACACACACACACACACACACACACACACACACACACACACACACACACACACACACACACACACACACACACACACACACACACACACACACACACACACACACACACACACACACACACACACACACACACACACACACACACACACACACACACACACACACACACACACACACACACACACACACACACACACACACACACACACACACACACACACACACACACACACACTATATATAGAGACATCAGATGCACAAACACTAAATACAAACATTCTTTCTATGAAACACTGATTTACACACTTCCACATTGAACTAGATTATTGTCTACTGGTCCATCTGGTGGCACATAGAGAAACAAGTCATGCAAATAGAAGGAAGCAATCAATACTTAATTACTTCAGTTTAAAGAAAGAAAGAGAAACCCTTGCTTTGATGAATTAGGGCTGCACGATTATGGGCAAAAATGATAATCACGATTATTCTAATCAATCTGGAGATCACGATTTTCATCACGATTATTCATCGATTTGATTTTAGGGACTAAATATTTGTCACATTTAAATCATCGGAGCACTGCTTGCACTTCCTTATTGTGCTACATTTCTGCTAACGTACAAATCTTTAGATCAAAATAAGGATTCAAAATAAAATTGTTCTTCAACTGAATTTTGTTAACATACAGCAGGCGATATTTCTCTCCTACTCCGGTGACCAGTTGTTTGAGGATATTACTCAAATGAAACTATACATTTGTGATCCGTTAAAGAACCGACGGGTTTGGGTTGAGAGCCTCAGACGGGGTAGAGAACGGTTTATTGTGGTCGATACATTTATCGGTTAATCGACTCATTATTTCAGCTCAGGTCCCCTCGTGACACAAACACATTCACAGATCAGCAGGTTCAGCAGAGCCCCCAGAGGACGAAGTCACACACACACACACACACACACACACACACACACACACACACACACACACACACACACACACACACACACACACACACACACACACACACACACACACACACACACACACACACACACACACACACACACACACACACACAGCTGTAACCACCTGGGCTTGGAGCTGGCTGGGAGTAGTGTTTGGACTTGATAGTCTGACATTTCCCGGTCATTATCTGTCATTACACGCAGTGGGGGAGCACACAGCGGGGGAGCGGGTGGTTTTGACCCATCATTTGAGGAGATATGAGAGAGAAATGACACCGAGGCGGGAGGCAGAACAGAGAACAACAATGATGCCTTTCTGATGGAGCGGATTGCAGCTGTTGCGTGTTGCCCTTTTCAGAAAGGTGCTGTGATTATGAGCAGTTATTGCAGGAAAAACCCGAGGAGACACCGACAATAACAACCGACACACGGAGGGGAAAAGAAACACACAAAGGTTATCTGGTGGAAGAGGAGAAAGAGGACAAAGACACACAGGAGGAGCAGGAACGCCGAGCTAAATGGATTCCAAGTCGGACTGTAAAAGTCAAACCGTACGAGCGGCTGAACTAAACGCTGCTCAGACACTAAATAATTCACGGCGTTTGTTTTCTGTGCTGGGAGGCCCAGGTGGGCGGGGCTTAACCCATCAGGGCAGATCAGATCATCCGAGGCTGACGAGCGAACCTGTGATCCTCCGAGGGGTCGACGCAGACGGCCTGCAGTCTGAACGGGGATTTGTAAGAACTGTGACATGTTGAAGACGCGGCGCACTAGAACATGACATGACTAGACGTGACGGCAAGAAGGGAAAGCTTCTATAAAGCTATTAAACCTAACGATAGACCAAATGTATCAGCTGGTATTCAAAATGAAGTCCTCAAACAGTAACGTTGTTCCCGTGCTGCTGTACAGACCTGTGAACATGGAAATAATTGATTTGAGCCAATCGCTCTACATGAAGGTGATGAATCGTCTTTAAGACGACATAGACAAAAATACTGATTAATGTTCATAATTACTACGATATATTAATAATAATAAAAACTGTAAATCGAGCATCGTTCAGAGTATTCTCCTTAGAGCAGAAGCCTTAACTTACCAGATGGTTAATCATTCATTCAGGGCCTGGTAAGGAGGGTCAAATGTGTCTATTGCACCAAAGAGACGAAGAAAGGCCTCACCCATTAAAGTCAATACAAACCGTGTAAAATCTAAAATGACAGCTTCCCACCACCGGGGGCAGCACTGAGCAGCAATCATCAGTGAGCGACTCGTCTGATTTGTATTTTGTGTGATGTAATATACTGCAGCTATTGTGCATAGTTTTCCAATTTTCAAAAGAGATTTGAACAGTTCCTGGAAGGAGAAGGTCGTCACAAAGATTACAGTAGAATAATGAACATTGTCTTTGGGTTTAAAGAGAGTCTGAAAGCAGAGTAATGAATGGACTATTAAGTCCTTCTGCTACAGGTCAGCTACAGCTACACGTCTTTAGGTTTGGGCGGATTCCTCCTTTAAACTACTGAAGCAGCTCTCTGGAAAGTCCAGAAACACTGCACTTATTTTTGACATTTAAGATAGTTCATCCTTCCCTGGGAGACACCAGTGAACGCACACACACACACACACACACACACACACACACACACACACACACACACACACACACACACACACACACACACACACACACACACACACACACACACACACACACACACACACACACACACACACACACACACACACACACACACACACACACACACACACACACACACACACACACACACACACACACACACACACACACAGGCTGTAGTGTTGACCTTTGGTTCGTCTGCAGCAGAGTTTTAATTGGTCTGTGACTTCAGCCATCTATCTGACCGAGCTGAGCTGACCAGCCACTGTGTGTGTGTGTGTGTGTGTGTGTGTGTGTGTGTGTGTGTGTGTGTGTGTGTGTGTGTGTGTGTGTGTGTGTGTGTGTGTGTGTGTGTGAAGGTATTGTCTGGTTTCTGATGAATGGAATAGAAAGAGACATGAGGAGAAAGAGCCTCAGAAATCACTTCTGAATCAATTCAAACTCAACATTAGGAGTGAATTCTTCAGCCTCTTTCTGTTTGTTTTCTTTCACGTGAAACTTATCCTTCAACTCTTTTCATGTTGTCCATTTCTCAATGAATCTGTATTTGCGTATGCTTTGATATCTATTCGTTCTTTGGTTTTTCATAGAGCGGTGAAGCTGCGATCAGATCAAGTGGTCACTGGAGACGCGTTCTGAGGCCAGGTGAGCCTGAACGTCCATCACAGTTTTGTGGAACCAAAATGTCATCTTCAAATGGATTGTTTTGTCCACAGACACTATTTATAATCATGACAAAAAAAAAAGCAACAAATCCTTATTTTGGAGAACATAGACCTAGAGAATGTTTCGTATGTCTGATTAGCAAATGACAGCAATTGATTTTCTGTTGACACTATAATGAATGTTCTGATGCTGCAGCGCTGGTGCACATGTCAGAGCGCTGAAGTCATTATCCACACAGAGCCTCCCCTCTGCTGCAGTGGGAGCGCTGCGTCGCGCGTCTGTACCTTGTCGGCGTTGTCTACGGCCAGCAGGTTGGTGGCGAGCGTCTGCAGCTTGTGCTGGGCCATGTTCTTCAGCGCCGCCAGGCTGCGGCGAGTCATCGCCTGCTTCAGGTTCACGGCCGAGTGGCTCAGGGCGTCCACGGTGGCCGGGGCCAGCTCGTCGCAGGCGTTCAGGATCTCCACCGCCGTTATGCCCATCACGCAGCGGTCCAGGGCTCCTGGAAACACAGACCAAGTCAACAAGCCTGTCCCCCCAAAACCCTCGATACAGGCCAACCGTGGGGGCGATTACCGGCAAGGAATCAACTATTTGGTTGAGATGTATCTTAGCATCTCCTGGTCCAACGGTTGTTTCACCAGAGATTCTCCTGGCCCCAAGAGGATAAATCCTTACGTTTCTGGTGACAACTTCCGAAATATCTGTCAGCTTTGAGAGGAAGTTTATTGATCACATCGCGGCTCCTCAGAGGATAAACCATTTAGATTTTAGACACTCCCAGGCCTTTTATCAACCACGTGTATTAACTGCAGAGCTGGAACAGTCTTTGGCTTCACCACTCTCAGCATACATTCAAAACCAAAAAAAAGACACTTAATGACTGGTCTCCACAGCGCTGTGTCAGCGTTATAGAAATGTATGGCTACACTCATTATCATACTGGGATAGGAGGAAAGACTTGTTGCATTAAACTAAAGGTCTTGAGAGCGCTGAGCACAGGATCCAGCCACGGTGCCTTAGCAAATATATAGATGTCATCATTTTAGTGTTTCATGTGCAGCTCTACGACACACTTCAATGATCACATTCCTGCTCCTTGGAGGATGAACCATTTTGAGATCATGCCAGTATTGAGATGCATATATAGGGATTAGTTTGGACTGGATGAGGTACCTCTCCACAGTCCGTGTACTACCTCCTGTGAGTCGGGCCTCATCACCTGCACCTCGTGGCTGAATTGGAGCAAATCGGTGGAGCCCAATACCAGATTAAGTCCCGTGCTCTTGGAACGTCATATTCACACATGCTCAATCACATGTTGGAGTGTGTACATGCTGTTGGCCGTGTAGTGCACTAAAGTAGGACTAGAGTTCATTCTCAGCCTCCCGTTATCTCTCTCTCTCTCTCCTCATTCCTATCACACACTCGCTCTCCTTATCTATCAATCTCTCTCTTCTTGTCCTTGCACTCTCCTATTTATATAAATTTTCCAATCTCTCTCTCTCTCGCACGCCATCTCCCACTCCGTGCGTCTGGATGCCCGGTATCATCTACCGTCTATTGAATATGATTCAGGTCACAGATAGTCCTCTCCGCTTCTGACTGCAGCAATTCTCTAGCTTTACAGAGAGAGAGAGAGAGAGAGAGAGAGAGAGAGAGTGAGAGTGAGAGTGAGAGTGAGAGTGAGAGTGAGAGTGAGAGTGAGAGTGAGAGTGAGAGTGAGAGTGAGAGAGAGAGAGAGGCTTAGAGAGACATAATTAGCTGACAGAGCTGACATCAGTATCGCTCTGGTATTGAGTGAGAGAAGAAGTGGTACCATTACACCTGTGTGTGTGTGTGTGTGTGTGTGTGTGTGTGTGTGTGTGTGTGTGTGTGTGTGTGTGTGTGATGAAGGGCCTGTGAGCCATGGCCCTATTACATGTCCAACGCCTGAGTACACACACACACACACACACACACACACACTCCTTAATTTCACACTTAGCTACCCTGCAATCTCCTAGCTCTACAGCTCAGTCAGGTACACAAACACCTGGTCGTTTCCAGCGGCTTGTCATCACTCGAAGCCAACGTTACCTCCGTGCTGTGCCGCAGACACGCGTTTACTGCGGATTGTGTTGCCATGGTTACAGCAAAACAGAGGATGGAGGAAGCGGGAGAGAGAGAGATGGGATTAAAATGGAGTGCGCCCAGTACGGAGCTGGATTCACGACGCGGTTAGCCTAGCTTAGCATGAAAGGCTGGGTGCACGGGGAAAAAAGTGCACAGACAAAACCCCTCCGATGCTCCCCGATTAACACGTCTAGTCTAGTGCGTCTAATTCGTACAGAAGGATACGTGATCTTGCATTAAGTGGAATTTCAGCCAGGAAACATGCAGCGCACTAAGCTAGCCAGATATCTGCTAGGTAGCAGCAGTTAGCGGTTCTTTGATGAGAGTGGAGACCACTGAAGAGATACAGATGTCACGGAGGAGAGCATTGTGGATTACGCTCTCCCTTTTTAAAGTTTGTTGTTGAAAACAGTGCAGCCCAGTCAAGTTGTGGTGTTGGTGATTTGCAGCTGAAAAGACACCGACTGAACTACATTTAATTCAAAAGTTGAAGGTTTTTAACCTGCATTTCAAGCAATTTGGAGGACTAGATTTTCAACATGTAGGTGGTTGTACATGGTCTTTAGGAACATATTTCTGGATTCTCAACATACATCACAATCTACAGTGCAGGTATGCAAGAGAGAGGCCGCACATGTAACGGACTGGGACATAAACTAAATGAATAAATAAATAGAAATCAAGACTTTGGCATTTGGGCCCAGACCAGCCCACCACCATCGATCACACCACCACCGGTCTGTATACCAACCGGGCCACTCTCTAATGATTGTTCATTTTAGCCCACACAGTCTGCAAAAAGGCAAGTCAGCCCACCGAGGAGATGCCCGGTATGCCAGATGGACGGTCCAGCTCTGGTAACGGCAGCTTGTTTACGTCCGTCTACAACCTGGGTCGGGTTCGGTCTCTAAAAGCTGGCAGCCTCTCAAGACTGCAAGACTTCAGAAATGGAACTAAAACTCTGTTTGAGGAGACAGATTTAGGAGACTTTGGAGCACTAGAGAATGAGAGGTGTTGGGTGTGAACGGTGATGAAAATGTAGATTTGTTGACATATTTGATGAAAGACAGTTTTATGCTCTTTGAGTAGGTTAAAGGGGTCCAAGGGCGGCTTGATGCTCATCAAACTTTAATACTTTAATCCATGTTTTTCCCAGATACGCCCCAGAGAGCCATTTCCGCCTTTGGTCAGGCTGAAAGCAGCGATCGTCCTGAGGTTAAAGCAGCTGCTCTGAAAGCTAATGAACCTCGATACAAGCAGAGATTTAAGAGCTAGACTTTAGTAGACCGAACCCTTGTTGTGGACCTATTCATTGCTTGCCTTGCCGTTTAGAAAGTGGACAATGTTAGAGATGGCATCTGCACTCCTCGATCACAAGTCTGAGCTCATGCTAACGGTTCGGCATTTACCCAAACTAAGAAGAGGAGCCGCAGAAGAAAACGGGCTTCACCCGGCTCTCACCTGTGTCCATCTGCCAGACGTAGACGGAGCCGTCGGAGCACCCCACCACCAGGTAGTCGTCCGCCGGGCGCCACTTGATGACCTGGATGGGGAAGAGGTGTCGCGACGCCAGCATGATGCACTTCCTCTCCCTGAGGCTGAGCAGGCCGACGGAGTGGTCGCTGGCCACCGAGCAGACGCAGTGCTGCACCCGGGTCTGCAGAGGAAACACAGGCAGCTGACGAGGGTCGTCCAAAACTTCATTCCAATAACAGAGACCCTCTTGCGACCAGTGCAGCTGTGATCGAACAAGGGGCGTAAAGTGGCCCCTTCCACAGATCCTACCGCCCATATTTCCAGCCTAAATGCTTTGACCACACCAGAGGCAATGTACGGGTCTGGAAAGGGAAGCCAACGCTAAAGTGCCTTAAAGCTGCATTCTCTCCTCTGGTTCTATAGAAGTCTATAGAAAATGACTCTACTTCTCTCTTGATTTATTACCTCAGTAAACATTGTAAACATGAGTTTATGGTCTCAATCTCTAGTTTCAAGTCTTCTTCAATACAGCATGATGTTCATTTAGTAAATGATGGTCCATTTAGAGTCAAACAGACCATAAAGCAGGGGATGCTTTAGGGCGGGGCTACACAGTGATTGACAGGTTGCTACTAGAGACGTATATGGCGTCTCTACGTCACTCCTCCAAAGTCACTTCAGTTCACTGGTTGCAAAAAAGATGGCGACGGCCAAAAACGCCACACTCGAGGCTTCAAAACATCAGTCCACAAACCAATGGGTGACGTCACGACGACTACGTCCACTACTCACACACAGTCTATGGACCACACACATCTTCGAACGCCACCTTCATTTTGATCTCAACTACACACCTGTTAAGTTCCATGCAGCAGGGCAGTTTGTCACTCCACTAAAGTGTTGAGCCACATCTCGTGTTTTGTCTGCGAGAGACATCACTGCTGATGCTCATTGGTCCATTTGCTGCGTCGGGATACCGATGGAACGTCTGCGCTGGCGAGAACGTCTCAGAAAAACCTCTTACGGTTTGAACAGACACAAAACACGAGACATCTTAATTAAAGCACGTCTGTGATGTCTCGTTCTAGTCCGGCTCCATCAACACAACAGCATCCGACGTCTCATCGCCGTGGTAACAAACACTATTCTGACATTTTGATCTGAATGTCAGGAAATGTTTTCATTTAACCACAACAACACAACGCCATTAAAGTTCTCCACAACAATGACATCACCCCCGTAACATTTAAACTAATGTCAGCAACGCTACACGCTTCTCCCTTCAGAACGTTCATCACACAGACGCACAAACAGCAAACAGAGAAAAGGGAAAGACAACGGAGGAAACCAAGCGCACGAGGCCAACTGTCCGGGGGGGCTTACGCTGCAGTTCTCGGGCGGGACAATGAGCTGGGTGATCTCCCCCCCGTGGACGCAGAAAATGTGCTTCATCTCTCCGGTGAAGATGTCCCAGACGATGACGGAGAAGTCCACCCCTCCGGACACCAGCGAGCGCTGGTCGTAGCGCGCGGAGATCTGGTACGGGTACAGGACGCACGTCACCTTGTTCCGGTGACCCCGCAGGGTCCGATGGGGCGGCCAGCCTACAGGACGGACGGAGACGTAAGACGGAGGATGGAGGATGGGACTAATACACACTTCATTTATACTTGTTTTCTGACTTTCGGCACCGATGACGAGCATTAAGAATAATTATATAGAAATTGCCAATATTCTCGCTGATGGTCATGAAGAGGCATCAGTAGTAAACTGGGACTGAACCAGTTCAACGTTCCTCACAGTAACTTTAATCACAGTGAAAAGGAGTATTTTAGTTTTTCTCCTGACAGGCTGATTTCAACCATTGAAGTTTAGGTGGCAGCCGTGCTTTGGTTCATTTATTCATCGTTGATGTAATGTATCAATTAGACCGTTTTGTCTCCACCCTGGACAGTTTTCTCCCCCCTCCCTCCCTCCCTCCCTCCCTCCCTCACCTCTCCTCAGCATGTGCTCCCCCTGCAGCAGCTGGACGATGGCGGTCTGAGTGGCAGGAACCAGGATGATGCTGCCGTCTTCTCTCCCGCACACCAGGCGACCCTGAGAGGGGATGTACACGCTGGCCGTCACCTGAGGATCAGAACAACACGCTCACGGTCAGAAACACCAACGAACCAAACGAACACCAGTTATCCAACCATCTCAACTTCAGCCAGCGGCAATAAGAAGACAAATACATTCCAACGTGAAGCGATCTATTCCACCTGTAGGACTCTCCAACACTAAACTTAACAAAATGTACTTTTCACAGGACGGTAGAACCTTTTTAAACTTTTATGAATACATAACATTTTGAAAGTGCAATATATATACATTTTGGTGGAGAACTAAAAAGAGCAAGTGTTACATTGCGTGGGTTCAAACCTTGATGGGTCCTTCTTTTCCAGGCAGAGCGCTGAGCTGGTCGATGATCCCTGCAGACACGGGGGTCAACTTGTCGAACGCCTCCTGCAGACTGACGCTGGACGACACCTGCAGCTCTGCACCGAGACGGAGACACAGTTCAGTCTTCAATACAGACTTGTATGAAACAAAACGCTTTGTTAAAGCTGAGGAAGGAGAATTACTTTACTAATCCCTGAAGAGAAATGATGTTATTTCACGTTATCGTACCCCCAAGTGTCCCACGGTCTGAGCTACTACCGACCCGAAAATAGACGAGAGAAGCAACTTCCACGCAGGAAATGCCATATTTACAGGCATGTGACTGTTATTGAGGCTGTCGTCTACTAACGAGATGGACCATGATGTGAGATACACAAACATCTGGGTGGCTTATCACATCGACAATTTCCTGAGGTGAACCCTGGGAAAGAAAGGTTAGTAAATGAAATGAAGGATGTAAAATGTGTATCTTTTTATGTTTAAGATAATCAATTCACTTCTTTTAACGAACCCTTTAAATTAAAAACCTACAATGACAAACATTCTGTCTATGAAATTAACATTTTAACAGTCAAATGTACAACTAATGTTGGTCATTTAAACATTCAATTCATATTCTTCAAACCAGGAGCCCTGTAACAAACAGTCAGGATGACTAATATGATGCTGACTGTTAAGACACGCGTAGGCCACTAGATGTCTCTGCTTCTCTACCAACACACTAACAAGAGATCATCTGAAGAGTCAGATGATATCACGATACTTAGGAAAAGGTCAGTGTTAAAGACTATTAACTAAGTGAAGTAAATGGACTTCATTGATAATGAAGAGAAATGTATAATTGACTGTAAACATGAGGGGTGTTCTTCTATTTTCATGTTGATATGTATTCTATGGAACATATCAGTGGTCTTCATATTGATGATTACAGATTAGTGGTTAGTGTCATTGTTCTACTCCTGTTCTTATTCAAATAACAGTCGTATAAAACTCTCTTTTCTGTGACGTCGCTCTAGAAACACCAGTGTGTTTTCTGTACTTCATCCAGACGTCCTCCTCTCTGGGGAGACGGCCGCGTCGCGTCGGTCTCGCCGTCCTTACCTGCGGCGGTGGACAGCAGCTGCAGAGGCGAGGTGTCCGGGATGCTCCACAGGGACAGCCTGCCCGCGGAGTCTCCCTGGATCAGCAGCTTGTGGAAGGGCTCCCTCCGGCCGAAGAAGAACCGAGTCACAGGAGGACAGATCAGCAGCTGGAGGACGGCGGGGATGGGGAAGACACGTCAACATCTTGAAAACATGGCGTCCCAAATCTCCCAAAGAACACCTGGAAACGTAGTGTTCATCGGAGCACATTCTTCTTCACAACTGGAGGATTTGTTTCCCTTAAAGACTATTTGTTTGGGTTGAACATGCCTTATCAGTTTTTAGTCTGACGACGTGCAGCAAACTGCAGGAGAACAGAACCACACAGCTGACTCCTCTACAGGCTGGTGTGGTGAATACTGGCTGATTCTAGCATGCTGCTGGGGCTTTACTGGGGCTTTACTGGGGCTTTCATTCAGGTTAGGGGCTGATGGGGTCAGAGGTACGTGTGAGTGGAGCAGCAAACCAAATGTAGCCGCTGCAGAAGTCCAATGATCGCACCCGAACTGATGCTTCACCCATCGGAGCGTGTGCTAACCGGGTCACAGAACGGGTGGGGTTAAAGCTACAGGTACAAACAGGATGAGGGTCATGTGAGTCGCTTTGAGCTAAATGCTGACATCGGCATGTTCTCAGCGACAATGCTAACATGCTGATACTGTGGAACTAAGCAAAACCTAACTGAGCCATTGTTACGTCTCCTGTTTTTCTACTGTTCTCCGTCCACTTTGAGGACGAGTTCCTGGAAGTAGATCTGTGCCGTGCTGAAGAGGAGCCGCTGGGCTTCGGTACCAGCTACGGTACTTTTCTCTTACGTTTCGTTTCCCACTGCAGATAGTACCCCCTCAATGGAGGTGGAGTTCATAGCTAACGTCATAGCAATGCAGCGACAAACACAGGCCTGTACTTGATGACCAGGCCATGCGGGCTGCCGTTTATTAAAGATCGGAGGTGAGTGAATACGTCTCTGTTGCTCATGGTTGGCTATTTAAAAATTGAGAGTTTTTGCAGGATGCCCCCGAGACGTGGGCCAGTGACAATTCTCTCAGACCAATCAGTGGTCTCCACTGTTTTAACTCCACCTTTTAGTTTCGGCTCAGCTCGCTTGGAAACTCAACTGAGGTACCAAAAGAAGAACCGGGCACTCTCCGAGGTTTTAGCCAATGAGAAACCAAAAAAAGATCCGTTCCAAGCATGTGGCGCAGTAGAAATGGGTGGTATCCTTTACAAACAAAGACTTAGCTACATATCCTCCTACAACTTCACACAGCGGTTAGAAGCGATAAACCGTACACATAGGGGTGGTGGTGCTCGTTTTCTGACGCTCCTTGAAGGCATGTATGGTTTTGCACTCAATTGTGCGCACACAGAAAACAGAAGTGGTAGAGTTCTAGAGACGTTCAAACACTACCTACTCTTATACCCTTCACCGACCAGCTCGTCAACCCGAGCACTGCCCTGGATTCTCAGTTCATGTTCACATTAACCAATAATAACGTCAGCGCCACATCCTAAATTGTTGTCTGTCACCTTTTATATCAAATCTACTAAATGATCGAAGTTTGGAGAGAGAAACTAGAACTATCACCTCCTGGTTTCATGCCTCCGCCAACCCGTCAAGTTGCAGTTCACATCCACGTCTGTCCAAAACTCAACTCATGGATTTGTAAATGGTGGCCAACAATGTGTTTAGTGAGGGTCTCGACGATCTTTGACCACCAAATGCCTAATCAGTTCATCTTTGTGGCAACTTTAAAGAAATTCCCTGCAGGCGTTCCTGAGATAGTGGCGTTCTTGTGAACGCAGTGACAACTCGCGGGACAACCTGCTCACGGGGTTCTCAAAGTCCAGGATGGGGGTAGTGGCCCCTGGTTACAGGTCGTTACTTCCTGCAGTGGAAACATTACACTCTTCTTCAGGGTGGATCACAACCAGCGGACCTCAGCAGGGGGCGTTAGTTAGCGGTCCCATGCTGTGGTAGGGACTGATCATGTGTTATTCTGACCATGGCTCCACAGCGGTCCTGGTTGTGACGCGTTGATTGGAGCCTGATGACAGCGGATTACTAAACGAATGTGTTTGGATAGGGCCGTTATGAATGAGGTCACTTCTGCCAGGTGGAGGGTTGTGATGACGATGGACATGAAGAAAGCTCAACTACAACATTAAGAGGTAGAGCGGCAGGGAACGGCCGAGGGGTCCGAGGGGTCCGGTGTGTACCGCGGTCCGTTCGTCCTGAACGCTGAAGACAATCACAGAGTATGCAAAGTGCCACCAAATGTTTTTTAAAAAGCACACAGTAACTCACACACACACACACAAGAAACCACACCTCCAGAGATAAGAATAGAGAACATCAACTCATGTGTGTTTGTTTTAACTGGCTCTGTGCTGCACATGGTGGGCTTCCTAACCTTTCATCAACAATGTTAAACTAAAAGGATGAATTACAACATCGTTATGAAGGATAGTGAAGTCATTCACTACTTACTACCCACTGATGCTTCTACCTTTACTTCTACGTGTCATCGTTAAGACGCCGTCAATGGAGGTCAACACTTCCAGCGGAGCTTTCAAATTAAAAGCCTACCAGTACAGATACAGATACAGACTGTGTCTTTGGAGCCTCTGGAGGGTTTTTAATGCCAAACATCTGAGCAAGAAGTCCTTCAGAGTAAGAAAGAAGGTTTCACTGACAGAACCTTAGAGGAGAGTAAACAACCTCGTAGAATCAATTGAAAACAGTGTTTATGTTAAAGAACACAAGTTCAGAGCAGCAGACGGGTATGAAATGTCTCTGTATTAAGACGACACAAACATGGAAGAGTTTAGTTTATAGAAATCAAAAGGAGAGAATATTACTGAAACAAGATAATATATACTTATATATTCTAGGTGAAATCAGCACAACGGCTCTATTCACCTCAAGTGCAAAGAGAAGCAGGCCTCTTCCATAAACGTTACCGTTTGAGAGGTTTTTGGGAGTTAATATGAATTATTCTAAACCGTTGCTCATCCAGAGGAACATCTCAAAGAAAAGGTGTTCAGACACCCACCTGACATGTACAGACAGAAGAAACAAACACAACTAAACCTTTGCTGGCAGGTCTGAGGAGCACACACAGAAGCACCATCACTTCCTCCCATCTGTACCTGGTACTGTAGTATTCTACGTCTGGTATGCATCATCAGTGTTTGAAGCTCACAGACAAACATGACGCTACACGTCATCTCAAATCTCTTCCTTTAGGCTCGTCGTGAACTCGGCGGGTCCTCGTCGTCGTTGTTAAAAAGCAGCTTGGGGACTTTGCATGCATCTTCATCAGTATGAAGACAGATGAGGAGGGTGATGGTGCTTTTGGAGGAGGAGTTTGGTTTTTTTTAGTGGGAAGAGAGCATGAAATCAGGTGAACCAGAATGAGTCCAGTCTCTTAGTCAGGCAGGAAGGAAACCCAAGAGAGGAGCGAACAAAACAGAGTTCCCCTTCAGTGTCATCCACTCAGCGGCTTACACTTCTGTTCCAGGCGCGAGGCCACAGTGGACATTCTCAAACATCTGGAACTACTTCTCTACTACTTTTTCTGCAGCATTTCATCACGGTGGCTCTCTAGGGTCCGTTGTTGTTATTCATGCTCCGTCGGGTCATATAGAAGCAATGTTCTCTTTATATCTTTATCACCATTATCAATGTCTACATACCTCTTACTAAAAGATAAACTCCAGTAACACATTTTCAAACATAAGCCCTACACTAACTAGTTAATCAATCTGCAATATTAATATTACAGACACACATTCTCACCCCGTTATGTTAGGTGAGGATGCTTTAGGCACGATAAGCAGCCCTTTGAGATGTCATGCAGGTGAACTAAACTACTCGTTCAGTATTCCACCGCTCATGTTCCTGACACGGGACTGACGTGACCCTTGACCCCCCCTGTTGGTTCCCAGGGTGCAGGGTGACCGTGAGCCACTGAGTGGATGTCTGTGTGTTTTCGCTCTGGTCTCACAGTTTGCTCCTCTCATCTCAGCTCACTACTTTCTGGCTGAGCTGCAAACACAAGAAACATTTCTTGAAAATGATTTAAAATCGGTCCGTCTTGTCATCTGCAGAGTACATGTTGGACCTCACGCTGATCTCAAGCGTCACGCACGACACCAACCGCGTTTAAAAAGGACCACACCAATGTCTCCAACTAAGTCACCTTTACTTTGAAATGCAAAACGATGAAATGATGAATCAATTACTTGACTGGTAGCAAATGTATCCCCAACAATTCTGATAATCCATAAATCATCAAGTCAACTGAAAAGTAAAGTGAATGTGTTTGAGTTTTAGACCTTGAGCTTTAGGAAGGTACTCAGTCTGACATTTTAGAAACTGAAGAAATAGTCAATTCATCATAAAAATGAAATAAATAGCTAATGAAAATGACGATGTAGAGCCAGTACGCTCTGATTTCTGGGCTTCATTAGTTGATGTTGTATTCAACTACTGTATGTTCAGCAGTAATAGTGAGCAATGCGTCAGTGGGCTGAAACATGATCAATCATTGGTGTGGTCCTTCATAAATACAACGCTTTACTTCCATTTTGCGTACCCACATGTAAACATGGCTTGGTTTGTTGAAGACATGCTAAATGGCTTGATTTTGGCGATAACTACTCTTTGATTTGAAAAGACGATATTTGAACTAAAAGCTACTAAAATGGTTCCGTGATCGTCTCCATTTTAGCTTTTGCAGCTCAGCCGAGAAGGTGAACCTTCTTCTTCCTGCCTTTGGTATTCAGTGTGGCTTACTGGTGCCTCTAGAGGCCGGTGGTGGTATAGCAGCTCTGGGGTGTAGAGCTCCAAGTCGCACCCGCTGGCAGGGAGGCACAGCACCTCCACAACCACTTCCTCCTCCTCACCTCCTTCTCCTTCCTTCTGAGAGGAGCGAGGAGGTCAAAGGAGGGAGGGAGCGAGGCAGCATCAGAAGACAAAAAATAAAACAAATAAAACAAGGACAGACAAAAACAACAACAAAAAGACACAGACAACATTTAAACAGCTACAAGACAATAAATGATAAACGACATAAGCGACATACTGAAGGTCCAAAATGAAATCATAACTACGCAGAGCACCAAGGGTCAGGCTCATGGGTTAAGCCTGGCCACGCACCATCTGACTCACTGATGATGATTAAGCTCTTCTCAGTAAATCAAAAGTGATCAAATGTTACGTTTTTGTAGATTTCATTGTTATTGTTCAAATAATGGCCAACTCGATCAAATAAAGACCCGTTCTATAAACGGCTCGCCTGGTAAAATCAGTTCAATGTAACTTTACAGAGACGCGTCATCGTCAAGTCTACTTTTGAAGCACCTCTGAGAGGACGGACACTACAGAAGCACACTGCGACTAGGTTTAACCCACGGGCCTGACGTGAGCCCTGATGATCCTAAATCAAATCAAACACCATCAATACAAACAACACACAGTTAGACTGCCAACACAGCTACCTAACAGATGGAGCCATTGTACAAGTCCCACATATAAGTTAGCCTCGTGTAAACTGGATTATTACAGTCTAACTGGCATAATTACGGTCTACTCTTTTTGTATGTATGCAACGTATTGTCCAAACTGCCAGCTGCACACAAAAGGTTCTAGCAATGTGACAGTTTTCTTGTTTGCTAAACCAAGCTAGTGAGGTTAGCCAGCCCAGTCGCCAGGAAATTCTTTTTTGCCATTATGAGTCTCTGCAGAAATCACAGATATGTTGTTTTTGCATTCGGTCAGAGCGACCGTTACTGAAAGGTACGTGGTTTAATAACGACTTTAACAAGCCAGAGAGTCCACTAAGGGAAGGTGGGAGGGATGGTGGACGGGTCAAACAAGCACATGACTTTCACCCAGGAGACCACTGTACGTGTACTCGTTTGAAATCAAAAGTCAACGTTGACTTAACACTTGTTACATAAGGTCGATATGCCGGTTACGTACGCACGAAGGTCCGCTATAGGCTATTGTTTATTTATGCTAGTTCTTACAGGTGTTGTGCTACAGCTGTGGCGTTATTATTGTAACACAAACCACAATGTCTCCCGTTAACCATGTAATTTTGTTGCCTGAACCAAACTTTAATAAAGTTAACCAGGTGGCAATTTTTTCTGGCGACTGGTTTGGAAAAATGCAAGAGAGGCCAGATGTGGAAGCAGCTCAATATAAAGTAGATCTCATGTCAAATATTATTATATGCAACTCTGGAATCAGCTATGTCTATTAATGGAGGGACAATTGGGTTTAAAACAGACTCAAGTCCAAGATATGTCGCTAAAACTCCAAAACATCATTATAATATTTCAAACAACTATAACTAGACAACATCATAATCATATTTTTCTGGTGTGCAACAGAAGTGAAAGAGTCCGACACTTTTCTGAGCTGCTCCATGCTTTCCAAGTCAAAAACCTGTTTTAAATGATAATAAATATACAATAATTACAAAGGATTGGTTTCCACAGTGAGGACTGACCTGCTTGTCCGAGCGGTCTGCAATGCTGTAGACCAGCGGAGGGATCGAGCCTTCTTTTGTTTTCCCAACATCACTGCGGAAATGTTCACTAGCAGGCAGGCAGCTGAGGAATACATACGCATAATAAGTCTCAGTTTACAGCATTTGTGCTTTTCTTCTGTGGCGTTCAGACCAGAATTCAGAATGTACCTGGCGGGCAGCTTGTAGATGTAGCTGCAGCCGTCTTCGGTCCAGATGATGACTTTGTCCGTGGCGATGAACTCTCCTCCGGTCCAGGCCTGGTCGTTGTCACTGGACACCGAGCAGAGCAGCGAGTAGTCGCCTGCATCGAACACCTGAAGAGATGCAGACATTTTTTAGTAATGTAGTACATCTTCGGGACGGGTCGGACTCAGGGCAAACAATTCCAGGTTTGTGCAGGAATGTAGTCGAGTACTTGGTGCGTAGTATTCCTTAGTGTTACTGCAGGTTCTTACCCTCCAGTACTTGGAGCAGACAACCAGCAGGCTGCTCTGAGTGAAGGTACAGAAGGAGATACTCTGACAGCCCTGACAGTAGATGGGTTTGGACTCTTCTTCAAACACAGGGTCCATGTCCTGAACACACACAACAACAACAACAACAACAACAACAACATTTAAGCTTGAGCTGATACACCGATCAATATTTGGGATTGAAAAAAAATAATGACATATCAGCTATTTATTTTGATCATCATTTTCATATATAATAATATGAAAATCTTCCATAATACTCATCCGACTTTCCTGGCAGTACACACGGGTCTGTTTTCTTTAATGAACAAACATCTGTATGGGGGTGTACCTGCATTCTGCTGACCTCAGCTGTGATGATCCACACCTTCAGAATGCCCGTCACTGACACTGCCACCACTGTGTCCTCTACACAGAGACATGGAGACACAGTAAAGTTATGGCAAAGTTAGCGCCTCATGGTGCATCATACACAAGTTAGCGTAATGTGATCATTTAGCATATTAAGAGGTACTATCTGTAACAATTTACATGCATTCATAACTGTGCATTGACAATGTGGGAACGGATCGTAATGAAACTTCAAATTGAGACCTTCCCCGACTTTCTGGGCGGCCTATAAAACAGCCTTTGGGGAAGGTTATGCCGCAATGTTTACGCGCGCTCCAGAGTGCCTTGCCTCTCTTCAGCTCCCCTAGCGGCACCAACAGCGTGTTGCTAACTTAGTAAAATACTGTCTTGAGTGGATAATGTCAGCTAATTCATCCGGACTCTCTGGCTGGTAAATTGGCTAGCTTGCCTTCATTTTAATAGCTAACGCTACGAAGCAACCAACGTCAGATCCATGCAGTCTAGCTAAGTTATAGCTAGCTGTCTAACTTTAGCTTGCTGGCTCTTTAACTTTAGCTTGCTGGCTCTTTAACTTTATCGCTAGCAGAATACTATCTGAGAGGAGATGTTAGTTGGCTAACTTGCCAAACTAGCCAACTGTAACTTAGCTAAGCCAGCTAGCTGTAACTTAGCTAAGCTAAGCCAGCTAGCTGTAATTCAGCTAAACTAAGCAAGCTAGCTGTAACTTAGCTAAACTAAGCCAGCTAGCTGCAATTTAGCTAAACTAAGCCAGCTAGCTGCAATTTAGCTAAACTAAGCCAGCTAGCTGCAATTTAGCTAAACTAAGCCAGCTAGCTGTAACTTAGCTAAGCTAAGCCAGCTAGCTGTAATTTAGCTAAACTAAGCCAGCTAGCTGTAATTTAGCTAAACTAAGCCAGCTAGCTGTAACTTAGCTAAACTAAGCCAGCTAGCTGTAACTTAGCTAAACTAAGCCAGCTAGCTGTAACTTAGCTAAACTAAGCCAGCTAGCTGTAATTTAGCTAAACTAAGCCAGCTAGCTGTAATTTAGCTAAACTAAGCCAGCTAGCTGTAACTTAGCCATGCTGTATTGAGGATGCTGAATCGAGGATGTACAAACTGAGAAATGAGAAATGCCTATACAACGCACAGAGGACTGACTACGTTTACCATCAACACTGAGTGGACATCCACATAAAGCAAGGCAAATTTTCCCTTTAATGATTATTGTAAACTCTGCTGGATAAGAATCACTGTCCAGCACACGTGACACCCAAATCATCCGAAATCCCCTGAAAGAAGAGAATCCCATCCAGCTCCACCTGCATCTCTCACCTTGTGTTCGGTGGGATCGGATGATGCTCATGGAGCTGATCCAGTCCGGAGAGATCTTGGACACCAGCGAGTATAGCACCTCCAGGCTGGTGGCGTCCACCACAAGGATTTCTGGGTAGTGGCCATTGCAAAGCAGGCGTCCCTCCCTCTCAGTGCCGATGGTGAACTGATAGAACTGGAGAACCGCAGAGCACCAAGGAGAAACATGGAGGAGAGAAAGAGAAGGGAGAAAACCCAAAAGGTGAGGAGAGATGGGAACAAGAGGAGGAAGAGACTCAAATGACCACAAAAGCCAGCATGTGAATACCAGTATTTATTTATGAGTTCAGGGCGTGTGAGAGTACATCTTACCTGTATGCCGGTGTGAGCACAGGCCAGCTTGGTGAACTCAATACAGCGTCCGTCGTTCACATCCCACAAACACATCTCTCTGGAAACATGAAGTTAGACATAAATGAGTAAATGGTCTGCAGCTAAACTTAAACACTGAGGTAATATCGAGAACATGTGTATCATCTCCTCTGTTTGATTGAGAGTGAAGTTTTGTGTACATTCTGTGCAAGTCAGTTTATGCATGAAGCAAAAAACAATAAATGTTGGCCAAAGTGCTTGACAAAGACTCCACATTAAAATACTCTATCCTTCTATATTTGTAGGGTTGGGGTTAGTGCCGCAACCACTATTAACTGATAAGCTGATTACTGATAGTAATCCAGCTACGTTTATGTGGGTGACTGGACTCGTCTCGCAAACTTGTTGACTATTAAATACATCACAAGAACATTGGCACCGGAGAAAAGCAGTTCCTCGCCCGCCATGTTCCTGAAAATATGTAGAGACGTCTTTAGCCGTGTACACGTACGTACAATCTTGCCTTATCTTTTTAATTTGTTGAGTTTCATGGCGGTTACCGGCATCTGCTGGACTGTCCCTTTCTCCACCTACTCCGGCGTTGCAAGTGTGAAAAGGCGCAAAACGGAAACCTTCCTGAATGTAGTGCATGTGTGAATAGTGAAAACCACTCGCGATGCCAAAGAGGTTATCCCAGTAATTTACCAGGAACTATGCGTGAAAGAGGCTTTTGGAACTCCTGATAGATGTGTGTGAGTGAAAACAATAAATAAAGTGCACTCACCCGCTCTCTGATGCGCTGACAATGTACTGTTTGTCGCTGCACGCGCTGGCTTTAGACAGACAGGTAATGGAGGCTGTATGGCCAAACAACATGGCCCTGGGACAAATCTGAGCAGAAAACAAGAGGTTAAACAAAGACGATGAAAAGCAGATGCAATAAGTAGGTAGATGACAGAGACACACGCACACACAACCACTCTCATCATCATCACCCTCATCAGTACCTCCAGCTCAGGTGTCATGTCCCAGAGGCAGATCTGTCCGTCGTGGCAGCCGGTGATGATGGTGTTGAAGTCGTCCATCACCAGCAGACTGCTGATGCAGTGGGTGGGTGCCGTGCGGCCCCAGAGCACTATGGGTAGAACCAAGTTGTTCCCCGACATGATGCTGATGTGTCTGGAGGGAGGTTAAAAAGAGAGAGAGAGAGGGACAAAATGAGACAGAGAGAGAGAGAGAGGGGCAAAATGAAAACGATGAGGCACGGATCTGAGGACTGGCAGTAAAGATGCCATTGTAAAAAAAAAAAATATATATATATATATATATATATATATATACACACACACTGTATATTAATAATAACACAAAACATGAAAACATCCACTGGACCGACACATTATAAACTATATGTACAGTTTACAATACACAGTGATTTAACATATATGTATCAACATTGGCAAATATAAATCCTGCACGCTTGCATACTGTATGTGGACATGTATACATGTACAGTATATACTTTGTGTGTATATATATATTTATACACACACACATATTTCATATTTATTTCTTCGCATTATTTGTATTTGTAAACAATTTACAGAAACACTTGACCCCCACTTGAATTAGATACATTGTTAAAGATGCTAAACACGTAGCATGTTAGCATGCTAATATGCTAACAAATAGCATGTTAGCCCATTATAACATGAACAGACACTATAGCAACAGGCTGACACAAACAACGCTCCCCGTTTACACGACCATTAGGACAAATCGTTACATTAACGCGTTAACTGTGGTCACGTCAGAGCTCCAGTCCGACACGAATATATCGTCAACGAGTCACGAGTCACTGTTCTGTCACGAGCACAATAACACCAGTGACCCTTTGACAGAAACCGACAGCACGCATTAGTACACGCATCTACATCCAAACGTCAATAGTGTGTTTTCGCACTGCATTTGAATAATTAACCTTGGCGTTACATCCAGGTGTGCAGGCTGTGCAGCAGCGTCTCGAGGGTAACGTTGGAATGGAACACGTTTAATTCACAGTCAGGTGCAGAACAGTCTCTGACACCTGGGAGAAGGTCGGCAGCAGAGACTTCTGCAGATATTTTAACAAACAAATCTAACTGCCCCTGATTATCAGACATTAAGTGTGCAGTGATATATGTGGTGCTGAAGCTAAACTGTACCTGCAATGTCGCTACTTCCGGGTTAGCGACACGGCTAACGGAACCAAAACACAACGTTGAAAACGGTATATACGTACCACAACAAGTCCTACTGGGACATGTCCTTCAAATGGAAGGCTTGTTGAAGAACTTTTCCCCCCGTGGCAAATAAAAAAGGAAAGTATCCTCCTTTTCGTCTAGTTTTTAGTCGTTTGTCCCACCGAACAGATTAGCTAATCACCTGACCGCTGAGAGCCGCATCCGATCTCATGCTTTCAAAATAAAACCCTGCAGTGTTCGTTTTCCGAGCATGAGCACGAGATAAATCTAGGGCTGCAACAACGAATCGATAAAATCGATAAAATTCGATTATTAAAAGAGTTGGCAACGAATTTCATTATCGATTCGTTGTGTCGCGCGATTATTACGCCACTCAATAAGTCGCGGAGATGTTTGAGTATAAAAAAAAAAGTTGAGTTGAGGGCAGAGCAGAGCAGAGCAGAGCGGAGGTAGAGGAAAGACCACCGGAGAGACCCGTAACGCTGTTTGACGGTGCGCGATCCGTAGGCGGGGCGTATCCGGCGTGCAGTAGCTCTTCTGGTGCTGGTGTTTACTCGTTATCCAGTTTGACAAAGCATGACAAGTTAGCGTTAGCTCGTTAATAACAGTAGTAAAGCAGGACTAAAGACACGTTTTTATTCACTCGCCTTTTTTGGCCCATTCATTTTTCAATCTGTTGTCATGTATATATATTCTGTGCTTTGTCCCATATCGGTTATTGTTGACAAATATATTTGTGTGTGTTGTACTTTTACATTTTTTTTATAGCACTTGGTCATCTTAAACTGTGTTTAAATGTGGTGTATAAATTAACTTAACTTGCACTTACTACAATGATGGTAATAATTTAATGAATAAGCTTCAAGTGAACTTGAGTGTGTGTGCGTGTCTGAGTGTGAGTGTGTGCATCTGTGAGTGTAGTGTAGAGAACAAGTTCTGACGTTCAAACAAATCCTGTTAAGTTTTCTGATTTGTATTTTTCTTTATTTTTTATAAATGATTTATTGTCCTGACAGCTGAGGTCCCTTTAAACAAAAATATACATATTTTTGTGCACTTTATTTAAAAAAAACCCGATATAATTGGCAGATGTAAAGCATACTGTTTTTGAATAAAGGGTTGGAAATTAATGCTTTTTTTTTTTTATCCGATTCATCGATTAATCGTAAAAATAATCGACAGATTAATCGATTATTAAAATAATCGTTAGTTGCAGCCCTAGATAAATCCTTCACTATTTGTACAAGTATAGACGGCTGCTCTAGTTATTGGACGGGCAAAGACAATCAATAATAATTGAGCATGTGAATAAACAAAATAATAAACACAAATACATATATATATTAATAACGGTAATGGTAGACGAAAATAAATACATATACGCTTAGGACATCATCATCCTATTTCAGTCCCTCATTTCTGCAGCTATTTTTGTATTCACCAGTTATTTAACTGCTAAACTTGTTAGGACTAAAGATCATTGTTGACCTTGGAAACAAGAAAATAAAGAACAAATACAAGAACAAATTTAATGATAATTATCATCAGAATTATAGTAACCATAATTGCCATTATTAATAATTAATCACAATCTAATGCATCAATTAATTAACTCTCCAAAGCTTTGGTTTTATTTTGAAAGTTTACAAAGTCTCGCTTGATACACTTTCTGGCTTCAAAATAAAAGCCTAATTCAAAGTCGATTTGAATGATATAACGTTACTTATTTTCGTGTTACTTTGTTTTTTGTTATCTTACATGTCAAGTCATCCTACATGTTACCTGGTCACTTTGTTGTTTATCTCTCATCTCCTTGCCATTTTGGTGGTAAAAAAATAAATAATCAGACCGACCGGAAGTCTTATTGTTGTTTTTCCCAGCTGCCGCCATGCCGAGTTTGACTGTCGGTTCCTTGCCGCCAGTGTGCACGTGTTTGGCGATACACTAAGGGTTTTGGATCATTCTACCACCGTTTCGTGTCTTTTCGGACAACCCTGTTTGCTTCGACGTGTACCGCTGGTCGTCTACGGCGCTGGACGCGTGTCATGACGATTGGAAGAGGAGAACCATCTTTATTCGTGCTAGTTAACAGAGGAGCTAGCGTTAGCTGAGCCGTGAGAACAGCGTGTGCAGGCTTGTTCCCAGAGAGAGAGAGTGAAGGGACGACGACGCATACGTCGTTTGAAAACCGGACAGTTATTTTAAGTCCAGAATGACAAATTCAATGGATTACCAGTTCCCACAGCGGCTTTTCCCCTCGTTTTACAACTGCGGACCGCCGGACTTGGTCCTGAAACACGGCGCTGGAAACTGGGGCTGCTATGACCGAGTCCTGCCTCAGGTGGGTCAGCTGTTAGCTCGTGGCTCTGAAGTGTAGCGATGACGGATCTACAGAAGCCAGGCTCTGTTGTGACAATACATGTAAACTGTCTATGAATACATGTTGACGTTCTCATACTGATGTGTGATAAGTTCTAATAATATGTATTATGAACTGCGTGGTATGTAAGAATGAACTGTTGCTTGTTTCATCCGGAGACGAACTTCAATAACAGACCAGTATTTCATTAGGGGAACGGATGCTGTAACTTTTTGTTTAAAAATCATATAAAAATATATAATAAAAAAAACATATTTACCGAAACGTATTTTTCTTCGGCTATCCCCACGTTCTTTATCAATGGACGGTCATCAAGATGTTATAATAGCTTTGCATCAAGTGAGGAATAGTAGTATTACGTCCAGACACCAGCTGACAAAGAAAAATACAAATTCAAAATAATAACATATGTCATGTAAAACCAAGCACACTGTCATCAGTTCAAACGTGTGGAAGCCAATGTCTGCTAGGAAGAGACACAAATGAAGCTCTGCACGATGAAGAACACACACAGAGGGACTCACTTAGAACTGGGACTGACCATGTGTGGGTGTGGGAACGTGCTCCTGTAGAACCCGGATGTAGTCCATTCTGCAGCAATGCACACAATCTAGAAACAACAGTGTATTTTCTTTAAAGGCAGTTCATCGTGTTAGATTCTCAGTTTCATGATCTGTACACGGGAGTGATTTGAGGATCAACATGAAATATCGCTGGTTATTATTCATTATGAATGTCCTGTAGCTGTGCCTACGGTGTAGAAATGTGATAGAATCTGAATTGTAAGTCACTTTGGATAAAAGCGTCTGCTAAATGACTGTAATGTATTATACAAATGTAGATTTAGCTATAAACACCAACATGATCTACTCCTCAGATGTTACACGTGGTGACGTTGCTCTCTTTTGAATACAATCTGCTGGGATTTTGGAGTGTTGGGAGGACTGGATCAGAACTTTGACGGTGTCGTCTGCACCGTCAGACTCTCTTATCGTTTGGTTGTGGTTTCAGGGCGGCTCGGGTCCCCTCTCCAGCTGGACCTTTACATCCAGACATCAGGTCAGAGGGGAGACGTGGCGTCAGACTGAGCCGGTACCAGTTCCCCTCATGTCTCCTAAAACCCGTGAGTCCCTAACAGTCCTTTGTTTTTACCTCACTGGGGGCCATTCAGGTCTCAAGACAGCGGTCCCTGTTCAGATCTGGAGCGCTGATGGAGTTCAACTGCCGACAAATGTTGAAATGAAATGATGAGATAACATTCTGTTGCAATTTTCTATATTTCATCAATAATCTGTGTGTGTGTTTGTAAAAATTTTCTCCAGGTATTCTTTGGCCTTCGAAGCCTCCAAATCCGCTGGACTTCACAAAACATGTGAGTACACAACAGTTCAACACATAACAAACCCACGTATCACACTTCAGACATGTGCACTATGTGTCTTTTTTAAAACCTTAAATGCATGTGTGCATTGCTTCATACCTCTGGTCTTCAGTGACCCGGCACTTGTAATTTAGTTTCTGGTTGCTACCAGACAGGAACCTCCTGTTCGGAAAGTGAAGTCGATGAGGAAGTACCTTAAAGCTGCATTCTCTCTAGTGTCCACCAGGGGGCGACTCCTCTGGTTGTATAGAAGTCTATGAGAAAATGACTCTACTTCTCTCTTGATTTATTACCTCAGTAAACATTGTAAACATGAGTTTATGGTCTCAATCTCTAGTTTCAAGTCTTCTTCAATACAGCATGATGTTCATTTAGTACATTATGGTCCATTTAGAGTCAAACAGACCATAAAGCACGGTATGCTTTAGGGCGGGGCTACACAGTGATTGACAGGTCGCTACCAGAGCCATATATCTCTCCTCTTCTGTCCAAGATGGCGACGGCCAAAATGTCGAACTCGAGGCTTCAAAACTTCCACAAACCAATGGGTGACGTCACAACTAATGTTGCACGGTGTATCGATACTAAAAAGGTACCGCGGTACCCGTACGTTGAAAACGATACGATTTTGCATATTTTTAGTATCGATACTTCATTAAAATAGCGCGCGATCAGAGCGCACTCACTGTTCCGCTCCCTGTCATGCTGCCTGCACGCATTGACTGCAAGGGGGCGGGGCTACCCAGCGCTCACTCACGCAACAGGCAGCGCTCACTCACAGCGAGCGATCGCAGGGGAGACATGGCATCAAGTGCAGGAGCTTTTGCCGACCGTCCTCGGCTTGTTGGAAAAAAAGATGCCAGAAGTGAAATCTGGAAGTACTTTGGCTACATTGCAGACAGTGAAGGAAAGCCCACTGACATACAGAGACCCGTCTGCAAAACTTGTTTCAAAGCCACACAGACCAAGAGAGGCAACACGTCAAACATGGCAAAGCACCTTTCAGACAGACACCCCGAACTTTTCAAAGAGTTCAAAGAACGACAGTTAAGCAAATGTGATTATAAACATGAACCAAGCCCACCCATATACAGCCTAACATGAGTAGCCTTATCCTAGTGTGACGACAAGCCTATATGATCATGAGGTCACAATGCACACAAAAGTGTACTAAATGACACACAATTGATGCAAAATGGCTCCATGCTGGTGGAGCCTGAGGGTGGATCTTGAGCTAATTATTTTTAATTTTAGTTAAGTGTTCAAAAAGCTGGGCAGGAACAAGCTGGTAAAAAAGGGAACCATACAGATGTTTTATTTATTACTATTATAGATAAATATACCAGTATCATATCGTATTTGTGGTATTGTATCGTAAGTATCGGGTATCATGATATTATGGCAGGTATCGTATCGAAGTCATAATTTTGGTATCGTGACAACCCTAGTCTCAACGACTGCGTCCACTCCTTATATGCAGTCTCTGGAGGCCACAGCCTGAGATGTGCATTAAAGGGTTGATGTGAGTGTTTTGAGGTTTATAAACTGGGTTTTGTATTTAGATGCAGAACTTCTTCTTGGACCACTGCAATGACGCCTTCGGCTGCATGGGAGAGATTCTGAGCGAGCACTTCGAACAAGCACAGAGAGAGGTGAGACTCACAAGAATGGTTTCTTCTTTTTATTCATTCATGTATTTGTTTACTTGTCAGATATAATGAACGGTCGTCAGGTCTCTGGTAGCGCTCTGATGTTATAGACTGAAATATGAAGAGATGATAATAGTGTTAAGACACTTTGAGTTCCAGCAGTTCTGTCTCTGGGATATGTATACATATATAAAGCATAGATTTAAATGTATACATATATAAAGCATAGATTTAAATGTATACATATATAAAGCATAGATTCAGATTTAAATCCAAGTTAATTAACGAAACGTGTAAAATATCTCCATCATAAGTGTCAGTTTATATCGTTAGGAGCTTCTTCACCCGTCATTATTTAATCAAGCAGCGACTCATCAGTCCTCGGTAGATTATTAACATCTGTTATGAATATAGATGATCGCATGGAGAAACGGTGCTGTTGTCGTCAGAATGTGCGTGTGATGTTTTTTCTTTCTTCCTGCAGAGATACAACGTGAGAAGCGACCTCGACATGATGGCGTTTAAGATGTGAGCGGACCCGACCGATCGGTGGATGTCCCCGGTTGTCTGGTCTGCGTTTTCTCTCTTATTGTGTCTTTTGTGCAGGTGCCCGCTGTCGTACTCCTCCAAATCCCTGGACGCGTACAGCGCCCTGCTGTCGGACGTGGTGCCCACCGTGCCCCCCCAGCTGCTGGGCTCTCTGCTGCACGAGGAGCTGACGGAGCAGAGGGACCGCACGCTGTTCTCCGAGGGGGCCACGGGGGGGGCCCTGGCCTTCGTCCCCTTCTCGCGGAGCGGCGGCTGCCTCCTCTACCCCGGAAACCAGGGCCTGGACCGCCTCAGTATCCTGCAGATCAGATCAAACACCTTTTGAGTTTAGGACAAAGACTGAATTCTCTTTTGTGATCGGCGAGGTCGACGTGAAGCGAAGTGGCGTTCCTCCTGCTTCGCGTTTTTCTGCCGCCTCTGGTTCTTAACGCGAGTACCTCAGACTTCCACAGAGTGCAGCTGCAGCACCGCAGCGGGAGGTCTACCTGTGTGGCCGTCAGCAGCAGTGACCCGGTCAGCTTCCAGCTGAAAGGCCCCGTCAGACAGATCAGCTGCGTCTCCCTGTTCAACGACTGTAAGAGCGGCCGAGTGTAAAGAAACGTCGTCGGCAGCGCTGCGTGCAGACATTTGAACGCGTGCGTTTGCTTCGCTTTGCAGGCTGCGTCGCGGTGCGGTCCGATCGCCTGTGCGGAGTCTGGAGGTTCGCTGAAACGGACGAGCCTCGCCTGCTGCAAGTCGTCAACACCAGACAGGTCGTGACCTGCGTCAGCGTCAGGTGAGTGCTCGCCGGCAGCCTCGAGGGTCGGAGACGGGAAGGCTGAGGAGAAGGTGTTAACGTAACGTCCTGTCAGTCCTCACGTACTAGGGGAAGTTCTGGTGGCGAGCGAGAGCGGAGCGGCGAACCTGTGGCGCGTCGGCAGAGGGTGAGGAGGCGTTTACTCGTTCTTCATGCAGATAAATGTCTCTTTCAATCCGTCTGATTTCTAAAATGGAAGGGACTCTCGTCACCATCAGGATGCAGAAGGTCCGGGAGGAAGACGGCAACCTGTACTTCAACGCCAAGTCGTCGTGGCGATGGTGCGAGTTCTCCGCCCACCCGAGGGTGATGGTGTACGCAGACAGGACGGGGGTGGAGCTGACGGATATCCGGGTGAGAGAAGAGGTGGCGGTAGTTGTCTCGATGTTTTTCAGTGTGTGGGAGTCACACACTTTTAATTTAACTCCATTCATTCTGCACTGGACCTTCTCTTCCAGATGACTTCCTCATTCTCTATCTCCTCCTTATCTTCCTCCCTCCCTCTCTTCTCCCACACCCTTCCTCTCTCTCTTTCCCTTCACGCCCCACGTGTCATGACCCGTGTCCTTTACCCGGTTCTGACCCGTCCCCCTTCCTCCCGTGTCCCTGCAGGAGAGTCCGGTCTCGAGTCACACTCTGTTCCGTATCAGCAACACCCCGGAGTGTCGCAGAGGGGAGAGGCTCATTCTGTCCCGATATCTGGGAGACGTCCACACCTTCCAGCACCTCGTCACCACTCAGGTAAATCCAAACGGGGGCTGATTTCCTTTAGAACTGGCCTGTTAGAATTATAGTGAGGCATAATTGAGGGGCGTGGACGCTTTTAGTGACAGGCGGGTGCTGTCTCAGGTCGCTCACTGCTAGATATCGGCTCTGCTACGTCACCTGGGCCCGAGGGGATCGGCCTGGAGTTAGGCTGAGCCGCCCACTTTGAGCTGCTATGGCTCAAACCCACAGAACTTAGTTTGAAATCTAGTAGAGGTACTAAAGTCTCCAAAGATATTAAATATTTCTGCTGTATCCAAAAGACAAGTAGAATATTTCCAATTCTTGGAGTGATGCAGTACCAGCTTGTTACCACTAGAGGTCAGTGTTCTCACAGGTTTAACATCTGAGTAATGTCCACAGGAGCAGAGCACGGACCCTCTGTGTGTGTTCTACTCCCAGCTTCTCTGTGCTTTGCGCACGTAGCCGGAGCCGTGTGGGCCTTTTGAATGCACGCGAGTGTCTGTTGTGTCCCACTGGTTTAGCTAACGGCCGGCGCTCTGCACTGCGGTCGTATGGCCGAATGGCAGCGTAGCAGAAGCAAAGCGTGGACGAGCAGCACGCCTGTGCGAGCGTGACACGTGGTGGAGGAAGTGTTCAGTACGATTCTTGGCTTAAACGCATACGTTTGTGAAGTGAGCGCGACTGGATGAATCAGTCTTTGGATTATTATGCACGAGTTGTGAAGAGAGTTTGTAAACTGATTTTTGTTGTGATATTGTTGATTGTAAACCTTCGAACCCATTTCCCTCAATTCATCAAGGATTGACTTAGTTTTTTTGATTCTTTGTTGACCGTGGAGGCATGTGAGAAAAGTAGTCCTCAAACACTGTAGTGCTGTAGAAAAGTAGTCCTCAAACACTGTAGTGCTGTAGAAAAGTAGTCCTCAAACACTAGTCCTGTAGAAAAGTAGTCCTCAAACACTGTAGTGCTGTAGAAAAGTAGTCCTCGAACACTGTAGTGCTGTAGAAAAGTAGTCCTCAAACACTGTAGTCCTGTAGAAAAGTAGTCCTCAAACACTGTAGTCCTGTAGAAAAGTAGTCCTCAAACAATGTAGTCCTGTAGAAAAGTAGTCCTCGAACACTGTAGTGCTGTAGAAAAGTAGTCCTCAAACACTGTAGTCCTGTAGAAAAGTAGTCCTCAAACACTGTAGTGCTGTAGAAAAGTAGTCCTCAAACACTGTAGTGCTGTAGAAAAGTAGTCCTCAAACACTGTAGTGCTGTAGAAAAGTAGTCCTCAAACACTGTAGTCCTGTAGAAAAGTAGTCCTCAAACACTGTAGTGCTGTAGAAAAGTAGTCCTCAAACACTGTAGTGCTGTAGAAAAGTAGTCCTCAAACACTGTAGTCCTGTAGAAAAGTAGTCCTCAAACACTGTAGTCCTGTAGAAAAGTAGTCCTCAAACACTGTAGTCCTGTAGAAAAGTAGTCCTCAAACACTGTAGTCCTGTAGAAAAGTAGTCCTCAAACACTGTAGTCCTGTAGAAAAGTAGTCCTCAAACACTGTAGTCCTGTAGAAAAGTAGTCCTCAAACACTGTAGTGCTGTAGAAAAGTAGTCCTCAAACACTGTAGTGCTGTAGAAAAGTAGTCCTCAAACACTGTAGTGCTGTAGAAAAGTAGTCCTCAAACACTGTAGTGCTGTAGAAAAGTAGTCCTCAAACACTGTAGTGCTGTAGAAAAGTAGTCCTCAAACACTGTAGTCCTGTAGAAAAGTAGTCCTCAAACAATGTAGTCCTGTAGAAAAGTAGTCCTCGAACACTGTAGTGCTGTAGAAAAGTAGTCCTCGAACACTGTAGTGCTGTAGAAAAGTAGTCCTCAAACACTGTAGTCCTGTAGAAAAGTAGTCCTCAAACACTGTAGTCCTGTAGAAAAGTAGTCCTCAAACACTGTAGTCCTGTAGAAAAGTAGTCCTCAAACACTGTAGTGCTGTAGAAAAGTAGTCCTCAAACACTGTAGTGCTGTAGAAAAGTAGTCCTCAAACACTGTAGTGCTGTAGAAAAGTAGTCCTCAAACACTGTAGTGCTGTAGAAAAGTAGTCCTCAAACACTGTAGTGCTGTAGAAAAGTAGTCCTCAAACACTGTAGTGCTGTAGAAAAGTAGTCCTCAAACACTGTAGTGCTGTAGAAAAGTAGTCCTCAAACACTGTAGTGCTGTAGAAAAGTAGTCCTCAAACACTGTAGTGCTGTAGAAAAGTAGTCCTCAAACACTGTTGGGTCCGTCAGCACTGTTGGTGCTGTTGGCATCGTTGGCTCAGCCGTTGCCATATTGAGGCAACCTCTCGATCATAGAAGTGCACCGTTACCATTGATCTATCAGGGCTCTACTCATTAAAGGGCATCTCTTTGACATTAAACTTGCATTAAACTTACAGGAACACAGTGACGACTAGAGGATCACGAGAGAATAGAGCATGAGATGCACATGGAGCAGAGACGGGGGCGCGTTGTGCTCCGTGTATTCATCTCGTATCACACATGGACAAACAGCCTGCTGGTGCTTTTGGGGGTTTCAGTTATGGGGTTGGTTTGGACATTTTATCAGGTGCACTCCCAGAAATTGCATCCATTCAAATCAAAAACGTTCGGTCAGTCGTCCACTTTGGTCCAAACTGAAATATCAATTATTATTATATTAATATTGTTTTTTTATGAACTATTTGATGGATTGACATCATGGTCCCCAGAGGAGGAATGACCTGTGGCCATTTCCTCTAGCGCCACCAGCTGGTTAAAGTTGGTCACTTATCTTCCCATCACTAGATGTTAACATGCTAACATGCTAACATGCTAAACAAAAATGGAGAACATTGTCAATGTTATACCTAACATGGTTGATCTCTGTCTCTCTCTCCGTCTCTCTCTGTCTGTCTTTCTGTCTGTATCTGTCTGTCTCTCTCTCTCTCTCCCTCTCTGTCTCTCCCTCTCTCTCCCTCTCTGTCTCTCTCCCCCTCTCTCCCTCTCTGTCTCTCTCCCCGTCTCTCTCTCTCCCTCTCTGTCTCTCTCCCTCTGTCTCTCTCTCTGTCTCTCTCCCCGTCTCTCTCTCTCCCTCTCTGTCTCTCTCCCCGTCTCTCTCTCTCTCTCTCTCTGTCTCTCTCCCTCTCCCTCACTCTCTCCCTCTCCCTCACTCTCTCTCCCTCACTCTCTCCCTCTCCCTCACTCTCTCTCCCCGTCTCTCTCCCTCACTCTCCCCGTCTCTCTCCCTCTGTCTCTCTCCCTCACTCTCTCTCCCTCTCTGTCTCTCTCCCCGTCTCTCTCTCTCTCTCTCTCTGTCTCTCTCCCTCTCCCTCACTCTCTCTCCCTCACTCTCTCCCTCTCCCTCACTCTCTCTCCCCGTCTCTCTCCCTCACTCTCCCCGTCTCTCTCCCTCTGTCTCTCTCCCTCACTCTCTCTCCCTCTCTGTCTCTCTCCCCGTCTCTCTCTCTCTCTCCCTCTCTGTCTCTCTCCCCGTCTCTCTCTCTCCCTCTCTCCCTGTCTCTCTCCCTCTCTGTCTCTCTCCCCGTCCCTCTGTCTCTCTCCCTCACTCTCTCTCCCTCACTCTCTCTCTCCCCGTCTCTCTCCCTCTCTCTCTCTCTCTCTCTCAGTACTCGGCCTACATCATGGACGAGCGTTTCCCCTGCATGCCCATGCTCAAGTGGGATCACATGATGCAGTCCCCACCGATGTTTTGTCATGCTGTTTGTGACTCCGCCTCCTCTGGCTCCGCAGTGGGCGGGGCTAGGACCACTAAGGTCCTGCTGGGCTCCCAAAACTCTCAGGAAATCACTCTGCTGCAGTACTCGGGTCAGTCGATTAGACAACTTAGTGTTAAATGTCCTGGATGTTTCAGTGTGCTGGTCCCTTTGTAACCTCAAGAGTGACCAGGTTCCGTACTCAACGTGTGTGTGTGTGTGTGTGTGCGTGTGTGTGTAGGAGGCAGAGCAGAGGCCACTTCCAGTCGAGGTCCTCCTCAGGCGCTGCTCAGACCCAGAGACAGTCTGAAACACCTTCCTGTCCAGATCCCTCACCGCCTGGACCTCACTACCAGCAGGTTGTCCTCACCTGCTGCAGGTACGGATAGACAGCGGGGCAAGACGTGTGTGTGTGTGTGTGTGTGTGTGTGAGGCTACATCCACGTACATCAACTACTCCGGAGTTACGCCGTTTCAGTTTGAGAACTCTGCGTTGAGTCGTAGTGAGGAAGGGCAGAAACGGGGACCTTTGAAAACGATGACGCATTTGCTGTTGACGTGTCCTCGACGTCACGCCGCCAGAAGAAAACAAACAGCAGCCTTGATTACCGACCCTGCAGCCTTGTTACTAATCTTTTCACCACTAATTTTGTGTGCGTGTGTGGGAAATATAGAGGAAGATCTTCATTTCAAAAACCTACATTGTGAGAAGGATCCTTAAAGGAACACTTTGTACATCAACTACTCAAACCAGTCGTGTGCTCACGACTTCCCCAAACACAAGCCTTTCTGCTAAAGCCTTGCTATTTCTAACACTATTGCATAATCAGTCTCACGCTAATAATATTAATATAACATATATGTTTTGTTTTTGTCATCAGGTCTGACTTGTATCCAGAAGAGAGGAGGAACAGAGTCCGGTGGCGAGGAGTGCATCTGTATCCTACAGCTGACGGAGGCGGGGGACATTTTCTACCAGACCCTCGAGCCAGAGCTGCCGGACGCCTCTAGACCTCCGGCAGCCGAGGACGAGCCACAACCGCCTCTAAAAGAAGCCACAGCTTCAGGGGGGAAAACGGCCCAACGGCTCCGACCGCCAGATCCTCGGCTGGTCATATCGCAAACGTCGAGCGACAAGGGCGTTATCGGACCGACCCGGGCCCCGGCTATGGCAAGAACATCAGACAGGGAGCAGCGAGCGCCGGACGTGCACTCTGACTCTTCCTCTGAGGATTCAGAGCCCCGAGGGCGACGTCATCGCCTGAAGCATTTGGGGCTGCAGGTCGTCCTCAACGACGATCCAGAGCTGGATCGAGTGAGCGGATCGGCCGCGCCTGAGAAAGACGGAGAGGCGGGTAGAGATGGAGCAGAGGAACCCGGCGGCTCCAGCAGCTCGGGTCGCGCCGAGCGGCCGGCTCCAGCCGAGCTCAGCGACGGCGCTCTTGCCACGTGGAAACGTTGGCTCCAGAAGTTGGTGCAGAAGAGTCGCAAGAAGACGCCCCGTCCACGCTGCCCGCAGCACCTCACAGTCAAAACCAAAGACCTGCTCCTACCGGGCGGCGAGGCGAGAGATCCGGCAGACGAGGAGCGAGCGCAGAGCCTGAGGCGCGACCTGAGAGCGTGCATGTCCGAGCGCTCGCTGCTGGTCCACGGTGCCGTGTCCGCCCCCTTCCGGGATCCAGGCGCGGTAGCGGTGCCGGACGCGGTGGACACAGAAGCCTGGAGGGACGAGATCAGCCTCCGCCTGACCCTCTCCTGGCAGGGCGAGGGGGCGTGGCGGGCGTGGTGGGAGGAGCGGCTGGGACTGAACAAGGAAGAGAAGGTGAACGCTCTGAGGAGGAAGAGGAGGAGGGAGAAGGAGGCGAAGAGAGCCACGGGCCAACGCCTGGCCCTGTCCGGGAGCTTCACCTCGTCCGTCGGCTACCAGTCGAGGCTGAGCGACTTCTCCGACTCAACGGGGTGGTCCTCCGCAGTGAGCCAGGGGGCGTGGTCAGACACCGATGGCCATCTGTCCCAGCCGAGAGCCACGCCGCCCACTACACCATCCGCCACGCAGACTCTCACTCCAGTCGCTACGCCGCCCACCACGCAGACTCACACTCTAGTCGCCACGCTGCCCACCACACCATCCACCACGCAGACTCACACTCCAGTCGCCACGCCGCCCACCACGCAGACTCACACTCTAGTCGCCACGCTGCCCACCACACCATCCGCCACGCAGACTCTCACTCCAGTCGCCACGCCGCCCACCACACCATCCGCCACGCAGACCCGCACTCTAGTCACCACGCCTCACAGCGTTCGGTACAAACAAGGTGACCAGCAGACTCCCAGCAGCACCCCCGCCCCGTCCCAGACACCAAAACGGGATTCCACGCCGGCCAATCTGAGGACACCCAAACGTCCAGCAAACGACTACCTCAGCTCTCTGTTTGCACCACAGGTAAGAGGACGGTGTTCAGTGTCATGTCGGTCTGCCGCTAACGATTCCATCGACAAATCTGTCCAGTGGACGCAGAGCAGGAACAAGACGTATTGTGTTAATTCCACCTGTACAGCTGTGTTGATCCAATCTGTGCTGGTTACCATTGTTTGTGGTTCTGGTGAGCTGGATGCAGCTCTACAGGTTGTTGTGAGTTAAATCAATATGTATAACCCCCCCCCCCCCCCCCCCGGTCTGTTTCTAGGACGAGCCCTGGCAGCATGGCAGCACCACGGACCCTCCAGCTCCAGGTTCACCCGTGGTCCCGTCCTCCCAGAGGAGCCTCCGGACAGACCTGTCGCAGGCCGCCTCCCTCAGGTCGGGTCTCTCTCCGTCTCTGCCGTTCTCCCAGAGCTCACAGGGTCGACCGGGGCCGTCGCAGCTCAAGAAGAAGAAGTCTCGAATGGGATTTTGATCTTCACGCGGTTGGGGGGGGGGGGGGGGGGGGGGCTGCATCGTTAGGAATACGCACTGTGTTCTTAAACAAGAGGCTGGACTGACCAGACTCTAACATAAAGGAATGCTTCTTTCTCTTCAACTGCCTCAGGATTTGTGGATTTACATTCATGTTGATCAGTGGGATTGTACGCACAACTAAACAAACTGGATCTAATGGGGGAAGATAAACGGACTGCATGGTGGAGTGATCCCCAAGGATGTCTGCACACTGGCCCAAGAAGACTGACTGCAGACCAGTTTGGTAGGACTGAATGAAACTTATTTTCGTGTGTGTGTGTGTGTGTGTGTGTGTGTGTGTGTGTGTGTGTGTGACTGTGTGTGTGACTGTGACTGTGTGTGACTGTGTGTGTGACTGTGTGTGTGTGTGTGTGTGTGTGTGAGACTGTGTGACTGTGTGTGTGTGAGACTGTGTGACTGTGTGTGTGACTGTGTGTGTGTGTGTGTGTGTGTGTGACTGTGTGTGTGAGACTGTGTGTGTGACTGTGTGTGACTGTGTGTGTGAGACTGTGTGACTGTGTGTGTGTGAGACTGTGTGACTGTGTGTGAGACTGTGTGTGTGTGACTGTGTGTGACTGTGTGTGTGTGTGTGACTGTGTGTGTGAGACTGTGTGTGAGACTGTGTGTGAGACTGTGTGTGAGACTGTGTGTGAGACTGTGTGTGAGACTGTGTGTGTGAGACTGTGTGTGTGAGACTGTGTGTGTGAGACTGTGTGTGTGAGACTGTGTGTGTGTGTGTGTGTGTGTGTGTGAGAGAGAGACTGTGTGTGTGAGACTGTGTGACTGTGTGTGTGTGAGACTGTGTGACTGTGTGTGAGACTGTGTGTGTGTGACTGTGTGTGACTGTGTGTGTGTGTGTGTGAGAGAGACTGTGTGTGTGTGTGTGTGTGTGCGAGATGTAATGAGGCGTTCACACTGCATGTGACGTCTCACTGGTTCATGTCTTCACTCTGTCGTAGAGTTAACACGGTGGGGTGATTCCTGACTGGAGGCTGCTGCTCTCTGGACAGTTGAGACTTTTGTAACTTGACAGTCTGAGATAAAATGTGAAGTTTAAAGTAGCGACATTAAACAATGAGACTGGTTAGACGAAAAGGAAACTGGTCTTATCTGGTGGAAATGAAACGAATCATGTTGCTGAGACCTTAGAGCTGATTGTGTGTGTTGTTAAAAGTGAGTCTGGGTTTCTGTTTCTCAGAACTCACTCGGCTGTATTTGTACTTCAGTGAACGAGTCGACGTGACTTCCCTGTGATAAATGTCTGCTTCTCTAAACACCGTGTCACATAAAGCTCTACAGATGGTATTCATCAACAATAAACTTGAGGATTTTTCCCCACGTTGTGACTTTAATTTCTGAAGTCTGTTTGCTAAAATACTAAATATGATCGGGGCCGTTTCATGTGAGGTTAAATCTGTAAATCTTGTCATGCATTGATGGATATTTAAATTCACTGACAGACCGGTCATCTGTCGACCATTTACTGGTGTCACGGAGTAAATTAATTAATTTATAGACTTAAAACAACGTTTTCATATATCAAAAATTTTCTTAGTTTAATTTCGAGATCTTTCATTTTTTCGCCACTGGAGGATTTAAATCGGTGATGTTCACGTATCTGCATCATCTTTGTGTCATCGGTTTGTGTGAAGAACAAAGCAGCTTGTTGTTGAAATAAAAAGACAGACAACAGATTCAAAAATAAGATTTTTTATAAGATTTTAGACTTTTTTCAGTACATGTGACAAAAAGGGAATAAATAACTTAATATCTACAAAGAACTATTAACATTTTTTTTTTGTACATCATTTACAGTTTTACATGTTTTTGTATTAACATTTTTGAAGTTTTTTAGACTTTTTGTCTTTTTTTGCACGGTCATCATTCCTTAGCTCCAGACAGCGTTCTCCGTTTCACACCAAACGTCTTGAACATCCTAAAGGGATCTACTTTACACTGGAACCAGGGTCATACGTGCACACGCATCCACAAACACACACGCTCCTTACACGTTCATCCGGAACAGCCTGTGGCGTCGGCGAGGTCCGAATCTGAACCGCCGCTCCCTTTGAGCAAGGCACGAGCTCTGAACACTCTGAACAGTTTGACACTAACTCAGGCCTCCGGTCGACACTTCACATGAGATAATAGAAAAGTGTGCAAATGAAACTCCACTACAGAAGAGAGCAGCCGCGCTCACTAACGGTTTTTACTTTGTTATCCAGAAGATGTGGAGGGTTCATAACTTCATCCCCATCACTGACCACAGCCGCGCTCAGCTTCAACAGCAATACAACTTATTAAAAGCATTCTTACATCAAGTCAAAAGGAATCCTTTCTTCTACTAAATAAATACAACACTTTGGCAAATTATCTTGTTGACAACGTGAAGTGTTTCTGGTCTGAGGTTGAGATGTTTCTAAAGGTCCGCCCGACCTTAAAATGTTTGCATCCTGGAATGTGACATCTTAACATCTCTACAAACTAACTCTACCAGGAGGAGGTCGGACTGCTCCCCCTCAGCACCAGAGCTTATTAAACAATAAATTAAAGACTTCGGGGTAAAGAAGTTAGAGGGGGAGGCATGTCGGTGGGAGGCGTCAGGCGTGGAGGTGTTGGCGGTGTTTTTGGCGGCGGAGGTGCAGAGGGAAGAAGGGCCCTTCAGCATCGCTGCCCAGAGAGCTGCTGAGAGACTCCTCACCCGAACTCATCACGTCCTCACAGGAGTCCTCACTGCAGAGACACAGGGGGGGGGGGGGGTACTGTTGGTTAATGTGGTCACATGACGAGGTTCTCACACACACACACACACACACACACACGAGTAGGTCAAGTCCGAGGGTCCCTGATGTTTCACATGCAAACAAAACCGTTTTGAATAATTTTAGTGATCCGTCGAGTCAAAGTTCTTCTTGTTCAAGACGAGTCAATAAAAGCACATGGTATGTTATAGATAGAATACTAATTAAAGTCAATTTAATCAGACAGACAGAAAAAAGAAACTAAACAAGACGGACTCCACTATGAATAAAGAAGTAAACTGATTGAGAAACAGATGAAGCATCACTTAATGACGAGTGATTCCTGAGCGTGTGTACGTCTGTGTGTGCGTCACAAACTAGTGAAGCACACTGCTGCAATCTGTCATCAGCTGATCTCATGACTCAGTCTGTTTAAAGAGATGAAAGTTCAGCTGTGAATCAAACTTCATAAGAAAAGATTGAAACGTTTGACAGTCAGCAGCTTTCAGTTTGAGCTGTTAATGATCAGTGTCTTCAGGAGTCAGCTGGGGAAAGTCTCCCCGTTTCACTTCCTCCTGTTTGTTTTTCCACACACACACACCAAAGTTCCATGTTACATAAAGGCGAGGCCCTCTGACGTCATGGAAACGTCTGTCTGGGACACGGCCAGAGACTCGTACACATCCCATCAGTGCCAGGAGATAGGAGAGGCCCTGACTAGCTGTGTGTGTGAGACGTGTTCTTACAACACACCAGAAACTTGTGTGTTGCCTCAGGAGTGTTATGACACACACACACACACACTGTAAAGAATGCTCCATTTCACCTGTCTGACTCTCAGCAGAGAGAGTCCTTGTTTTAAAAGAAAAGTTTAACATTTCTCTTCCAGCTGATCCAAATCGAAACTGAACATAAATAATACATTGACATGATCCACCACAGCACCTTTACTCATGCGTGCAGTTGGAAAGTGTCTTCAGTTTTTTTTCTTTCGTTTCTGGTTTAACTTGAGACTACAGACTACTGGATGGACTTCTTACAGTGTGCTTATCTGCACGGCTCTGCTGTACAAACAAACATTTGGTGTGCGTGACACACAAGGTGCGTCTGGTATCTTTTAAATTGAAACGCTTCTGTTATTGTCTTCAGGATTGTTTGGTATTTAACGTAACATATCAGACTGACACCTGCGTCACAGGGAAACGAGAGTCGGATAGTTAAAGTTTGCTTTGAAGCACTGCTGAATACGTGGTCAGATTCTCAGTCTTACCAACTGACTCCTATTTACATCAGATGTTCTGATTGTTGTTCTTGGCTCAGTGTTGGTGTGTTCAGGTGTGTTTGAGGCTCTCACAGTGTTAGTGTGTTGTTCAGGTGTGTGTGAGGCTCTCACAGTGTTGGTGTGTTGTTCAGGTGTGTGTGAGGCTCTCACAGTGTTGGTGTGTTGTTCAGGTGTGTGTGAGGCTCTCACAGTGTTGGTGTGTTGTTCAGGTGTGTGTGAGGCTCTCACAGTGTTAGTGTGTTGTTCAGGTGTGTGTGAGGCTCTCAGTGTTGGTGTGTTGTTCAGGTGTGTTTGAGGCTCTCACAGTGTTAGTGTGTTGTTCAGGTGTGTTTGAGGCTCTCACAGTGTTAGTGTGTTGTTCAGGTGTGTTTGAGGCTCTCAGTGTTAGTGTGTTGTTCAGGTGTGTGTGAGGCTCTCACAGTGTTGGTGTGTTGTTCAGGTGTGTGTGAGGCTCTCAGTGTTAGTGTGTTGTTCAGGTGTGTTTGAGGCTCTCACAGTGTTAGTGTGTTGTTCAGGTGTGTGTGAGGCTCTCACAGTGTTGGTGTGTTGTTCAGGTGTGTGTGAGGCTCTCACAGTGTTAGTGTGTTGTTCAGGTGTGTGTGAGGCTCTCACAGTGTTGGTGTGTTGTTCAGGTGTGTGTGAGGCTCTCAGTGTTGGTGTGTTGTTCAGGTGTGTTTGAGGCTCTCACAGTGTTAGTGTGTTGTTCAGGTGTGTTTGAGGCTCTCACAGTGTTAGTGTGTTGTTCAGGTGTGTTTGAGGCTCTCACAGTGTTAGTGTGTTGTTCAGGTGTGTTTGAGGCTCTCAGTGTTAGTGTGTTGTTCAGGTGTGTTTGAGGCTCTCAGTGTTGGTGTGTTGTTCAGGTGTGTTTGAGGCTCTCACAGTGTTGGTGTGTTGTTCAGGTGTGTTTGAGGCTCTCACAGTGTTAGTGTGTTGTTCAGGTGTGTTTGAGGCTCTCACAGTGTTAGTGTGTTGTTCAGGTGTGTTTGAGGCTCTCACAGTGTTAGTGTGTTGTTCAGGTGTGTTTGAGGCTCTCACAGTGTTGGTGTGTTCAGGTGTGTTTGAGGCTCTCACAGTGTTAGTGTGTTGTTCAGGTGTGTTTGAGGCTCTCACAGTGTTGGTGTGTTGTTCAGGTGTGTTTGGGACTCTGACCTCTCGCTCTCATCCCAGCAGCCCTCTGGGATGGTGGGCAGCTCTGGGACGGTTCGGTAGCTGTGCAGGTTCTGGGCGGTCCGCCGCGACACGATCCACTGCAGCTTCCTGTGGTTGGGCTTGCTGCATTCAGGCGAGGCGTAGTCCGACAGACACGGAGCCACTCGCTCACTCCACAGCAGCAGCTCGCCGTCCGTAATCTGAAACCAAACCACGCAGCTCAGTTTAGGTGCTCGGCCCTCTGCCCTGTTCACTCACGGAAACCGGTGCATTTGAAATAATCTTGTTACTTAACGGTAACGTGGTTTCTTTTTTCAGGTCAGGAGGGTAAGAGAAACCAGGTTAAAACAGCGACTGACCAGCTGAAACCTGATCAGCTGGTCGTATAACACGTCAACTTTAAAGGGATTCGAAGTGGGATCACAGTATCACTGTGTCAGCAACGTAGCAGGACCTAAAATAACCCCGAGACACAATTTAGGATAAAATGCTGTAACATGACATTTAAAGTTAGCCAACAATTTAAAATATAATCTGAAGATTTTCCATCAATCAGGTAGAGCGTGTCTACAAGCCTTTAAAAGCATCATTGCCTTTGACGCGTTGAGTCGAGCCGTCACAACACAAGACACCAGGTTACATAACCACAGCCGTCGAGAAAAAAAATGCTGTGGACCAGAGCCAAGCCAAGAATAAATCCCCCCCGCCCACAGTTCTGTAGAATATGATTACACACAACGTTGTGTTCACTTCCCTTTAAATGAAGCCAGAAACATCCCCACCAAGCAATAAGCCTGCAGGCTGCGCTGCTGGTAAACACGGTTTGTTGTCATGTTCATGGAGTTACAATAAAGTTTCCTGTTTGTAAAAGAAATGTTGAGCCGATACCAGCAGTGAAAACCTTTAAACTCTCATTTGTTCTCAAATGAATTAGCTCCGAGCTGCTGTTGTGGTTTCCACAGGTGCAGCGCTCCCTCCCTGCAGCTGTAATAACGTGGTGTTTACCTTCAGGTGTCTCTGGATGTGATGGGCTATCTCCAGCATGTCCTCCGACTGGACGGCTTTGATCTCCTGCCTCAGGAGGGACAAGGCGAGGACGGACGGCTGGAGGGACAAACAAAAGAGACAAGGAGTGTTTGAGTTTCAGTGTTGTCAAACTAACAGCGACATTTAAAAACACACAAACTCATTTCTTAGCCTGACTGCTGAGCTACTGTGATCCTACCTTTGCTTTAGAGAAGGAGATCCGGCACAGGCAGGCTTTGAGTTGAGCTTCCAGCTTCTCCAGGCTCAGAGTCTCCTTCCTGTTCACACACACACACACACACACACACACAGTCGAGTTCAGGGTGTTTTCATAACAAACAGAATGAACTTTCATTAACTCTGAATCATCGCATCGTGAGATTTGTAAGCCCTTTACAGACTGCCCAAACTGAAAACATAAAAAACAAACTTGATTAAAGCGTGTGTTGAGTTTTGAACCACAGCGCAGCATATTGAAAACAACACACCAGGTCAGGGTTATGCAAGGGTGAGTCAGTGCCAGTGAATCTTATCAGTGCACTTCACACAATGATAGCAGACTGCTGCCCCACATCAGCTGTTACAAACAAGCAGCGGTGTGGAGAAGCTCAGCCAATCAAATCATGGGAACAATCTTTGTGTTCGCACGTTGATCTGAACAGTTCAGCTTGACATCCAGAGAAGTGAAGCAAATCCTGAATGCGCCCCCAAACATGATTGTGTTTTCATGGAAATGAAAGTAAATGTGAAGGCGTTGGTCTCACCTGTCGGCGGAGTGCGATAGTGCGATCTGGTGGTACAAGTGCAGAAAGGTTAAGGCGGTGACGGCGTTGGACTTGAAGCCGAGCTTCTCGCCGACGATCTTCTCCATGCGGCAGAGGTCGGACGCGGTGAAGCGGCACTGTCCGATGCGGATGAGCTCGTCGGCGGGCGCCAGGTCGCACTCCTCCTCCGTCACTTTGGCCGCCATGTGGAGGCAGCTGACGCTGACGCAGGACAGGTGCTTGGGCTGGACCTGAGGGGGACAGACGCGGGTACGAGACTGGTTGAGTACAAGATTTAATTATTTAGTATCGGTAACAAACTGATTCAGCAAGTATGAGGTAATTGACGTAATAAAGACTATTTACAAACGAGATATTGTTTTTTTTATAAATCCTGTACTCGGGCCAAAATGTGTCACCGGGTCCCGTTAAAAAACGAGCGCTAAGTGTCCCGTGTCCGGTCCTATCGGGTGTGAGCTGCTCGTACCCGGATCATGGCCAGGAACCTGTCCAGCAGGTTAACGGCCAGGACGAAGGTCTGCGTGCTGTAACCGAAGAAGCTGGTCAGACTCCACAGGTCCTCCACTTTGGCGTTTCTGCACTTGGCCGAGATCCGGCTGTCGTCCTGGAAAACAAAGACGTGTTGTTGATTAACCTGCTTGTTCTGCCACAGCTCTGATGCTGACCCACGCTTTGGCAGAGAAGTCTTGAAGAGGATTAGTCGCACTAAAAAGCAGATCAGGCTTGTTTTTGTTGGGTTTTTTTTCACATTTTATAGCTTTACAAATAGATAAAAAACGATCGAAAACTTTCAAAAGTGTTTAATGTTCAGAAGAGGATTTCCCATTTACGGACTACTGTGGATTAATGATCAATTCCCCCCAAACGTGCTCACCTCTTCAGTGGATTCGATGAGCCTCAGCCCAGTCTCTTTGGGCCGATAATAAGCCTCCTGCTCATAATTCACCCGCAGCTCCTTCATCAGCTTGTATGCGTCCATGTCTGGCACTGGAGGAAGTGATCGCTTGTTTGTTTTTTTACCACAGTACCTTCACTGCAAGAAAGGGAAAACACCACGTATTCATGTCAAGTTCTCTGACCAGTCCAAAATACAATCCACACACAAACACACAACTGTAATCCACGATAGTGAATCAGAAGAAAGGCCTGCACTACCACAACCAACCACTAACAAATGGGGTTTTCTCTGAGACCTGGGCAGCTGCAATCATTTCGTTATGTATCCATATTTGGTATAAAAAGAAAAGAAACCCCACCATGTTGTTGTGGGTGCTTTATCTTTGTTTCACTACTGTGCTGTGTATTGTTGGCCTACGTGCTCTCCGCTCTGCGGGGTCACAGCTCACAGCCCTCAGCTGAGCTCCGGTGTCAGGTGTCCTCCGGTAGAGACGCCTCCTCGGTCCTCTGACCGAAAATAACAACAGCAGCAGCAGCTTCCCCCCCCCCGAGGTTCTGTCTGCTACTTAACAACCTAAAACACACAACGAACACCGTTCTCTCGGCCGGAGACCCTCGTCTGTGTCGCTGTAGTTGATAACCGAGGAGGCTAACGGTCACCGCGGCTAGCTAACGTCTTTAAACCCTGTGGAGGAGCGGGGGAGGGGCTGGGTGTTTTAGGAGTCCTGACTCCGTGAATCTGAATCAAACCGCACTGTTATTACACCATTATTAATAAAAGAAAAGAATGCTCTGCTCAGAGTACGCGTGTGGTGGTTTGTATGTGAGAATATAGTTGATAGCTGTGCTGTGTACAGCGGACGGATCAGAGGACAACAACACAACAACAGAACAACAGAACAACATACAGCTGCAGGAACAGATCCTCTGTGTAAACCAATGTAACAGTTATTTTAATCTTAAAGCCACACGCTTCAAAGAAACAAACAGTTACTATAACGTGTTAAATTATACAATTTCTTTACAGATATTGCAAAAGGAAAATACCCATTTCAAACGTTCTGGTCGAGTTCTGTCCAAATTGTGCATTGGGGGATATATGTATTTGCAGAAGAAGAAAAGAGACGTTATTAATTTGTAACAATGATTAGCTTTTGTTAGTTAATAATATAGCTAAACGGGGGTCGCATTATCGACCGTTGCATTTCATTCGCTTTCTTCTTCTTCTCTTTCGAGTTAACGTCAGGAAGAAGAGACACAGAAGAAGAGACACACGTAACGATAGTTCGCGTTGTCTGTGTATTGAGTATCATTTCAACAAAGAGTGTTTTCGAGGTTTATCTACCTGTTATTGCAGGTTAAATCCACATATCTGTTGTCTTCCGCTGTGCCGTACAGTCCTTCTCGTCTCCTCTCTTCTTTCTCCTTTCTCTTGTTCTCTCTTTTGTTGATGTTCATAACGCTCACGCCCACCTACTGGCGTCACACGGCACCAACCAATCAAAAGGCTTCTGCTCAATAATAGAAACCAGCTCCTTTCGGACTTAACGGCATAAATAAAGCATAAACGTAATGTTTTGGGATCGTTTTGACTTGATTTATTTCATTTCCATCATGCGGCTTGCACTTGAGATCGACAGACAATCTTTTATTCACCGATAAACGCCACTGGAATCGAAACACAACCTATCTGTTACACGATCCGATCTCCTGCTTCCGATTGATGTTTCCCATAGCCAATCAGCGAGCAGTACTTTAGTACGTTCAAATTGTCCGCCCAAAATGGGATACTGTGATTGGCTCATGGCTGCACTGACCCTGACGCAATCACAGCATTACGTAGTTAGTTAGTTGACTGTTTTTACAATTGTCTTCAACCAACTATATGATAATTGTCAGACATAACGTCTTTGAATGTTGAAAATGGAGATCTGTCACAACTGTGTCCACTTTCATAAGGGTAACTGAAGACTAATATATATTTTAGGCTTATGATTGCTGTATGTGTGTGTCTTCTGCCTTTGGGTGGGTCTGCAAATGCACTTTGATACAAAGCAGAGTTGAGTATATATATATATATATAGATATATATATATATATATCTATATATATATATATATAGATATATATATGTATGTATACATAATGTATTGTATTGTAATTTATAATATGTTCCTAATGAACGTTTTGGAGTTTAAAAGTGATGTCACCTAAGATATTTTGAGGTACAGTAGGCTCACTATAAACTCACAATTGAGCACCATTAAAAGTATTATAGATACTTAATAATAGTGGAAATATTCCACAGAGGGTACCTTCGTTTTGTCCCCCCGGTCTGCCCGTAGGTGGGCGGAGCCCTCTTCCCCCGAGTCCCCTCCTCGGAAGTAGACGCATCAGTCTATTCCGTTCTTTTATTTTTATATATTTTTTACATCAACCCCTTTTCCCTAACACGAACCACCATGGACAACAGGATGGATGATTAAACTGAAGAACGGGTCCCCGATTTCACCCCCATATTTATCCTCGAACTGAGTGGACCGGATGAAATCCAACTGTGGTGTTCTCCGCTTCGCAGGGGAGGTAAGGCTTTGGGCTCCGTCTACTTGCTGGGTTGGAGTCAGCCATTTAAATGCCCCTATTGTATAGTTAGCGCGGTTGTCGCCGTAAACGCGCCCCAACTCCTTTTAAATGCTACCATCCGAGGGCAACGTTACTGACGAACGTTCTTCAACATTTATTTTTTAGTCACGAACGAATTTGCGCGCGACGTCACGTCAGCTAGCGACGCTAGCGACGCTAGCCTGTCAACTTAGCTCCGCTCCGGGGAGTAGTCGTATTCAGGGTGATACTGGAAGGGTATGCTCGGTAATGCACCTGCTCCAGGAGGCCCGGTGGTTTCCACAGAAGTGGGAAATCCTGGAGGAGATTCAAGGTAGTTCCCGAGTGAGCGATGGGAAGTTGCCCGATTCACTCCGTCACTCTTTAGACGGTGACTGATTTGATTGACGTTACAGTCAAATCTAGAGTGAAAGCCATCCATAGGTTTGGCTTTAATGTAACGTTGACTTCATGCTAACACGAAGTGTGTACTTGTGGGTGACGTTAACGTTCTACGGTTTGATATTCAGTGCCCTAAATATACCAACATGACCTCCATCTTTCCTCTGAGGGTCCTCAGTCACCTTTGTTCCTTTAACCTCCTGACGTCACACAATTATAGATGTTTTCATACTTTGCTGTTGGCATGTGAGATGTTGACACATTTCCTATATCCTAGTATACCATATGTAACGTTGTATCCAGTATCAATATATATCTTGACAAATTAAACATCTGACTTATCTCAGACCTTCACCACACTGGCGCAAAAATCATATCAAAGTGTCTTTGGGTATCTAGAAAAGCGCTATATGAAATTAAAATATTATTATTATTATTATTATTAAAGTCCAGGGTTTGCAAAGATATTGACCTAATACACCCAGAGGTTTTTAAGGTCATATTAAAGTGTTATCAAAACCTCTGCCAGTTTAAAAAATAGAAAAACACACACACATATTTTGCTCCGTTTGCTTGTTTCTTGTGAGTCACTGGGCCATTTTCTTAAGTTACTCTCTGGCTAGCTGGGCAACACTTGTTAGCATAATATGCAACTGTGACGAGGGGACGCAGATAGATACTGGCTCATTTTTAAGGGTCTGGAGCCCCAGATGTATGGAGTGTGTGTGTGACGATGTGCTGTGTCCCTGTGCAGGTAGCTGTGTCCAGTGGGGAGGTAGGCTCAACCAGGGGGAAGAATGAAGTTCTTGGAACCCTGGGGACGCCAGAGGCTGTCTTTTCTTCTGGAAAAGGCCGCCTCTAGGGAAGCCCAGATGTGGAAGGTCTACGTGCCGAAGAAGCCCTCCCCACAGGTGAGGATGTACCTCTGGATCGACTAACGCAATACATTCTCAACTCTGACCAAAAAATGATTCTGCCTTTGAAAAGCTGCATCTATGCTGTTTGACTCGAGCAGCACTGTCATAGGAAGTTGTTTTTTTCCAAGATGCTAACTTTAAAACTCCATAACTGATTGATTTTATTAGTTTTGTGCATGTTTCTGTCTATGAAGCGATGTCACAGCCAGATGTGAACATCAGAAACGGGTTCAGTGATCAAACACAACAGACTTCAACATTTTATGCAACACCAGCGAGGACCCGATGAAGACTCCTGTTTCCTTGTGATCCTAATTATATATGTTTTTAAAGGTCATTAAAGAACAATACTGAAACAGAAACTATGAGTTTACAACTGTTTCATAACCAATAAACATCATAAAGTAACTCGGGTCACACCTCTCTTTCTGGGTCACAGTTGAAGAGTTAGAATACAGCAGCATTAACAATGGACCTGGAAGGGTTAATCAACTCGTCATTTGAGTGGTCGATTCTTTTAATTCTTTCCAGTAAGTAGTCTGATCCCAGCCCCGGTGCGTCACAGACACAACAGTAAGGCTGTTACCATGAAGCCGCAGTGAGTCACCAGACTCAGCGTCCTCGTCCTCGTGTGATCTCACAGGCGTCTCGTGTCATCACACCCTCACCGGCCCCGCCCTCACAGGATTTCACATACCTGTTCATTTCTTCTTCTTCATTCCACTAATCCAAATTAGTTTCACCCTTATTAATACGTTGCAGATAAACTTACTCTTGGTAGTGACATCTGTCGTGCATGAATAAGCTAGCTGTTTGGCTATCTCTGTGAATACATTTAAGGTCAAATTGACGGCGTGCTTAATGAGGACAGCTTTACGATATCTTATCATGAAAGATAGCCCAATAATAACTAACGCTGCATCCTTACCAATCAGCAGCATGCAACGTGTGCTTCCACAGATCCTTAAAGGAGACTTTGTGTTTAAAAAGTCTTTATCGTTATCGTTGGACATTATTCCATAGTTCCTACTTTCAAATGTAACTTTTATTTTAGTTTTTGTCCTATTTGTTTTTGTCATCATTTAGTTGACGAACCTATTTAAGACACTGATAACCTTATCGGTACGTTCTTAGAAGTCACTTCACCGACATCCATCTTTAGTGACGTCTGCAGCCGTACGCGATGAGGAAGTCGTCCTCATTGTGTGGCCTCTACTCTGCATTGTAGTGGAACTCGTTGCAGCTGCTCTCCCAACGTCACATGAAGTCACGATTGTAGCCTCGTCTAATCAAGCTAATCATGCTAACTGAGCTAATGGGATCCACTTTGAGGTCACTAATCTGCATGAGCAACCTAACCAGTCACACCAGTGGAACTACAGAATATAATATAATATAATATAATACATTTTGGAGTTTTTTTGCTGAACCTTTTGGCCTTTCATTTACTCTCTTTGCTCATGTTGTTCTTCCTCCTCAGACATCTGCGTGTGTTTCTATTATGAGCTTTTTGTTTTTCCCTCTTCTGTTTCTGGGCGTGACACTATTGTTGCCACCTGCACTTTTGTTTCCATGCTCCCAGCTGATCTCAAGGTGTAGCTATTCAAGTAAAACAGAATGATCAGATAATCTGTGGCTCTTAATCCAGGTCTGCTGCTGAGTCACTGCAGCACCTTCAGTTTAATCTGGCCATCGTACAGTCGTGTGATCGTACAGTCATGTGATCATGTGATCGTACGATCATGTGATCCTACGATCATGTGATCGTACGGTCATGTGATCGTACAGTCATGTGATCATGTGATCGTACAGTCATGTGATCGTACAGTCATGTGATCGTACAGTCGTGTGATCATGTGATCGTACAGTCATGTGATCGTACAGTCGTGTGATCATGTGATCGTACAGTCATGTGATCGTACAGTCGTGTGATCATGTGATCGTACAGTCATGTGATCGTACAGTCGTGTGATCATGTGATCGTACAGTCATGTGATCGTACAGTCGTGTGATCATGTGATCGTACAGTCATGTGATCGTACAGTCATGTGATCGTACAGTCGTGTGATCATGTGATCGTACAGTCATGTGATCGTACAGTCGTGTGATCATGTGATCGTACAGTCGTGTGATCATGTGATCGTACAGTCATGTGATCGTACAGTCATGTGATCGTACAGTCGTGTGATCATGTGATCGTACAGTCGTGTGATCGTACAGTCATGTGATCGTACAGTCGTGTGATCATGTGATCGTACAGTCGTGTGATCGTACAGTCATGTGATCGTACAGTCGTGTGATCATGTGGTCGTACAGTCATGTGGTCGTACAGTCATGTGATCGTACAGTCGTGTGATCGTACAGTCGTGTGATCATGTGATCGTACAGTCATGTGATCGTACAGTCGTGTGATCATGTGATCGTACGATCATGTGATCGTACGATCATGTGATCATGTGATCGTACAGTCATGTGATCGTACAGTCATGTGATCGTACAGTCATGTGATCGTACAGTCATGTGATCGTACAGTCGTGTGATCATGTGATCGTACAGTCATGTGATCGTACAGTCGTGTGATCATGTGATCGTACAGTCATGTGATCGTACGATCATGTGATCGTACAGTCGTGTGATCGTACAGTCGTGTGATCATGTGATCGTACAGTCATGTGATCGTACAGTCGTGTGATCATGTGATCGTACGATCATGTGATCGTACGATCATGTGATCATGTGATCGTACAGTCATGTGATCGTACAGTCATGTGATCGTACAGTCATGTGATCGTACAGTCATGTGATCGTACAGTCGTGTGATCATGTGATCGTACAGTCATGTGATCGTACAGTCGTGTGATCATGTGATCGTACAGTCATGTGATCGTACGATCATGTGATCGTACGATCATGTGATGCAGAGAAGACTTTCTGTTTCAGTATACTTCAGTGTGAACTGGTGGTGCAACGGATGATAAGGAAATAGAAGATTGTATATTTATTGATTTAAAACAAATCTTTTCATTAGTAGTTTTAATGATGAGCTCGTCATCATTTCCTCTCTAGTTTTATGTTGTTGTGAAAACATCGCCTTCAAACGACTGTATTTATTCAGATTTCTCACCAAAACTGCATTTTTACGAGATCACATGTGAACACATCATGATTAACCCAACACTCCTTTTCACTGCACAGAGCCAGTATCTATGTACCATCGATGTACCTTCATGTAGTCTGCAGTCTGCAGTACAAACTGATTGTGCATCTTTCAGTACATTCTGGTGTGATTACTGCCTGTTTGTAGTTCTGTGTTGACGATGAAGAGGCCGGTAAAAGGCAGTAAAGGACGTCACTCACACAGTTAGCAGGCGTGTAATCTGTCACAAGAGGACATGGAGGCAGTGTGTCTCCTCAGGGCCGTAGTGTTGCCGGGTAGGATACTGCTCCGTCAGCTGTGACGTTTGTCCTGGTTGAATCAAATGCGTCTGTGGTAATGTGCCTGATGTCTAATGACTCCACCTGTGTGTTTCTCCACCATATTATCTATGGTGGAGAAACACACGCGCTCAGGCTCGTTGGTATTTATTTTAACCAATCACAATCGTCTAGGGCGGCGCTAACCACAGGATGCTGCAATGGTGCGCCTTTAAAATAAGTAAACAGAAAGAGATAACGGAAGAAGAGGAGAATGCGGTGTCAAAATTGCGTGGCCAACGGGCTTCTACCCACAGCCTACATCCGGAGAGCCCCGGAGAGAGAGGGCGCCCTCAAATGACCATTACCTGGCTGTGAGTTGGCCAACCCCAACATGTTGTGAGAGTCAACAAGAACATCCTCTCGTCCACGAGAGGTGGAGGACGTGGAATCTGATTTGGCCACGTTCACAGCCTCCGTTGTGGAGGCAGCTGAACCGGTTTGTGGCCAGAAGGTTGTGGAGGCAGCTGAACAACCTGCTCACTCCGGCTGTGAAGGAGGCCGGTGCCAACCGCGGCTCAGGGACCGCGCTGATGAGGAAACGGCTTTCTTTGATGCCTTACTTTGAGGAAGTGAACATGTTTTTCTACAAAATGCCACAAACAAAATCCTCAAATATTAAGCGCTACCCCTCCCCTCCGGCCTGTGAGTGCCTGAGGTTCACCCCCAAAACGGGCTGAAGGGAGGGGCTGCTTGGCCTGCGGGGCCGGGGGAGGCGGTACGAATAGATCCAGTGTTTTTGGTCCAGCAGTGGGAACGGGCTGGAAGGAGGCCCGTTGTTTTAGGTTTGGACAGCTGAGAGGCTGAACAGTGTCAAGCTGCACATGAGATGGCTAACAGGTTGCCTTCTGACCTTTGACCCCCTGCTGCCAGTACAGATGAACCAGTCGTTTCATCTCTGAGACTAATCAGGTTAATAAAGGATTGCTTTGAATATTGTATTTCTGGCATCTTTTTTCAGAAATATCTAATATGATCTCATTTATGGGACTTTAAAATGAGCGCTGACTTCCAAAGATCAGGTTTCAGATGATATCATTCGTACGTGTTTACAAAAGCAGAGCATGTGAAACCTTCAGTCTTGGTTCAACGTGGTCCTGCTGGGGATGACCTGCTCGACTCCTGAAGCTCCGCCCCCTCTGCAGCACAGAGCACTATTGTTTATTCAAAGCTTATTGATATTGCACAAATATTAGGTGGTGTAGAGTACAGCCGCTCGGTGTGAAGTCGATCTGGTGGAAGGTTCTCAGACAGACGAAGGTGAATCGATTAGAGCCGAGGTGACGAGTCAATCGACAGTAAAACTATCTCACTATGATGATTGTTTGAATGTTCAAGTTATTTTCTGAGCAAAAATAGTGAAATAATAATAATCAAATAATAGTATTTGCTGCTTTTCTTTCTCATATATCAGTCAGCTGAATATCGTTTGATTTTGGGTTTATGGACAAACAAAACCTTTAATCTGGATGTTTCGTAGATTAATTAATGGATTAATCGGAGGAAAAATGTAACTTCCGTCTTAATGGATTTGCTCACTTGGGCCTAAACTAGTGATGAAATGATTTAGTCTCATCATCATAAACTGACTTTGCATGTCCTCAGTAAACTAATACATACATTAGACATGTTACGCTACGTCACTGTTTTGTTGTGAATTGCTGCCTTTTAGTAAGATCAAAATGAATAGAACAGAATAGAATAGAATAGAACAGAATAGAATAGAACAGAATAGAACAGAATAGAACAGAATAGAACAGAATAGAACAGAACAGAATAGAACAGAATAGAATAGAACAGAATAGAATAGAACAGAATAGAATAGAATAGAACAGAATAGAACAGAATAGAACAGAATAGAACAGAACAGAATAGAATAGAACAGAATAGAATAGAACAGAATAGAATAGAACAGAATAGAACAGAACAGAACAGAATAGAACAGAATAGAACAGAACAGAATAGAATAGAATAGAATAGAATAGAACAGAACAGAACAGAATAGAACAGAATAGAACAGAATAGAATAGAATAGAACAGAATAGAACAGAATAGAACAGAACAGAATAGAATAGAACAGAATAGAATAGAACAGAATAGAACAGAATAGAATAGAACAGAATAGAATAGAACAGAACAGAACAGAACAGAATAGAACAGAATAGAATAGAATAGAATAGAATAGAACAGAATAGAATAGAATAGAACAGAATAGAATAGAACAGAATAGAACAGAATAGAATAGAATAGAATAGAACAGAATAGAATAGAATAGAATAGAATAGAACAGAATAGAACAGAATAGAACAGAATAGAACAGAATAGAATAGAATAGAACAGAACAGAATAGAATAGAATAGAACAGAATAGAACAGAATAGAACAGAATAGAATAGAACAATAGAACAGAATAGAACAGAATAGAACAGAATAGAACAGAATAGAACAGAACAGAACAGAATAGAACAGAATAGAATAGAACAGAATAGAACAGAATAGAACAGAATAGAACAGAACAGAACAGAACAGAGCAGAGTTTGGCTGGTGGCGGAAGCTAAAAGCTCTTCAAGCTCAACATCCAAAGAGAAACTCATAATTACTCTCCAGTCCAAACAGTTCTGAATCCATGTCCACAGCGTATCTCTAACTGACACCTTCCACACATGCGTGTTGTAAATGTGCTCCGTGTAGCTCCAGTGGACACGGGGGCGATGTCGGAGGCTTCTCTCCTCCTCGCGCTGTACGTGAGGAGGATGAATGAGCACGATGTTCCGTGGTCCTCACATGGACACGTGGACGGTGGACGGTGGCCTAGCTTGTTGTTCAGCCGTCTGTCTGTGTGTGTTGTAGGATGCAGACGTCTCCCCCGCCCAGCGGGACGAGGTGGTGCGCTGGCTGACGGAGCTCCACAGCAGCCTGCAGCTGTACCCAGAGACCCTGGTGTTAGCTGTCAGCATGCTGGACCGCTTCCTCGCCCCCATCAAGGTAAAGAAGCCTCCTGTACTCGTGAGATGCTGATGTTGCTGTGAGCGTTACGTTAGAGCACACCCTAACCCTAACCAACCCTAACCGCTCACACCAGACAATCAAGTAAAAGTATGAAAATATAGAATCAAGACAATGAACTTCAGTGCTCACTGTGCAGCCACATGGGTTCTTTAGTTATTATTAGACATTCAAATGTTAGATTATTATTATATGATGCAGTAATGTGGTAGCTGGTTTAATATACTACAGAACAATGCTTTGTATTTACTCATGAATACATACAATATCTCACTCTGAACTGTAGTGGAGGAGAAAGTAGCATCAGAATGACTTGAGTAAATGTACTTAGTTACTTTCCTCACTGATTAATACCTCGCTGTACCAAGTGAAGGTCGTGTGCTGCTGTGATCAGCTGAGACTGTTAGTCGGTGGAAGTGTTCGCCCTGAATAAGAGTAGAACTTTAATTGAATGAGTGGAGTTGATTGGTTGTAGATAAAAGTTCTTATGATCAAATATTGTCCTGGGATCAGGATCAGAGGTTGTTGGGTCACAGCTGACCGTCTGTGTGACCCCTGACCCCTCCTCTCCTCCTGGTGAGCTCAGCTCCCTGATCACCGCTCTGCTGCTGTTGAGCAGACTGCTGCCTCGTGGTTTCTGCCCTCAGTCCAGCACAAAGATGCTGATTCATGTTTTTAAAAAGTAGCATTGTAGGCATTATTATGAAGCAGTGGTGTTGGTGTTGTATCAGTGCCATCTTGTGAGATCTTGATGTACTTTCTGAAGGTTCTTGTTCTGTGAGCGATGAGCCCGTTGTGATTCACTGACTGATGGGATTGTTTGTCTTCAGGCACGTCCAAAGTACCTGCGCTGCATCGCCATCACCTGCTTCTTCCTGGCTGCTAAGACCTGTGAGGAGGATGAGGTGAACACACACACACACACACACACACACACACACACACACACACTGAGATCCTTATACATGTGTTAGAATCCAATAAACAATGTGTTCACTGCATCAGGACAGTTCCAGTAACTCTCTGTGTGTGTGTGTGTGTGTGTGTGTGTGTGTGTGTGTGTGTGTGTGTGTGTGTGTGTGTGTGTGTGTGTGTGTGTGTGTGTGTGTGTGTGTGTGTGTGTGTGTGTGTGTGTGTGTGTGTGTGTGTGTGTGTGTGTGTGTGTGTGTGTGTGTGTGTGTGTGTGTGTGTGTGTGTGTGTGTGTGTGCTCAGCGTGTGCCCTCTCTGAAAGACATGACTGCCTCCAGCAGCTGTGGCTGTTCCCCATCAGAGATCCTGAGGATGGAGAGGATCGTCCTGGACAAACTGAACTGGGATCTGCACACCGCCACAGCGCTGGACTTCCTGCACATCGTACGTCTGACATGATCAGAGCTTTAAGGGATGATTGGTGTGTGGTGTCACTACAGTAGATGGAGCAAAGCTCTGCTGTAAATCTATATCCGTTGATGTGAACGCTATATTTAGAATCTCTCCACCTTCACACAGTGGAAAGGGGAAGTGAAGCTCTCTTTAAAGACGCAGGACTCCTTTGACCTGTTTGTCTTGTATGAATGTTGTGGTACTGTCTGCCTGCTGGGTCATGTTTGTTTTCTTTGCTTCCCGTCCTTTAGTTTCTGTAAAACAACATGTGATCATTCTAGTAAACTGATCTGAATTTATTCATTTTGAAAGTCCACATCACAAAGTGATATTGTCTCAGTGTCACTCTGTCGTGGTCTGTTTACTTTAGCAGCCAGTAGTGTTCTGACTTATTGAATGAATGTGAACTTGACTTTGAGGTCCGTTCTTTGAGGCTCTTACCGTAATGTCTAGTATGTTCACGCACCACAATCACCGTTCTCCTCCTCCTCCACTTCTTTACATGTCTGGGTTGTTATTGTCTCCAGGGTTGTTCCTGTTTCAATGTGAGGACAGGATGTCGTATGTACAGATCGTAAAGACTTCTGAGGCAAATGTGTGATTTTGTGCTCTACAAATACATTGAATTGAAGTTGAATATTGAGAGAAGTGAGTCTCATGGGGGTAGTTGTCCAACTTGTACTTATAATCATTGAGTGAACCCCACGTAGAGCATATCTGTCCCACACCTACGGGGATGAGTACTGACGTAAAGGTTCTAATCTGGGTTGAAATTATAACTAATGGGACAAAACTTGCATTGCTTTTAAAATGTACTTTATTTTCATAAGCTTGCATTGGTTACCAGCCAACAGAGTAATGCTGGTTATGTGCTCCTCTCCCGTAGTTCCATGCGATGGTGTTGTCGTGCCGTTCTGGGTTTCTGGACTCCATGTTGGGACTGAACCGCTCTCAGCACCTCACCCTGCTCACACGGAGACTCTACCACTGTCTGGCCGACCACACGCTCACACAGGTTCACACACTCTTCATGTTTAACACCACAGACTATCTGTGCTCCTCTGTGCTTATGTGACACTGGTCAAGTTAAAGCACGTTCTGTCTTTGAAGAGGACAGGTTTACGTACATCTGGACCCGTTACCTGCCCGAACACTGAACAAGTTTGTCCCTCGTGTGTCCCTGTAGCTCAGAGGATCCATGCTGGCCTTGGCCCTCGTCACCCTGGAGCTGGAGACCTGCTGTCCTGACTGGCTGGCTCTTACCATAGAGCTGCTGAGGAAGGCACAGGTACCAGACTCTTTCATCATCATCATCAACACGAGGTCGATCACAAGTCTAACTGCTCAGAGATCATGTGACCAAAACAAATACGCTTCTGTGAAAGAGGAGAAAGCTCCTCGAAGTTTAATGTAGTTACTTACGGATCAACATGAGTAGATACTTTGTCTACTGTTCCTGGTTAAAACCCCCCCCCCCCCCTGTTTACCCTCACAGCAGGCAGTAAGTTGTGGGACATGTTTTGTCTGTCACTGTGTTTTATAAGGCAGTGAGCATGTTTCCCCTCAAGGTGGTGCTGCTGTGAAGCAGACAAAGAGTTGTTTTGTTCCTGTAATGAGCACTACAGCCTCTAGAGGAGGACACGTCTTTCTTACTCTCATCTCTCTCTCCTCTTCTTCCCTCTCTCTCTCTCACTCACTCTCTCTCTCCTCCTCTCTCCCTCTCCTCCTCTTCCCTCTCTCTCTCCTCCTCTTCTCTCTCCCTCTCCTCCTCTTCCCTCTCTCTCACTCACTCTCTCTCTCCTCCTCTCTCCCTCTCCCTCCTCTTCCCTCTCTCTCTCCTCCTCTTCTCTCTCCCTCTCCTCCTCTTCCCTCTCTCTCACTCACTCTCTCTCTCCTCCTCTTCCCTCTCTCTCTCCTCCTCTTCCCTCTCTCTCCTCCTCATCTCTCTCTCCTCCTCTTCCCTCTCCTCTTCTCTCTCCCTCTCCTCCTCTTCCCTCTCTCCTCCTCTCCCCCCCTCTCTCTCTCTCCTCTCCTCCTCTTCCCTCTCTCTCTCCTCCTCTTCCCTCTCTCCTCCTCTCCCCCCCTCTCTCTCTCTCTTCCCTCTCTCTCTCCTCCTCTTCCCTCTCTCCTCCTCTCTCTCTCTCTCTCTCCTCTTCCCCCCTCTCTCCTCCTCTCCCCCCCCTCTCTCTCTCTCTTCCCTCTCTCTCTCTCTCTCTCTTCCTCTTCTCTCTCTCTCTCTCTCTCCTCTTCCCCCCTCTCTCCTCCTCTTCCCTCTCTCTCTCTCTCTCTCTCCTTCTCTCTCTCCTCCTCTCCCCCCCCCTCTCTCTCTCTTCCTCTTCTCTCTCTCTCTCTCTCCTCTTCCCCCCTCTCTCTCTCTCTCTCTCTCTCTCTCTCTCTCCTTCTCTCTCTCTCTCTCTCCCCCCCTCTCTCTCTCTCTCCTCATCTCCCCCCCCCTCAGATCGACAGCTCTGAGTTGATTGGGAGTCGAGAGCTGGTGTCTCGTAGTCTGTCCACACTGAGGGCTTCCCTGCCTCCGAACACTGTCTACATCTACCGCCCCCTTCAGAGCCAGACCACCCTGCAGCCTCCGGCTCAGGACCCCCGCTCTCCCCTGCTGTACACTGGGTAAGTTTCTCCCATCTTACAGGTGTTGTATGAACCCTTTAGTGTCTCCAGAGGGAGCTGTGTGAAGTCTGATGAATGTCCTCACATTAGTTGCATGGTGGGTAATGTAGGGTTCTGCTGCATCATTTGTTTCTTATTGTCTTTTGTCCTTCCAGGGATCATCCCCTCCACCACCGAGTCTTCCAGGGACCATGCCCTCGCCACCGCCACCCCTGCCCAGCTAAAGACCGCTGCTGGTGGGGAGGAGAGGAGCCAGCAGCCCTGGAGCTCCGTCTCCTCCTCCACCTCCACCAACAAGAGCAGCATCCCAGTTCTAGTCCCTCCACCCAAACACCTCCGCCCCCTTAAGGTCACACTGCGCTGCAAGGCGTCCACCAAGCGCAAGGTACGATAACGAAACCTTGAGACGTGATCAAATGATGAGTCGACCAACACTTAATCAATTAAACAATTGTGCTCCTGAATTAAAGCTAGGGTTGATGAACTTCCTCCAAAAACACTTCTTTCATACCTGCAAACTTGACGCTTTTTCGGCGAAATTTGCCGTTTTGAATCAAAAATATATCATCCACGTGAATCGTGTAGATCCGTAGAGTTATTTTTTGGGGGGGGGGGGGGGGGGGGGGTCAACTGGCCAGCCAGCGTTTCTCAGATTCCAGTGAGACGAGGAGAAAAGGTGACGTCGTGATCTTCACAATAAAACATCTTCGATGTGACGTGTTGTCCAATCAGCGCTAAGATGTCGACAGCGTCTTCATTTCCCTCTAACTTGAGGCTAACTTGAGGCTAACTTGAGGCTAACTTGAGGCTAACTTGAGGCTAACTTGAGGCTAACTTGAGGCTAACTTGAGGAGAAGTTAGCGTGGCTAACAGCAGCCGTTCCCCTTGTGTGCGTTCACTCTGATGGGGTTAGATCGTGCTGCTCACTACTTTCACTGAGAGGAGTGAACAACACTTGGCTGGATCATTTTTTAAATCTAGCGTATTAACTAGTTTCTCAAGATTCTTTGGTTTTTCTCACCGGTTCCTGCTTCTCAAATGTAAATGTTAGCTGCTTGTGTTAATCGTTTGGGTAAACTACTGTCACGATAACTGATGAGTCATGAGTTCTGGAGAGGACTGCTAATGAAAAGCTGTCGACCCGTCATAACGCTGGTCTCTGTGTGTTCAGGTGGAGGAGATGGAGGTGGACGACTTCTACGATTGCATCAAACGTCTCTACAACGAAGACGTCACCACCACCGCCGTCCACGATGGGGGCGATAGGAGGAGGAGGTCTGGGTGTCTGCAGTGTCCTGTTGACCCGACAGGAAGGCAGCTCTAGCCCCTGCCCGCCTCTGCAGCCAGTCAGTGCCTCCTAGAGACCAAACAGAAGCCTGTTAACCAAAACCACCTTCACACTGACATCCTCCGCCACTTTCAGAGGAAACTCCTCAATCAGAGACGGCAACTCCCTCAGCAATGGGCAACGTTGCCGGTAAAATGAACCTTTACGTCGCTGCTGTTGATGAAACGAGCAGTAGAAGAACTCGTTGATCTTGTAATAAACATAAAGCAGCGATAACGGGTGATTTCAGAGGATAAGGTGGTTTTGGTTTCAGTGCCCACGACCCCAGCGTGACCCCGAGCTGCTCAGCTGTCCTGAGGTCAGTTCCCATCGTCGCCCGCAGCAGGAAAACAGAGCCCAAAAAAAGTTAAACATCCAAAAAATAAAAACCGTGCTGCTACTATCTTATTAATTCTGTTTGTTCAACATAAATACAGTTTAACAAAAGGTTAAAAAAAATACATAAATAGAAAAGTTACCTTAAAAAAACCTCCCCCCCGTGTCTCTCCGTCCTGTTTCCATTACGTCATCGTTCGTCAACTTATTTTTGTTGTTCACATCTTAAACTTTCATTTCATATATTTATGTTTGTCCCCCCCGCCCTTCATCCCTCTGCATGTGTTCATAGTCTAAACTGTAGACGATCCTCTGTGTCACGCAGCCGGATAGAAAAAAAACTCTCTTTGTTGTTTTTCTTTTAGTGAAGTGCAATTTGATTGTCAATAAGATGCTAATATCGATATCCCTCCTATGAATCTGTTCCCCTCCCGCAGCTTGTTGTGACGGCTTGAATGAACGTTTCTCAGGTTGTTTTATTGCCCCACAAACTAAACGTGTCTTTGAAGCTGCCGCTTGAGTCTGGCTCCAATGCTCTCGAGAGATGTTGATCATTTCCTAATAACTCGCGCTCTCAGCTGCAAACTTCAAGTCATTTTCTAAGGAAAACGTCCACATATTATGAACTTTGTTGGCCCTGCACGAGGTCTCTATTGAAGCACCAAGAGGGAATTATTGTTCATATATTCACATGTAATAAAACAGCCTTGTGTTATTTAAAGCATTTGATATTAAGCTAAGAGAAAACTGTGTTTTTTGAGTTGGTGTCTGAGCTTCAGAAGGATGAAGTGGACACCTTGATGTTTCAAAAAGAAAAGAAAAAAAACACGCTAAAACAATACGCTCTTTTTATTGAAGTTCTGTTTAATATATTTGTATTCCTGCAAAAAGCTCTGTTTCCTGCTGTGGGAGCTGCTGGTGGCTGCTCTGGGTCCCTGAATGCACCACGGCACCAATAAATGAAGAGATAACAGTACAACAAACTGAGTGAGCTCTTTGTCTTCATTTTATCACACAAATACATTTCAGATCTGCGACTGAACACCAACACTACGGGGGGGGGGGGGGGCTCACATGTTACAACTTTACAAGTCTAGAACTTATGATGTTCTTATGCCTTAAGTTTAAACTTTAAAGGGTCAGTCTTATTTCAAATAACAAAAGTACTTTAGCCGTCTATCCCTGGAGATAGTTTTGGTTTCATTTTTCCAGGCGTTGAGATTTGAAAGCATAAAAATGACATAAAAAAAGAATCTTTACAGAGAAATATCACTGTTGACCCAGACCTTGCAACTTATTAATAAATCAATGTTTCCATCAATATAGAAATCTTTACTGCCTAATAGAACCATAACTTAACAGCTGCTCTGTGAGGCGGTGCTGCTGTAACATACGTGTGTTAACCATGCTAGTTTATGTGTCCGCATGCTAACATTTGCTAAGTAGCACCGAACACAACTGAGGCTCATGGGAATCTTATTTGTTTTGCAGGCATTGAGTCGCTAACCAAATATTGGACAAAATAAAATATTGACCTGATCATGAACCTGCTGGTGAATCGTCCTCTGGGAACACTGAATGTCTGCACATGATGTAGTGCCAAGCCATTCAGTGGATGTTGAGATGTTTCACAGAATAAATTAAAACTTTGACTTCCTGGTGGCCTAAGAAGAGAGGGTCAGGGTCACCAAAGTCAGTAGGGTTCATCCTCTGGGGACCACACATTTCTGGTCAAAATTTTCTTGCAATCCATCCAATAATTGTTCAAATATTTCAGTCCGACCCAAAGTGGTGGCCAAAAGAATCCTGCTGATTTCTTTGAATGACAGATGAACGGCCATCAATGGAACAGACTCAGTGCAGCAGACCGAGTCATCAGTTCAGCTGAAGGTCTTCTACGAGCAGACAAACTCAACAGAACACAGAGAAGCATTACTGATCGGTTCACTGGAGGTCTTCTACGAGCAGACAAACTCAACAGAACACAGAGAAGCATTACTGATCGGTTCACTGGAGGTCTTCTACGAGCAGACAAACTCAACAGAACACAGAGAAGCATTACTGATCGGTTCACTGGAGGTCTTCTACGAGCAGACAAACTCAACAGAACACAGAGAAGCATTACTGATCGGTTCACTGGAGGTCTTCTACGAGCAGACAAACTCAACAGAACACAGAAGCATTACTGATCGGTTCACTGGAGGTCTTCTACGAGCAGACAAACTCAACAGAACACAGAGAAGCATTACTGATCGGTTCACTGGAGGTCTTCTACGAGCAGACAAACTCAACAGAACACAGAAGCATTACTGATCGGTTCACTGGAGGTCTTCTACGAGCAGACAAACTCAACAGAACACAGAAGCATTACTGATCGGTTCACTGGAGGTCTTCTACGAGCAGACAAACTCAACAGAACACAGAAGCATTACTGATCGGTTCACTGAAGGTTTCAGGTCCCAAATACATTTCTGGCCAGTTTCAGTTAGAATTCAAACGTCAAAATGTTCAGCTCCCTGAGGACATGATCATATCATATTTTAGTGTTTGTATCTTTCATACTGTGTGTTCCACAGTTAGAGTGGGATTAAGCTGTTTGACTGGAATATTATGTGACTCTATATACACACAACAGGTCTGACGGGCTCTTTCAGAATGTACACACTGGACTCGCTGAGCCTAAATCTCTCACACACACCTCTACCTCTATCTCTGTGAGGACACTCATTGACATAATGCATTCCCTCGCCCCTTACCCAACTGAATGCCTGACCCCAACCTTTACCCTAATCCTCATCTAAACCCAACTGTAACCTGAACCTTAAAACCCAGTCTGAACCCTCAGACAGGCCTCTGAAGAAGTGAGTACCGACCAAATCGTCCTCGCTCTGAAGGTCTAAAACCTCTCAGCACTTCTTTATGCATTTTGTCCCAAATGCCCGTACGGAAATTATAAAAAGGGCTTTTGTGTATTTTTCCCCTTTGGCGTGGAATAATGTTGCAGAAAGAATTGAAACAATTAATTAATCTCGTAACATGCTTTTAATTCCAAAATTAAGGTCTGCTTTGATTAAGTTCCTCTAGAGCGAAAGCTCAAATAAAGTGTACACTGCATAGATCTAAGTGTCCTTTATCGACAATTCCAAAATGAAAGAATTATGAATGTACTTTGTAGAAAAAAAGTCACTAACAGTTATATTGTACTATGTTGAAAAAAGTTTTAAAAAACTCATACTATAGTAATGTGTCGAAAAAAGTCATTAAAAAGTCATTAAAAAGTCACGGTATAATACAGTACAGGTCTGGACCCTGGACCTAGAATTATTACATTTTGAAGGAGCACTTCTATTTTAACCGGCGCAGCTTTTCCAGCCTTTACGGCACTCATTCAGCGGTCCAGGAAACACACCGACCAATTACATGCGTTGTATATCACATCACGTGATGCTGCTCAGCCAATCAAATACGTGTATTCCAGTGGCGGGCCGTGCATTTTATACCTGGGCCTTCTGAGCTGTCCTACTACACTTGAGCCATCTCCTAATAACCTCATTATGACGCCACAGCTACGGTTATTTGTTTCTAGGGGTGTAACATCACGTATTCGTATTAAACCGTTCGGTACGAGGCTTACGAACCGAACAATACGTTTGAATAATACTAGTGCATTTGGAAAATGCAGAAGCTTAAATTGTGGGAAATATAATGTTTTCGGTGGACTACGCTCACGTAGGAGACAACGGGCTGTGTGACCTCTGAACCCGGAGCAATAACAAAAAACAGCTGAGGTCCGCACGTGTGTTCACGGAGGCTAAGCTAAACTAGCTTAGCGGGAAAACAACAGCGGCACACAATCTACGAACTCTCCCCGCAGCATTTAGCTGTTCCCTACTGATTCAGACAGGACTAAAGCAATCACCACACAATCCCCATTTCTCCAGACCATCATGCTTGCTTTGTAAAAAGAAAACAGCCCGAACAGATTCAATTGTCCGGACAATAACCCCGCGCATGACGGGATGCTTCGTAATTAACGGACAATGCATATAGTCCAAATCAATGTAATGAACACAATGACAAGAACAAACTCACAAGAACCAGTCACATATATTTATATGACAACAAAGCAACAAATCAACCCAGCAACACTGCAGCGCTAGAGTACGAGCCATTCATGTTATTCATAAAAACGACACGATAGACAAATGAACACAGTAGTAACGTTACTGCAGATGTAAAAAAAACAAAAGCACTTAACTTACCAAAGCTGCCTTCACTTAAAGACAAAGTCCATCCTCCTTTCTTTGTTAACAAAGTCAGTAACTCCCAAATCCATTTCTCCTCCTCCTTCAGCCATTGAGTGTTAAAAAAACAAAGCTAGCAAAACGCTAAAAATTTCATAACTTCTCTTACATATGTTTCAACCTGAACTCTTACTAAACACTAAGATCTGCTAGCTAGCTTTCTGTTTGACAAAAGTCACGCTGGCCCACTGACCACGTCAAAGAATACGCCCAACATGTCAAACTAAAGATCTGATTGGTTGAAGACTATGACAATCAACAATATCGTCCCCATTTACTTTAATCTGCAAAGTCTACCTAGAGGACCTCGGGCCTCTCTCCTCACATAGAGACATAGGGGCTGAATCTGATTGGATAAAAGCTCTTCTTAAAACAAGCTGCACTAGAAGCAGCGCTGCAGGCTGGAAGCAGAGCAACAGAGGAAGACAGGAGCTGTGCAATGAGAAAATAAGCTAATGGGAAAAATAATTATAATACATGGAGTGTATTTGTGAAAAATTATTAAATTATAAAATAGCTATAACTTTGTGATTCTGTTTAGGCCAGCAGAGAAGGCTTAGCTGGCCCTGACGGCCCACCACTGGCAGTGGCGGCTGGTGGAAAATGTTCTTGGTAGGGCTGTGCCACATCCAATCAATTTCAGCAAACATCCCAGAATGATTTAATGCAAACAAATTAAGGTATCAAACACACATTACTACTTTGCAGTTAAATATTTAACATTCATTCCAACACGAAAAAAAGCAGTAAATAACACTTTGACAAACACGTCAGGACATCTTATTTTAGTCACCCTCACAGGGAATTCAGTATAATATAATATATATATCATATAATAATATTCTGTATAATATAATAATATATATATCATATAATATTCTGTATAATATAATAATATATATGTCATATAATAATATTCACTATAATATAAAACACACACACACACACACACACACATATATATATATATATATATATAATTTATATATAATCCATTTCTCATACAGGTGCTTCATATCCCTCACTCCCTAACTGTCCATGCTGGATCTGTCCCCGTTGTTTTAAAAAGCTAAATAAGTTATTAGCATGACGTCATCCAGCTAGTCAACCCTGTCTGGTGTACAGCTAGTAGAGAAGCTTCATGTACTGCTTCTCTTTCCTGCTAGTCTGCTGTCTGATTGTGAGGTCAGGCTGATCTGGGATCAGCTCTTTCAGTAGTTTCTCCTCTCAGTTCTCCTCTCAAACGGGTCTTGGAGGAGCAGTGCTCTCCTGTAGAGACTAGTCCCTACGAGAACGCGCAGTTTGGGGCAGAACGAAATCTGCCCCAAGTTGAATCTATTTGAGGACGCTGATTGGCTAAATTGTATGTCATTCATTTATATCTTTAGTCAGCATTAAAGCATCATTGGCTAAACTGCTTTATAGACCCGCCTCTTTGGGGCAGTTTCTCCAGCGCCCCAGCAGCTGAGACGTGCACACGCAGAGAGGACCTGCAGACAGGCAGAGAGGACAAGCAGGAAAAGCATATATTTACCGCAGATATCATATTTTACACATATTACTGGGTGATTCCATGTTTCAAAAACACAAATATTGTCAATTTGTATAGTTTATTATTATTATTTATTTAATTTTTTATTATTTGTGGCTCAAGGGGGGGCGGCGCCCTAGCGCCCTCTATGGACCAGCCGCCACTGACCACTGGTCTATTCTGATAACTATCGCCCTCAACTCAAGTGAGATAAGCACACACACACGGCTTCTCGTCCTGCAGTGTTGGCAACACTTGCGCAAAAAATACAACAAAACGTGCGGCCTGGTCGGGAATGGTGTGCTATTACTTTTCTCAGAGATTCGCTCAGCCGTTTTCCCGAAAATCTTAGCAAGATTTCTCCATTCACTTTATTTGGGGTTCTAAAATAAAACACTCAATTATGGGCCCATATTGACTAGACATACATTAACGTAGAAAAATGATTCAACGTTTAAAACGCCCTTGTTCCATTACAATGTTCCGTTGTTCAATTACATTGTTCAGTTGTTCCATTACATTGTTCCATTGTTCCATTACATTGTTCCGTTACATTGTTCAGTTGTTCCATTACATCGTCCAGTTCCATTACATTGTTCCGTTGTTCCATTACATTGTTCCGTTGTTCCATTACATTGTTCCGTTGTTCCATTACATTGTTCCGTTACATTGTTCAGTTGTTCCATTACATTGCTCCCTTGTTCCATTACATTGTTCCGTTGTTCCATTACATTGTTCCCTTGTTCCATTACATTGTTCCCTTGTTCCATTAGATTGTTCCGTTGTTCCATTACATTGTTCAGTTGTTCCATTACATTGTTCCCATGTTCCATTACATTATTCAGTTGTTCCATTACATTGTTCCCTTGTTCCATTACATTGTTCCGTTGTTCCATTACATTGTTCCGTTACATTGTTCAGTTGTTCCATTACATTGTTCAGTTCCATTACATTGTTCCGTTGTTCCATTACATTGTTCCGTTACATTGTTCAGTTGTTCCATTACATTGCTCCCTTGTTCCATTACATTGTTCAGTTGTTCCATTACATTGTTCCCTTGTTCCATTACATTGTTCAGTTGTTCCATTACATTGTTCCCTTGTTCCATTACATTGTTCAGTTGTTCCATTACATTGTTCCCTTGTTCCATTACATTGTTCCGTTGTTCCATTACATTGTTCAGTTGTTCCATTACATTGTTCTTTTGTTCCATTACATTGTTCAGTTGTTCCATTACATTGTTCAGTTGTTCCATTACATTGTTTCGTTGTTCCATTACATTGTTCAGTTGTTCCATTACATTGTTCCCATGTTCCATTACATTGTTCCCTTGTTCCATTACATTGTTCCCTTGTTCCATTACATTGTTCAGTTGTTCCATTACATTGTTCCCTTGTTCCAATACATTGTTCAGTTGTTCCATTACATTGTTCCCTTGTTCCATTACATTGTTCCGTTGTTCCATTACATTGTTCAGTTGTTCCATTACATTGTTCCCATGTTCCATTACATTGTTCAGTTGTTCCATTACATTGTTCCCTTGTTCCATTACATTGTTCCGTTGTTCCATTACATTGTTCCGTTACATTGTTCAGTTGTTCCATTACATTGCTCCCTTGTTCCATTACATTGTTCAGTTGTTCCATTACATTGTTCAGTTGTTCCATTACATTGTTCCCTTGTTCCATTACATTGTTCAGTTGTTCCATTACATTGTTCCCTTGTTCCATTACATTGTTCCCTTGTTCCATTACATTGTTCAGTTGTTCCATTACATTGTTCCCTTGTTCCATTACATTGTTCAGTTGTTCCATTACATTGTTTCGTTGTTCCATTACATTGCTCCCTTGTTCCATTACATTGTTCAGTTGTTCCATTACATTGTTCCCATGTTCCATTACATTGTTCCCTTGTTCCATTACATTGTTCAGTTGTTCCATTACATTGTTCAGTTGTTCCATTACATTGTTCCCTTGTTCCATTACATTGTTCAGTTGTTCCATTACATTGTTCAGTTGTTCCATTACATTGTTCAGTTGTTCCATTACATTGTTCAGTTGTTCCATTACATTGTTCAGTTGTTCCATTACATTGTTCCCTTGTTCCATTACATTGTTCAGTTGTTCCATTACATTGTTCCCTTGTTCCATTACATTATTCCCTCGTTCCATTACATTGTTCAGTTGTTCCATTTGTTGGGGATTTCACCTCGGGCTAAAAGCCCACTGTATAATCTGACTCCAAAAGACTACACCTTCAGAAGGACCCCGCGCAGATCATTTGATTGGAATTACATTCGATGAACAGAGTACGCTGCAACGATCTGTATAGTTCAAGAGTTTAATAAGTCAAGCATCAAGACATACAATACATAGATCTATGGTTTCACAGAACACAGGATTTGATTAAGTATCCCTAGCAACAGACACAAAGTCAGGGCTTGGATTACGTATATCTCGTCTCCGTGTTTGTGAGCCCTGTTCTGACATTTCCCTTCTTCCTTTATACTTTCAAAATCCGGATTCGACCTTGTCCTGAACAGGGATGTCTTATCTTCACACACACACACACGCCAAGGCAGGGACCACTGTGTGTGTGGGGGTCCTCCTGTTCTCCAGGAGAGAGGAGACGTCGTTCCAGCCTCCACCTGTTGTTGCTACACTATATCCAACGGACTTACCTGTTTTCACAACACAACTAGTTATAAATTTAAGCTGAACCACTTGTGACTCAGAGCTTCTTTGTACGGGGAGCGTGTGAGTGCCTCGCTCGGGGATTCAAACCATTGCTCTATGACACACGCAACACTATTGCAATAAGCACACACTTTAATACTCACTCGTTTAATGCATATATTGTTAGCATATTTCTACACATTACATTGTTCCGTTGTTCCATTACATTGTTCAGTTGTTCCATTACAATGTTCCCTTGTTCCATTACATTGTTCCCTTGTTCCATTACATTGTTCCCTTGTTCCATTACAATGTTCCCTTGTTCCATTACATTGTTCCCTTGTTCCATTACATTGTTCAGTTGTTCCATTACATTGTTCAGTTGTTCCATTACATTGTTCCCTTGTTCCATTACATTGTTTCGTTGTTCCGTTTCGTTGTTCCGTTGTTCTATTACAATGTTCTGTTATGGCGTTCTCTTGTTCCATTAGTGTTCTGTTGAACAATGAACAATGAAACGGAACAACAGAACAATGTAAAAACAAAAAACGGAACAATGTAACGGAACAATGAAAAAATGTAATGAAACAACGGAACAAATACTACTACTACTACTTCGCTATATGAAGCGACAATTGCGAAATTTTCTAGTTTCTAATGTCGTTCTCCAAAACAAGAAAAGTGGTCAGAGAGACCAGAGCATTTAAACTAGAATGGACTCTTTATATGTTAATTATTCTGAAATCAAGTCACAGATAATAAACAATCTAAGAGCAGATCAGAATCATAACACTCCCCAACAATGATGTTAACAGAGAGAATAGAGCTGAAACAAGAGGTTTAATAACCACAGACAAAGTCCCTGCACACATTTTTCTCTTTTTAGAAGATGAAATATATATATAAAAATATATCATTGTTTTTTTTGGGTGACATCACTTCACACCTGAAGGAACTGAATTTAAAGCTTCAGGGCAAAAAAATAAAAAAGCTTTGTGTTGTGTATTTTAATTGTTTAAATCCAGCCCTTATTTTACTTGACATGATCGAAGAAACTATATTTATTATTATTCATTAATAATATATTAATTTCATTTTATATAGTATTACATTTTATAATTCATCCAGTTCAATTTGAAATCTGACAATAAATATTGTTGAGATATTATTCTATTGAACTTTCTATACTTGAAATGACAGTCAGTTGTTGACTACATACGGTTGGCTACTTCAATGTATTTATGGCATTGTTAGAAAAATGGACCCGACACCGACGTATAAATCATTAAACAGGACATTTATTCTTGCAAGAAGGAAACAGAGTTGAAACACAAACTTCAAGTTGCTGCTCAAAGGTTTGTCTCCGACATGTATACTGAGGATAACACACAAGTGCGTTGGCACAGAATGATTTGCATAAAGTCTGGACATCGTTTGGATCTGTTTCTTTGATAATTCGTTCGGTCGAGGGTCATTTTATCCTAATCTCGGAAGACGTCACGGTTGCTAATCAGCCTAAGTATATACTGACGTGAACACAACAGATGAGATAACCATTAAGAAAGACAACTAAGACACTTAATGAAGAACACGGCTGAGAAAGCTTGTGTGAAGATTGCTTCACACAAGGACACAGACTTTATGGAACCAGCTGCTTAGATTAAAGTGGCTAAAGAAAAACATTATTTAGGCACTAAATCATAGCATAGATAACCGCTTCAGTTCCCCTCAGAAAGGTCTGTCTGACAGCAAGGTAAAGAGGTGAAAACATTCTAAATATAGCGTTGACTTAAACCGATTATTAACATCGTTATTGTGATGTTCTGGACCTTTGCACGAGGAAATTATCTCTAAATGGACCGTGTTGAATTTTAATAACACCCCTGGTCTAGCATAACGAAAAATGCCATAGTATTTGTCGGAAATACAAATATTGTATAGTATGTTGTAAAAAGTCATAGTATACAGTAGTATGTCAAGGAAAGTCATAAAAACGTCATACTGTACTATGTAGAAATGTGATGCCATAGTATGTCATGTTGATAAGTCATTGTATAGGATGTAAACAATTCTAAATATTCAAAAAAAGGTTATAGTATAGTGACGACAGTCCCGGTGGATTCTTCCTCAGATGTTCACAAAGCCTTTACAGATCAACAACTTTGAATAGACTGAGTACTAATAATAATCATCTTAATTCAAGGTCCACTTACCAGCTTTTTCACTCACATCTCAAAGTCTTCATCAGACTTCCCTGGTGTACCTAGAGATGTTTCTCAGTCCAAATATTCAGTAACATGAATATAAAACTGTAGAAAAATAGAAAATCTTTGCATTTGAGAAGCAGACACCAGAGAATATTTGGCTTGAAAGGTTACTCAGACGATCACTCATTTTCCATAGATCAACTAATAAACCCAAGAGACAAGTCCAACAAAGAACACCTCGGTACTGACAGACGATTCAGATACAGCTATGGAGAGTCCAAGTGATTACATCAGTGAATCATACCGTTTGTTAAATGATGAATAAATGAAATGCATAACTTTATATTTCCTCTGTAATCTCCAATCCGTTCATAGAAAAGATGAAAAATGAAGGGAAGCTCCAGAATAATGATGTGACATATTTAATACTCCGTGTATAATACTGTACAAGGAACCCAATTACAGTAAACTTCAGACCACAACCATTTACAAAGCAAAACACAGCAGGTGTATCCTGGAGGCGAGTGGTAAAGGACAATACTAATGTTTTTATGTTTTTAAAGTACATCCTGATGAAGAGCAGTCCAATACACCATCACGTGTGATGGGCTCAGAGTTCAGCATCACTGCAGTTTATTACAACTCGCCTTACATTCTTGTAGCTCCTCCATCATTTCTAATCGGCACCAATAACATCGTACTCACCGAGCTAAAGGAATAGTTTGTCACTTTGGGAAATGTTAGACACAGATGAGACGATTGACACGACTCCATACGACAAACATAAAACCATAGCCAGCAGACAATTAGCTTAGCACGAAGGCTGGAAACGGCTACAAAAGTAACGTCTGAAGCTCACTTATTAATGTGTTCTATGCTAAAACGTCACTTTGTGGTTACACATAGCGCTGCATGCTGGTCGGGTGACTTACACTTCTCATGTGTTCGTCTGACCTGGAGGTCTGATCACCTCTCTCCTCTCGGTCCTCCACCTGTCACACCTGTCAGTGATGTCACGGCATTCCCAAAGCTCAGCTGGTGAGTACAACGGTGTTACCGACGGACAAAACTACCAAAATAAGACCCACCCTGTAATAAGCCAGAATTACCTTTTTTATAATAAAAAAAAAAGAATAAGTCACCCTACCAACTTAAAACCCGTGTGATTGAGAGCCAGCAAAACAGTGAAGCTTCACAAAAAGTAGTGCCCTCCTGCAGAGCGACGTCATCGTACAGGTGTTCATGGATCTTTGAGCCCTAAATTCATCTCTGCATGTACATGTTCATAGAAACAAAGTGAAATAAAGGCTGCATGGAAAGAAGAAAATCCATCTGAAAAAGTCGATGGATGATTTGAAAACCGTTTAAAGAATACGCAGTAACAAAGATCAGATGTGTTGAAAAGCTGCTTTCTTTGACTGTCGTGAGTGAATTACAGCTCCAGACTGAAACTGGAGCTCACGCACGTTGCTCATAAACGTCAACCTTCCGCTGCGTTTCTTCTTTGTCCTTTCACAACGACATCAGACGATCGCGTCGAAAACCGACCCGCTGGGAGGCCGATCAGCAAGTGTTTGGCAAATCACCTCAAACAATGTTTTGTTTGGCACTCGTATCCGGTGAAACCGAATGCTCGGGGGCAGAAACTGGTGCTCCCTGTTGTTGCAGTTATTTGGACTGAGCTCAAGGCCTTTGGGCTGAAAGGGGTGGATCCCTTTTTCTTTTTTACATAAGTCTTTGAACAATGTGTTGGCTCAGTTAATCCACCACAGAGGAACTCGCTCTTTTTAAACTCGTGGCTGTGGGTTTGAGTTTCATCACAGTTCAGGAAACGTGCTCAAACAGATCAGAGAGGAGAAACTTGAAAATCCACAGCGAAGTAAACAGCTTTAAAGATCATGAGCCAATCCTGCTGATCCGGTTCCAGGTTGAGGTTGCAAAGTGGTAAATGGTTTTGTCAATATTTAAGGAGCATGCTGATTCTTAGCGGGATGTGTTACTGTTGATCTACTGCCATATGGCACCGGTAAACTGCATGTCCACTGTCAGACTGGACGTGTTTAAACTGAGGAGTCAGACTGGTGTCCGTGGAACCGCTGCAGCGATTTGTGTTTGAGGAACGCGGCGATCGATGTCGACCTCTTGACCCTCGTCGTGCCCGTCATGGTCGGCGGCCTCTGTCCCGAGGAAGCGAAGGAGAGGTGATGGCGGCGCCGCCGGCGGGGCTGCTGCCGCTGCTCGATGCCGGGGACCTCCCCCCCGCCTCCCTCCTCCCCTCCGCCGGCAGGCCGCGACGGAGCTCCCAGCATCTGGAAGACATCCGGCGGCACGGTGCGGCTCAGGTACTGCCAGGGCTTTTTTCCCGCCGTGTCCCTCAGCTTCACGTCCACGCTGAACTTGTTCACCAGCAACCGCATTATGTTGCTGTGGCCGTGGATGGCGGCGATATGGAGAGGCGTGTGGCCGCACGTTGACTTGGCGTTCATGTCGAACATCAAACCAGCCTTTTCAACTCCGTACCTGAAACCAGAGCCGGAGAAAGCAGTGAGCAGTGGCCGGTCACACAGAGTTCACTTACTTTACTAGAAATGTAATAGATATTCTTCAAGTGCATTTTGGTGTTCGTCAGCTTTTTATGGAACAATTAAAATACTTAGCAATAAAAATTAGAATACAAAGAACTTTTGACAGCAATTCAAGTGGTGTTGGTTCTGCTTTTAGCTACGTGTTGTTCTGTTAATGAGATATCTGACCAGCCACTGGCTGGACTGACATGACATTAGGCACAGACAGTCGTGGTCCCCAGAGGATGAATCTGGGAGTCTTTACCTCGAGCACAACAGCAGGACAACAGTCCCACTTGTCCAACACTATAAGTTCATGACACCTACAAAACTAATGAACTTCCTGCCAGCCTTACGTTTAGATTAATGCTGGTGCAACATGCTAACCATCAGCGTGTTAACATGCTAACCATCAGCGTGTTAACATGCTAACCATCAGCGTGTTAACATGCTAACCATCAGCGTGTTAACATGCTAACCATCAGCGTGTTAACATGCTAACCATCAGCGTGTTAACATGCTAACCATCAGCATGTTAACATGCTAACTGTAAGCGGTGCAATATATCAATATTAGCAGGTGAGTCCAAAGCAGAGCCGAGATCACACTTTCAGAGCTGTGGAGCTAAACCCGTTTGTCCTAAAGCTGCCATTAACATCTACAAGGTTCATCCTTTGGGGGTCATGAATGTGATCAGAAAGGTTTAGGACAACCCCCATTTGATTTAAGATATTTCTTGTGTACAAGTGGAAATCTTGGATCTAAAAGTAACGCTTGAGGAAAAAGTCTTTAGGGATCATGCTCTGGGGGCCATGATTATCCATGCAATAGGTCGTGAAATGTTGTACAAATGTGCAGAAAAACATCAGCGAACCATCAGAAGCACAACAATCCATGTGACTAGTTCAGATATCACTAATAACGGCCCTCAAAGCTCTGTAATGTTCAAGTGTCAGAACTCTACGTGAACCAGACCTTCCTGTTTTACAGAATGTAAATCTAACAGAGCTACCGCTAGCTGCGTACCATAAGGTGTTGAGGACTCTGTGGTCACCGTGTTTTGCGATCCAGTGCAGCACGGTGAAGCCGGAGATGAAGTCTCGCCTGTTGAGCAGGGACGGGTCCTCTCTGAACAGCGTGTAGATGTCGGGCCAGGCCCCCGCCGCCCCCTTCACCAGCCAGGCGTGCTCCCTGGGCTCCAGAGGAACCAGGGACTGATGACAGGGGGGCAAACATCAACGTCATCAATGTGAGAGTCATCGACGTATCGACGATGTGAGGGAAAGACGCCCCCCCCTTTAGCAAACTAACCAAAATGTCTGCCGTTATTGATGTAAAGAGGAGAGTCAAGAGTCACATGCACATTTAAAGAGGTTGAATCCCCAAACAAAGGACACAGAAGAGGATGTAAATCATGCCTTATGAGAAACAGTGTGCTGTCTAGAAGTCTCACCTGCCGACTGGCGCCTTCATGTTGAGCGATGGGGGAGGAGGCGGTGGCGGGAGAGCTCCTCCTCCCCGCTCTGCCTTCCGCCCCCTCGTCTAGGTCGGCGAGGCTGTGGCAGCGCGGCGGCGTGGAGCAGGACGACAGCGAGGACGACGACAGGTCGTAGCGCAGGCTGAGCGACGAGGAGATCAGGTGGAGGCGGTTCAGCCGGGCCACCTCGCTCCCTCCCCCCGCCCTCGCCTCCTCCTGGAGGATCTGGTCGAGGTCGGCCCCCAGGCTGCGGCACATCCGGCTCCTCAACCGGCTGCTGAGCCTGCTGGCGGCGGACGGGCGCGGCCGCAGCAGCGTCGGCGAAGAGGTGGAGCCCTCGCTCGACTCCGCCTCCTCTCGGTCGTCGTGGAGATCACCTGCCGGGGGTTTGGCGTTAAACAAGCTGGGTGCTGCATCAGAAAAGATCGTTAAAAGACATGTGTTCTGACCTGTGGAGAGCTGCCACTGCATCACGCGGTCGTCATGGAGATGGTCCGAGGAGCGGTGGAACGGTGACAAACGAGCCGTGGCCTCCTGGTCTCCATGGAGATGGCCCGCGGAGCGATGCCAAGGCGCCGTTGTTTTACTGGCGCGATGCGGCACGGACTCCAACGTCTTCCCCTGGGCTCGCTGGATCGCTTCCAGGATTTGAGACCCGCCCCCCCCAGTCACACCTGTTAAAGAGACAGACCGCAGATTTAGTATTCTAATGTACAATTCTGCTCTCAACAGGGATGTGGAGATGTGGAGCCGTAGAGCCGTAGAGCCTTTCCATTTTCAGGTTGTTTACTTATTCTTTGATCAGATGGTTCGTGGGAAAAAAAAAAAGTTAATTTAGCATCGTTTAGTTTAGTTCTTGTATGGTTGTTTGTGTTTACACAACATTTAGTATTTGAGACGTTTGTCTTCCACAGCATGGGTACTGTAGTTTATTAGCAGACGTGACTCAAACTGGTGGAAATAGAAAGAGACTATTATATTGTGTGTGTGTGTGTGTGTGTGTGTGTGTGTGTGTGTGTGTGTGTGTGCGCTCCAGGTAATGAAGGAACATGTCACCCAGTGAACCAGTGTGGCTCACTGATGTGGTTTTGGACGATGGAGCTCTATGGAACAGATATATCATGATACTGGTTTGTAAAATAATTTCGCAATCGGTTTCGGCCTTTTTTAAGAGATTTGCTGACAATGTAGAACATCACCGGACTCATCCTTTAAGGTTAACGTACAGAGTACTGCTGTACCTGCTCTGGCCTGTGGCTCTTCGTAGCTGCTGTTCCACCCTGGTCCTCTGGGGGAGCCAGACTGCGGCCGCTCGCTGCTGGAGAGGCCTGCGTCCGATGAGGGGTAGAAGATGCTGCTGTGGCTCGATGAGAGCCACTCCCCCTGCTCCAGCTGGACACCTGCGGGATGAGAGTACCGGCGGTCTGCGTGGACGTCGCCGTGAGGCACCGCCGACTGAATGTGGCGCTCTGCCTCTAAAGGCAGGCTGCGTCTGGTGGACTCCCATGGAACTGACCCGGGTTCCAGTCCTGGCCCGGTCCACTGTCCTCTCTGCTCCACCCCTGACTGCAAGCTCCAGCCTGGCCCACCAGGGGGCGTCGTTTCCGAATCCTGGACGAAAATCTTCGGGATCTGCTTTTCTGATGAAGAGGAGGAGGAGACGGCAGAGGGAGGAGCATGCGGATCTACGATGCACGGAGAGGAGGCGGAGATGGCCCACCCCATGTCTCCGAGAGGATTGCTCGGGGTCCACGCTCCTCCTGCTGAACCCCGCCTCAGCTGGACCTCCTCCTTATCCTCCTCGTCTTCATCGTCATCATAAGAGACGGCAGTTTTGTAGCTCGGCCTGTACCTGAAGCGACGTGGGGTATCCTGCGGCTGAAGACCGACGTGATGAAGAGGAGGCTCTTGATGAAGACCTCCCTCAGGCTGCGGACAGGCCTCCCTCCCTCTGAGGGCTTCGGGGACCGGGACCTGCTGTCTGGTTTCTCCATGGCTTCTGACTGCTGCGACTACAGGTGTGATCCCAGGAGGCGGGCCAGAGCCCACCCTGAGCTGTCCCACTTGAGTGCACTGATCTGGGGCAGGGGGCTCAGACGGACTGGGGGTCTTCACTTCCGATTTCTCTGAGATCTGACTGACCACCTGAGCCGATGCTGCTGGTCCACCAGGAAGTCCAGGTGTGCTGCTTACCTGTCGCTGCTTCAGGTTCAAATTAGTTGCCACATTGTTGTTGTTGTTGAGCAGGATCCCAGCCGAGGGTAGGATTGTTTTCCCGGCAGTTACTCCCGGCGGGGCGGGTGTCGTCACCTCCCTCACCCGCGGTTTCTGCAGAGGCTCCGCTGCGCTCCCGGCGGTGCTCGGTACGGCGTTCTCCGGGGAGGGCTCGGCGTTCTTCCCGGCGGGAAGTCGACTCGGACGCGGCTCGGAAGAGCCCCGTTCGCCGCCGCCGGGGACGTGTCCTTTGAACTTCTTCCTGAGAAAGACGTAAGAGACGCCGTCGACCTGTCTGACGACGGCGACGGAGTTGACGAACTTTTTGAAGAGCTCCCGGTTGCGGATCCGGTCCGCATGGTCCCTGATGAAGTTTCTGAAGTGCAGAATCAGATCCGAGTTCTTCACCGAGCCTCCCTGGCTCTGGAGGAAGTGCAGCAGCGTGTCCTGAGTGAAATCTGTGGCCATTCTGGCGTTTACGTGACTGCACGCGCCTTCCGTCTCTCTTCCTCTCTGCTGGTCTCAAAGGTCGGCCAGTGGTTTCTGTCAGGGGAGCGAAGCTCCGCCCTCCTCAGGTATTCATCCTCACTACCTGCGGCATTCCTGCAGGGTACCCGGATGTTTAGACAGCACCACCTGTCCAATAATCGCATATGCAGGCTATGATCAATGTGAATACAATATTTTTATAAAAAAGTATTGAATCGCTTCACAGACACCTGCAAAAGTTTTTGTGAGTGTAAAACATGTATAAGTATACAAGTATTAAAAGACACAAACATTCATGAATAGTACTTTATATCTCAGCTGGCAGATCAAATCAAAGTAGCTGATTCAAATATTTGATTTAGTTATGTTTTTAAATATTCGTGCTTAATATTGTTTGATAAAGTCTGAGCAAGTTTACTTGTAAATGTTTCCCAAGATTGCAATATTGGAAATGATCCGTATAGACATACTGGCTGGATATACTTGGTTTAACTAGAAGAATAGGGAGAGTGGACACACAGATTAAAGGAGGTTTATAAACTGATTAAAACTTTATATATATTATATACATTATATGAAAACAAAGAAATAGATGTTTATGTCAAAATGCAACTCTAACCAACAATCCTTTTCTTCTTCTTTGTATGTTTTCCCTGCAGCTCCATTAAGATTCATTTAAGTTATATTTTCTATGAGCAGTAAAAAATAAATACATTTAATCCATTTTCTTCCATGTTATGTTTCATCTGAACGCAGTTTGGAAATGTTTTACAATATGATTCAAAACAATTGATTTAGAATGTTTAGTGATCTCAATGCTTTGCTTTTGTTGCTATAATTGTCACATTGCAGATGAAACCAGCTGTAAACACCACACTGATGTACGAGCACCATTTCATTCGATATGTTGACCAACATGTCCGTCTTCTTCTCCTCGTCTCCGTCTGCCGTTTACTGATGAGCAGTCGCTCATTTCAGAAAGCAGCCAGAAACATGAGAGCAGTGCGAGTGAAGCAGGACGATCCAAACCGTGAGCAGAAAGACGCTTTAAACTCACCACGAGCGACCGCTGTCACATGACACAAAACCATTAGAGACATTGTCAATATTAGAATATTGATTATAGCTTCTTTGCTATAGTTCAGACTGCACAATATCCAACATGTGCATGTTTAATGGAGTCATAGTAGACATAATAACCTCATTGTGTGTGTGTGTGTGTGTGTGTGTGTGCAACACAACTTCAAGGAGACACGAAGTTAATTTACAAAATACATTTATTTTTGCAAAAAACCATGGAGCCGTTTCTTATTTAATTGTCCCTCTTTCATAAAGCGAACATTGAATTTCATTCAACGATAAAATGTCTTGAGATATTGTGAAGTGCGTCTGAAAATGACAAGAACAAACCATAATGACAGCATCACGTGGGTTATGGATGAGGACATGAAGCGGACTGTGTGCTGTCGTGTTCAGAGAGTTCGGCTCACTGAGAATATTCAAAAGGTGCTCGAGAGACTGAAACAGTGAAAGGAAACGGGTCAGTACTTAAACTACGTATAGACCCTCTGTGTATTTTACATTCCACACACTGCTGCTGCTGTTAGACAATAAATATTGATGCTCCGGATTAACTGAAGGGAAGCCAAATGGCACCTGCTACATGGCTCTACTGACTCCAACACACACCTGATCACCAGTCAGACGGAGGAGAACCCAGAGAGGACAGTGTTCTCACAAACAATGCAAAGCAAATGACTTCAAAACAACTTGAATATAATTATTGTGATGAGCGATATACATTATCCTTCATACGTACATCACCTTGTCTCAGTACAAATTTGCAACATTTATGATTTTGGGTTCACAAGCAAAACTATTTTAGTTATTTTTAACTTTTCAGGACCACAGTAAAGAATATGTTCTGATTCCAGCAATTAATAATCCACTAAGTGGAAAGTTTAATAAGATTAAAGGGGCAGTCAACTCATTTTACACATAAAGATTAGCTTACTCGTCATAATATCTAGTGTGGAGACGGAGCTCTGGAGGAGAAGTCAATGATGTCATCGGGGTCATCACTGATTGGCTTTGTGACTTGAAATCTAGAACAGAAAGCCTTCCGCCTCCGCTGCTTGGATCTGAATCATTGTTATCTAAAGCCCCCCCCCCCCCAGCTTTATGGAAGTACAATGACTTCCTCAGAAGACTAAAGAACCAACCAAGAGGACAACGAATGAAATCAAATTAAAATGTGATCAGAAAAAGGAGTGCGACAGCTCGTTACTGGGAAGCTGTCCGTTTATTGGAACCTGGAAAACTTGATCTGAATCCAAAACTGCGCGTGGCGTTTAACCATAACGACATAACTAGTCAGTTCAATGAATCCAGTGATTGACAGCACATTCATCTTAATTCAGCTTAATTGTCTTCATTTTCTTTCTGTTTCATGTCATAATAAATTAAATATCTGGTACAGTATATCGGGGTGTTTGCTATTCACGTTTTTAGACGAAATATCTGCCCGCTAACCCAAAACTAACAGATTATTCGTAAGTGAAGGTAATGGTTGCGGTTGTAAAATAAACTTTAAATAAAGGGAAGAAAGAATAATTGATTTTTTTGGAAGAAACAAAACCTCAAAATCAAAACCAAGTTGATGTCTGCAAACAATTCATCCTGTGGAAAATCTTTGGAATCTAAACTTCTCCAATGTTTCATCACATGACGAGTAGAACTGTGTTCATCATTCAGTGTAAAGTCTGCAGCCAACTGAAGTCAAGCTGCTACAGTAATAAAAGAAGTGCTACGAGCTGCAGACAGTAGTGACAGTAGTAGTGTTACAGTATCATGAGACTCACGCGCTCACGTTCTGAGAGTTTTGATTCTTTTTGAGGTCGTAAATTAGAAACAGCGTCCCTGCAATTGTGGTGTTGATTTATGACGTTTTTAACATGAAGGCTGAGCTGGTCTTGTGATAAAATCTTATTCTAAAGAGGACGTAGTATTTTGTCTTTGGGAGATTTAATACACCTGCTCCCTTCGTCTCGTCATGAGAAATAAAGAGTTTCTGGAAGAACGTCTGAATGTTAGAGGTTCCTGAAGGCACCGTCGGGGTTGCTAAAGAGTAATCGGGAAACAAAATGTCTCTCCTTTCACTTTGAATTGGGGCTGCTGTCTAACCTGTGGTCAGTATTATTAAACTCCTCCGGAGCTCAGAACATCGAGGTCCTCTGGCTTTCTGGAAAATGGAGCACAAATTAAAGCTGAAATTTACATTTACAGCTTTAAATCGCCGCTTTTGTCTTTACTGAGAGGGATATATATAAGGTGGAAAACTGCAGAAAAGTATCCATAATACTGGAATTGTCTTTTTGTAGTAAAACCTACGCCCTGAAAACCACCGATGGCCCTTAAAAATCACCATTCAGAGCAGAAGATCATTAGAAATGTTGGCAGCAGTCGGTTTAGTCCACTCAGCGCAGGTTCAAAAGAGGCGTAACGTACAGTACATGTGTGAACAGAATGAGGCACGTTGTGTGAAGTCTGCATAGTTGTTTCAGTGTGAACGGAGCCGGTTTCAGGCTCCTCCTCCACGTAAAGCTCCTTCACTTTAAAGCATCACTCGAGCTTTTAGGGAGCCAATTGTCTCGTCTTTCCCGTCCTTCGCTGCCACTCGCAATCGCAACCTGTCCGTGACGTCACAGTGACGTCACAGTGGTGGACTTGACTAAGTGGGCGGGGCCTGGAATCACAGAGGGCGGAAGAAGCGAAGGGCACTGGGCGGGGCTCGATGAGGAGAACGGACAGCCTCTCGACCAACCGCGGGCCTCCGCCAACTCCTGCGGCAGGCTCTCGGCCAGACGCGCGAGCTGCTCCTCCCCCTGCCGTATGAAGTCGTCGACGCGCCGCTGGCGGATCAGCAGGGAAGGTTTGGTGCTGACGAAGCGCCGGTAGTCCTGGAGCTGGGGCTCAGCGAGGTAGCCGGACAGGATGGTGTGGACCACGCGCTGCCGCCGGTCCAGGTTCTCCTTCAGCTCCCGGGCGTCTTCGGTTTGTCCGAGGAGCAGAGAGCGTTTGTGAAGGAGGGACTCCTGAGTGGGAGGAGAAGACAAAATGTGTGTCAGCTTCAAAACAGTCTTGTTTATCACTGATACTTAAGGCTGTAAAAGTATCAGCTTAAAGTATTACAAACGGAAAATTCAAACATCGCAGTGTGGATCACCTTGGTCCACTTACTGGATGGATTTGCACTAAACAGGCGTTTCTACAGTGGACATTTTGACATAGTCGATGTGACGTCATTGGTTTTGAAGCCTTGAGTTTGTTTTTTTGGCTGTCGCCATCTTGGATATTTGCAACCAGGAAGTGACCGTATTTGGACTGTAGAGGAGTGACATAGAGACTCATATACCTGTCAATCACAAGGTAGCCCCGCCCTAAAGCATACCCTGTTTTTGACTCTAAATGGACATCATGCTGTACACATGGAAAGATGCTAAAAGGAACATGTTGAACGTTAGCATGTTGACATAGAAAGAATGAATTGATCATGTCAGTTTGAGAGTTAACATTACAGAGACAGTAAGACTCCTCTCGTCATTGATTTAACATCGTTCCATCTGTGTCGTCCTCCATGTTACATGAGTATCTAGCTAAACCTCTAAAATGCTCTCGGAGCTCCAAATAATAACATGGGAGTCATATACGTGACTAAACCAAGACCTCTATATTTAGTGAACCCTTATTGGGACTTTGTGGTGAGTATTTATAATACCTAGAATATTTCATATTTTACAGACATGGCAGATTTGCATGGGGTCACAGGGGACCTTAAACCCAGCTACAGCTGGATGGGCAGGTAAACATGGGTAACAGGGAAACAGAGTGTCAGACGGGTAGATCCTGTCCTGTCTCACCCTCTCGCCTGCTGTGTCCTCCTGCGTCAGCTCCCCTCTCTCCAGAGCCAGCAGGGATCTGTCGATCCTCGACAGCCGGCTGCAGAGCGACAGCAGCAGGTTCACGATCCTCTCCAGGTCTCCTGCAAACACAAGCGGGTCAACGTCTCGGTTTCTGTCTATGCTGCAGCTACATCATCCAAAGCCCCACGGGAGCCTCTGAGTACGAATGAACGTCGTACCGATGAACACGCTGTACTTGTCCCTCTCGTTGGTCTTCAGGCGTTCCTGCACCAGTGTGTCGATGCTGGCCCCCAGCGCCTGGTGACATCTCTGCTCCTCGCACAGCGCCTCCTTCTCCTGCCGCAGAGCCGCCACGCTGCGCCTCAGAGCCTCACACAGCTCCACCTGGCAAACGGGGTGAGAAGGGGGATTATTTAAGGTTTACATTACAACTAAATTATTATTATTATTATGAATAATATAATAATGATAGAAATACTTTAATAAGGAATCCCTTTTTTACCTTCCTGGTGCTGAGGTCTTTCTCCTCCTCGTCCAGATCCGTCTCCTTCCCTCGATCCGTCGCTGTGCTCTGACCAGGATCACAGACGCCATCTTGGATCCTTGGAAGGGAACAACATTATTTAACCCTAAAGATTTCTGATGGCATTTCCTCACGATCTGTCCTAGAGTCCGTGTGTTTTAGAAGAAGAGAGAGATAACTGGGACAGATAAAAGTAACGACTACTATAGAAAGAAGGTATGTTGCAGTTTCTTCCTGTCATTTCATGTGTGGACACATTGACAGTGTTTTACACGATTTACTGTTTAATATTGTTTAGAGTTTGACTACTTTCATACAATGAGTTCACAGGTTCAGTACATCCTGTTATACCAACTCTGGCAGCTAGGTGTCAGCATTGTTTAGCTGTCTAGCCTGCAGGAAGCCATATGTCCACCTGTCACACCGATATGTATCGGGTCAGTGTGGAATTGAGAGAAAGAACAAACAGTCATACGCTATTGTAAGAAGGAAGAACAGTAAAGAACAAAAAGTCACATCTGTCCTGTGAACAGAGACTTCAGCCTTTTTTAATCCCGTAGACGTTTAAAACCTTTAACCAGTGGGCCTTACATTACATTACATTACATTACAGTCAGTCCTTTTTACGCTTTTCTTTATCACCACTAAGGCCTGTGCTGTTTTTTTATGAATCCACAGTTCTACTCTGATTTATCTGTGTAGTTTAATGAAACTCTCTCCCCACTCTACTGTTGAGACACATCGATCAGGTTTGTCTGGTCTCTCCTGTCCTGGCTGACATCACCAACAGTCTAACTTCAACACTCAGTCAACAGGAAATCATATTTTGACATGATCACTCTAGACTGGTTCCAGACTGCCAGCACTTCAAACACATCAGGTGGTCTGTTCAGTGACGACTGTTCCCTTGGTTGGTTAAGAATGGGGACATCCCCTTCCTTCAGCCAACGTTAAACTTAACGCATGACCTATGCCATGACCTGGCAACAAAGCCACAAAACTAAATATATTTTGCTTTGTCATCTCCTGATCTCCGTCTGATTATATTTTCTGAACCAAAAGCATATGTGATAGCGTGACACTCGTCTTCAGACAACGCAACAGTAACAAAAGAAAACATTTGTTCCAACTGTAGAACTCGAAAAAAAAACCTGCATCCATGGAGGCAACAATACAAAAAGCCGTTACTGCAGAATATGTTTAACCAAGGTCAAGGGTCAAAGCAAAAACACCACCGTCTTGCAACCGACTTGACGGCACCATATATAACAGAGAAATGATGCCACTGAATTGATGATCGCACGCCTTTGTGACATTCCTTCTCTGAACATCATGTTCACCAACAAACCAAAACACATTCAAGATGTTGCTGACTTTAAAGGCCACAATGTGCAGGGACAGCAGAGGGTTGTGATGTTTCTTCTCTGTGTCAGCAGCAGATAGCAGAAGGAGACTGTCAGCAAACACAACAAGAATGACAAATGTTGGTTTACAGGAAGTCTTTTTCCCCAACCGTTTGTCTTATCCTTCGGTCACTTTCTGCAATTTTGGTCTTGGGGATAAACACACTCAACATGAAGGTCTTTATCCTTGTGTTACATAAAACACTTCAGGAAATCCAGTGTGATCCTCCTACAGCGTTCAGTCTGTGATGTGCATTCTCTTGTCTGTAAATCCACTATCCTGCATTCCCCTGTTGTTTTTACTAACTAGGGGAAGGGAATGACTGCAGTAGTAATCTTCAAAGAGTTTGAGTGAAGTTGGGAAATTCGTCTTTACGTCCACATCACAAACAAACCAGCACTGTTAAACCAGGAGCGCAAAGAGTATTTCATTGAAAAGAACTCCTTCTTTGACGTCAATGTTTGCAGGGAAATAAATGAGAATATTTACAAAAGAGGAGTGTTTTGTTTATTCTAAATCTCAGTATCTTAGCATATTTAAAATATCACTGAAAATGTTTAAGAATAGTCAGAGACAAAACATGACAGAATTACCTGTAATCAAATCGGCTACTGCCCCTACGTTGCCATGGTGGTTGTCCAACCAATCTGCTGTTCGGAAAGATCTCCTCCATAAGCTCGACAGTGGATTTACTCCCCCAGGTTTCCAGTAGGGGCACCAGAGAACTGTCCTGCAACAGCTGGATACAATGAAAAAGGAAGAATCAAAGTATGTTTGACAACAAAGTAGGAGTCAGATCTGGTTACAACAACAAAGGTATAGTTGAAATTGAGTTAAACGACAAAGGTAGAGTCAGAACCAGGTACAACAACAAAGGTAGTGTTAAGACTAGGTACAACGACAAAGGTAGAGTCAAGACTAGGTACAACGACAAAGGTAGAGTCAGGACTAGGTACAACGACAAAGGTAGAGTCAGGACTAGGTACAACGACAAAGGTAGAGTCAGGACTAGGTACAACGACAAAGGTAGAGTCAGGACTAGGTACAATGACAAAGTCAGAGTCAGGACTAGGTAAAACGACAAAGGTAGAGTCAAGACTAGGTAAAACGACAAAGGTAGTTAGGACTAGGTACAATGACAAAGGTAGAGTCAGGACTAGGTACAACGACAAAGGTAGAGTCAGGACTAGGTACAACGACAAAGGTAGAGTCAGGACTAGGTACAACGACAAAGGTAGAGTCAGGACTAGGTACAATGACAAAGGTAGAGTCAGGACTAGGTACAACGACAAAGGTAGAGTCAGGACTAGGTACAACGACAAAGGTAGAGTCAGGACTAGGTACAATGACAAAGGTAGAGTCAAGACTAGGTACAACAAAATTAAAGTTAGAACAAAGTGTGATGACAGTCAGAATTAGAACAAAAAAGTCAGAACTTGGAACAACAACTAAGGCATAGTGTAAACTCTGTACAAAGACAAAAATAGTCTCAGAAGAAAGTACCAAGGCAAAGGAAGCGTAAGAACTAAGTACACTGATCAAGGTAGAGTCAGAACTAGGCAAATGTATAATTAGAACTAGGTACAGCAACCTTTTTTCAAATCAACTCCTGACACAAGGTACCCACCAGCTGCCGGGCCAGTGCCTCCACTCGTAACTCTTCAGATGTCTTTTCCCTCTTGGGTAGGGGCTGGTACTCAACACCTAGGGTGTCATCGGTTGTGGTAGATGTGGTGATGGAGGCTATGGTGGAGAGCTGCGACTTCATGGAAGGAAGGAGGACGGGCACAGGCGAAGGATAGACATAGGAGGAAGGAGACATTGGAGGGGAGTGGAGGGATGACTTCCTGTTGGGAATGGTGGAGGTGTTTGACACCTCCATGCTAGGACTGAATACAACAAAGAGAACAGTGAGCCAGTAGAAAAATCAGAAAAGGTCCAAAATGATAATATTCCAATTTTAAAAATGAAAAAGGTGTAAAACAAACCTTCCCACAGCAGCTTCCTGCTCCATTTCGAGGGGGGGAGGAGGAGGAGGAGGAGGAGGAGAAGGAGGAGAAGGAGGGAAGTCCTCCAAGATGTTTGTCTCTTTGATTGGCGGAGGAGGTGACGGAGGATTTTGGAGGAAGACCTCGTCATAGTCCTCCTGCGATATTCCTATGGATTCTAGCGGGTGCTGCTGGTCAATGGAGCCGAAGAAACTCGACTCGGAGATCCGAAGAGACGACAGGTGCTGGGGAATGGACGGATGGGAGGATGGGGGAGGAGACGATGCGATGCACCTGCTGTCCTTCCTGTTTGGTGGGGATGCACGCTGAAAATGTGCTGGCGTCGCTGGCAAAACCTGTTTGCCGTTTTCTGCAGAATACCCTCCTATCATCTCTAAACTGAAGGTTCTCCCTCTATACGTGTCCTTTGCGGTGTCTTCTAATATGCTGGCGTCACTCAAACTGTGTCTTGTCTGTCTGTCCGTCACCAGAGTTTCATTGTGGCCAGTAATGTTACTGTTATCACCATCACCTGTGCCGGGTTGCGGGGTGCCTGGGAAGGTGATGGCATCCAGGTTGGCCTGGCTCAGCCTCTCGGTAGCATGCCACCCAGCGCTGCCTCTGTCCTGGGTCCCAGGTGGGGAGAGGGGGCAGGGCAGGCCAACGGAGGCCGCCAAGGTGGAAGTGCTGTGGGTCCGCGGGCGCTCGCTGTTCCTCTGTCGCTCCCTACGAGTGACAGGTGTGTGGGAGGAGCCTGGGTCTAGGATCAGAACACAAGGAAGGGTCAGAGAGGAGTTAAAGAACCAAAGTAGGATTCCATGGGTCCCAAAAAATATAAACTAGGCCAAGTGACCTGAGACCAATCCCAGATAATGACAGTTTGATGCCACACTAACCATCACATTTTATTTCCTTTGTGTATGGCCTAATGCGATTATTAAATCTACTCCGTTTTTCACTTTGGAACTGTTAAATAAAATTAAACATTGATGATAGATCAAAATGAAAAAGCCAGATAAGGAAAACAATCTTGGCTGAAGTGAACTAGTCTGCACATGCTTTCCTTTCAAGGAAGAGGAGACCACAACAATATCTTTATTTTGCTCACCTTGTGAAGGTCCTGCAGGCTGGACAGTGTTCCGACTGTTTTGGGCGTATTGAGGAGAGAAGAGGCCACCTGACAGCTCGACTTCTGCAGGTCTGAGAGACAGAAGAAAGGATTAAAGAAAGGAAGGAACACGTCAGACAATGCCAATGGTATTGCTTTTAATCTTTGTGGATTATGGAGGAGGAGGCAATTCTGGGAAAGGATGATCCTTTAGATTTTGACACAAGCAAGACTTTACACTGCCTGCATAGAAGGGGAAACAATGTAAAACTGATAGATGATTTGATAAATTTGAAAAATATAAAGTACATGTAATTTGTAGTTAAAACACTGTTTAATGGGCCTTGCTATATGTTCTGTTTTAGATTACACATATACTGGTTTTACAGTCCATTTTGCTCACAGCGATCGTCCAGAGATCTAATGATTGTTACAGGTCAGTGCTCAGGAACCAGTAGTGGTGCATTCATGTTCCTGGTTATAATGTCAGACACCAGACAGATCTGTGTAAACATGCACACAGAATTCCTGAAGCGACATCTGACCTTCACATGTTGAGAGCAAACAGTTTTGAGAGTTTTAAGTGAATAAATCCCCGTGGACCGGAGTCGGTATTTTGTTTGTTTTCCTGTCTCTGTGCCAGTGACTTCTCTCTGCTTCCTGACATTCCTCAGTTCCTCCCTTCTTTGACTCCTCTTCTTCACTCCTCTACCTCACTCCTGCCTTTCTCTCCTCCTCCCACTGAACTCTTTCACTCCTCTGAACGCCTTCTCTCCTTCTTTCTTTAATAACATCTGAACCCCTGACTCCTTTGCCTCCCTTCTTACCTTCTTCCCTCCTCTCCTCTTCCCATCTTCTCCTCCTTTCATACCAAAAGATCCCTCCTTCCTCCTTCTGTTGCAAAGCTGCCTGGAATTCAATTTCAGACTCTCTCTCTTCACTCAATCCTTACGTTCCCTCTGTGATCCCATCTTTTCGTTCCCTCTCCCATGTATTTCTCCTTCTTTTAACTTCCTGCCTCATTTCCTTTCCTCTTCTCCTCCCCTCCTCTCCCTACACTCCCTCTTCTCACCTCCTCCCCTTCCATCTTTTTACCCCTTCAGTCCGTCTTCTTCCCTCCTCCACCTCCCGTCATCTATCCTTCCCTAAATTCCATCCTTCCCCTTCTGTTTGACCTCCTCCTGTTCACCCCCTTCTTTCCTTCTCATTCCTTGTCCTCTTTCCTTACTTCCTTACTCGGTCTCTGTGAGGTGCCAGCAGCAGGGCACATGGACTCATAAGGCCACAGTTGGTTTAAAAATGGCAAAGAGCCTAAAGCGCACACACACACTGGCTGACTGTTAGCAGCCTATTATGGAAGAGAGCTATAAACGATATCGGCGCAGCATGTGAATTCCCATGATCCCTCAGTTCTTCAGCGGGAAACAAACATTTTGCTCTACGTATTTCATTTTATAAAACAAAACGACATCTGTGAGAAAAGATGATGCCCCTCTACCCAAGAGGTTTTTAGTCTTGGTGTATAATTGTTTGTCTTTGGTTCTAACATCTACCTACATTTTACACTTGTGCAAATTTAAGTTTTCTGACCTGAACTGATAAACATGATAAATGAGACGACAGGATGGGACAGATGAATGACTGTGAGAACCCACGGGGAAAAAAAACCTGCTCTGGGATTTGAACCGACAGCCGTTTTCGACACACGATCACGTGAGTCTGAACGGAGATGTGACGTACCTGTCCTCGGCCAGAGAGCGGCGACCAGGTTCAGAGACGAAGGCCCCAAACATCCCGACGTCACCTGGAGGGAAGTCCTGCAACACACACGCAGACAAAGTTTAGTCTTTTATGAAGAGAGCCCCACTGCTGCTGTTTATCCTCCTTATGGAGGCATGCTGTATCAGTTTGAGCTAATCTTTTTATATCGTGACCAGGCGGAAACCTCCGGTTCGGGAACATGAAGCCAATGTGGAAGTGCCTTAAACTTGCATTCTCTTTAATGTCCACCAGGGGGCGAGTCCTCTGGTTGTATAGAAGTCTATGAGAAAATGACTCTACTTCTCTCTTGATTTATTACCTCAGTAAACATTGTAAACATGAGTTTATGGTCTCAATCTCTAGTTTCAAGTCTTCTTCAATACAGCATGATGTTCATTTAGTAGATCATGGTCCATTTAGAGTCAAACAGACCATAAAGCAGGGGATGCTTTAGGGCGGGGCTTACTGTGATTGACAAGTCGCTACAGCTACCAGAGACATATACGTCATTCCTCCGCAGTCCAAATATGGTCATTTCCATTCACTGGTTGCAAAAAAACAAGATGGCGACGGTCAAAATGCCGAACTCGAGGCTTCAAAAACAGCCTGACGACTACGTCCTCTTCTTGTATACAGTCTATGATTGTCACACAATCAGTTCAGTCTGACCCACATCTGTCCCGGTGTACTGAGATGTACAGTATCCTTTTTAAAGCATTTTACATAAAAAACACAACTATTTGTCTCAATGAGATGAAGATGAATTTGACTTTTTATCACGTCAATTTGAATACTTCAACAACTTTAACGGCTTTGATATTGAGATAACAATGTGATAGTTATCATGAAAGTAATTTAGTGCACATGAGACACACAAATCAACAATATCATCTGTACTGTCGCCGCTTTTTTTGTCCTTATTTACTCCCCTGTAAGCTATAATAATATAGGTATCATGGTAATGCTTTATTAATGGGAGGGATCATTTCTAAATAATGACAACAAATATGCTTTGGAGTTACGGGCTGGAACTACTAGTCGGCCGGGCGCGGTAACTTCCTGGAGTCTATGCTAAAAAGTGAGCTCAATTAGCTTCAACCAATGCAAACGCATGTAGAGTGGTATCAAGAATGTCAAAGTTGTATAAAGTTGTGAGCAGTTCCAGGGGAATTTCCTTTGCGGAATTGCTTGAATCTTACCAACAGGTACACATGGGATATTCTTTGGAACATTTTGTCATTATTTGAAAGTAACAGTAGAGATACAGACAGGAAATGCAGTGAGAAGTAGGGGGATGACATGGACTGAAGGTCCCTGGCTGGAGTCGAACGGGGGATGTTGCAGTCATATGGGATGAGTCTTAAGCATCAGGGTACCAGATGCCCCAATATTTATTTATTCTTTACTATCTATAATTTGTAGAATTGCACAGTAACAAGTACCAGTTTACATTGTTATTACCGTTATCTCCGCTAGGTGTTAGCCTGTGGGGAGATCATGTGTTCAACCGATTGTGTGTGTGTGTGAGTGTGTGTACGTGTATCTGTCTGTCCGCAGCTAATCTCGCATACTACTAGAACGATCAGCCCGATATGTTTTGTGCTCATTGATGACTGTATGCTCATGGACCTCTCGTGGTTGCAGTAGATCTAGACCGCGGCATCATCACAAGTCTGTCCAGAGACCTCATCACAAGTCTGTCCAGAGACCTCATCACAAGTCTGCTGCTTCGCCACTGAAGTGAGTTACAGCTGTTTCAGCTCTCCACCACAAACATGAACATGTCTGTGTAATCAAACATAGTTCAACATTTCCCATTAAAAAGGAACTCAACTTCACGCTGCCCCTCTCTGCAGGACTGTAGGACCCTGTGGTGAAATCTACTGTTTAAAGTAAAAGGACAGACTGTCTGTTTGTCTGACTGAAGTGTAATGATGTTTATGTGACACCGCCTGCTCTGATCACTGACGGAGATAAAAGGCAAATTCATCCTTTACCGCATTCCTTTAAAGACTGTGTAGATGTATGTATGTGTGTGTTATCTTTGCTATCGTGCGCATCGGACGGCGCCCAGCAGCCGTCCCCGGCTCCCCGGCTCCTCACAGGAAACTTTGAGGACTCTGGGTATTTCCTGTGTGACTCAGGGCCAAATGTCCCTCAACGGCAAAATGCCATCAAACAAAATGGTAATCAGAGAGCCGTGAATGTTTAAAATGTTATGTCTAATATCATTTTTTACATTGGCGTTATGAGACGTAAAGAGGATTTATTTTGTCTTTGATTGTCTATCTTTTAAAAGAAAATACATATATATGAATATATATATACATATATACAGTATATATATATATATATATATATATATCCTGCAGGCTAAAGTCACCATCTTGGGTTATTACATGTTTTAATCCAGTTCCTAGGTTACTGTCTGCACAAACTACAATAACACAAAATAAAGCAAACTGTGTCATAAAATCCAAAGTAAATTCAATCATTTTGGGCTCAACAATATCAACTACAATGTGAGCTCCTTGCAGGAGTGCAGTGTTACCTGTCTCAGTCTCTCTACTGTGGGGGAGGAGCGGGAGCGGTGGTGTTGAGGAGTCATTTGTCTCTCCTCGGATCTCTCCAGGAGATCCTCGGCGGAAGCCGACATCCGAGCTGACCCGGCCCTCTGCAGAGCCCCGTTGAGCTGCATGGACAGTCTCAGGTTGAGTTGAGGCCCCGAGGCCAGCTGTAGGGGGTCCAGGCCCGGGTCTCTGCTGGAGGACTGACTCTCTCTGCTGAGCCCTGCTTCACGGTTGATATCCTGGAGGATCTGGGCCTTGGGCTCAGGAGATGGAGCACTGGAAGTAGAAACAAGGAAGGAGTTATTGAACTGTAATAATGTTGTAATAATTCAACTTCATATTCAAATGTAAATGTAAGGTATTCAAATTCATCTTGTGGGGAGCGTGAATTTCTGTGCCAAATTTCATGACAATCCATCCAATAGTCACTAAATGTTGAGTTTTGTCACTGGATAACTGCAAACTTTAAACTGCTGGTGACCAAAGTCACCATTAGGTTTCATCCTCTGGGGACAATGAATGTTTGTACAAATTGTAATGGCAAACCGTATATATATATATATATATATATATATATATATATATCTGGACAAAAGTGCTGGAGCGACCAACTGACAGACCAAAATTGCCATCCCTAAAGCCACACACAAATCTGTGTTAGATGCAGCTGTAGTAGGTTTTGGTTACCCAGGAGGCTGGTGAGCCGGAGCCCTTGGAATGGTCACCGTGCCCGGGTAGAAGAGGTTGGACTGGAGGCTCCGCTGGTCGGCTCCAGGAAGGAGGGTGGAGCAGAGACGCCTCTCGCTGGAGGAGAAGATTCGATCTGCACCGGAGTCCTGGAGGGAGAGCAGGCTGGAGCTGGAGGAGAGGCTGAGTGTGTCTGAGTGACAGGAGACTGGAGAGAAGAGAAGGAAAGAGAGGAGGAAGGAGAGGAGGGGACAGAGAGAGAGAGAGAGACGAAGGGGATAAACAGAAAAAGGAAGAGAGAAGAAAAAAGGAAGGACGTGATTGATCTTTTTGTTTCACTTTGTCTACCACTTAAATATTCTATTTACCTCCCCTTTATCCATCATCCACCCATCAAATGGTCACCCCTCATCCCTTTTCTTCCCTTCTTCCACCCACCTGTATAGTTGCCATCTTCAGGCTGTAGATATGCACTACGGGGCCTCAGTCCACTCCTCTGTCCTCCCTTGCCTCTTTTCACGCTTCTCTTCCTCTCCACGTATTCAGCCAGAGCATCGTGCTGAAGCTGACGCAAGTCGGGCCTTGACGTAGCGTTTTGCAGAGCCCCGCCCCCGAAACGACTTGCCACAAGCTCAAACATCTTCCGCCGGTCTGCCACGCTGGTCTCTGATAGACGGGGAGATCAGGGTCAAAGCCACACACAGACTCTAGATGTTTGTGATGTGCCATAACAGATACCCAACGGTCACAATACTGTCATTCCACAACGTGGAAGAGGAAAAAGCTTCCAGTCAAATATATTAAAAAAGCATTGGTTCTCCTTAGGGCTGGGATGTCTTTGCAACACTTCCAATACCGTTGCCAGAAGTAAACCCCAGATTCTGTACCAATACCAAAACAACAGTTTTTCTACGATACAATTTTTTTGTTTAAAATATAAGCCAAGCTTCTCAAACTTTTCATAAATAAAACACTGGCAAACTTTTTGATTTGAATCCGAAAGTATTAGATCAAAGTATGGGGAGACTAAAGAAATATATCTTAGAATGTGATGCTAGCTTTGCTACTTAACATTTTTTAATACTTCAGCCTTATTCTCCCAGAACTTAGCTGTAGTGAGCATAAAGCTACCGCTACAGCTAGCATGCTGCTGATGTCAACTCTGGAGCAAAGTCAGCCTTTCAAAGTAATTTCTGTAAACAAATTAAATGATTCACTGTCATCCAGTAATTACTTCTTAACCAGCAAAGTTTGCTCCTCTTGTATTTTGCTAAATTCATTCTAAAAGGCATATTCTGCTCAACATTAGCAGCAAGCTAGCTGGAGCTAGCTGGGGTCCTTTTCAGGCTAAAAACCTGTCAAACTCATTAAGATGTTTTTTTGGGACTAGCTGCTCCTTTTCACTTTCATTTAGATAAACTGAATTGAAATGGGGTAATGCCATTAAACTAAGATGTGAAACAAGACCACAGCTAGCTAAGTGGCTAACAGAACAACAGATGTATCTCTTAGCCTGTCTACACATTTATCCCACATAATTAATGAGCTGGTTTTAGGTTAGCCAGCCATTTTCCACAAAAGAATTCAGTTATTATTACATGTCAAGACTAATTAGATTGTTTTATTTAGTTGTGTGTCTTCAAAATGTGCCGTACGACCCAAGTACTTTTGATTAGTGCTTCATTGTGACATTTGCAATATTGACTTGCAAGGTGAGGTGTCTAGGGCGACAGGTGTTTTTAGAACTGCATTGTCTAAAGTGTATTTACCTCCTCCACGCCTGAAGAGGGCAGCAGTCTCTGCATCTGTAACTCCGACCTCGTTCATGTTCTCTGGCTCTGAGTATGATCGCTTCTTCTGGTCGCCTGTCAGACGCTTGCGGCCACAGATCCGCATCAGAGCAGGAGGTCCAACAGGTGGGACAGTGGGGAGGGATGGTGGGCTCTGGCCTCGAGTCTCCGGGCTGACCACGTGACGCTCCTTCGGGGTGTGAAGGGAAGTGACCGGTGGCGGCGACTGTGGCGTGATAACAATGCCCTGTGGTTTGGGCATGGTTTTTGGGCCTTTTTTCTCCTGGTGGGACTGGTGCTTGGCCGTGACAGGTGGAGTCTGGGGGCTGCTGGAGGAGGAGAAGGGAGAAGGAGCTGCAGGAGGCGAAGGGCTGATTGAGGAGCTGAGATCTCTTCTTCTGAAGGAGGTGGACCGCAGGACCTTGGACTGGGCGTCTTTCAAAGAGTCCCTGTAAGATCTGGTAAGAGACAAGTTTCCATTGTCAAGGTGGTTCAGAGAAACTCAAGACACTGAGGCCATGTCCACATTACTATGTTTCCATTTTAAAACACATATCTTTAGCTGCGTTTACACTGAGCGTTCACACTACGCCGGAGTTTTAGAGCCCCGAAAACGGATACGTTTACAAACGCTCCCGAAGACGGTGAAGTTTGAAAACTCCAGGGTTACCACTTAGTGTGGACGGCATAACCACATAAGCTTTAACACCCGCGTTCGCTACTTGATTGGGTCTTAGCAGTCACGACGTGTCCTTTCCTGATTCGTCGTGTCCCTATCACGTGACCCATTTCCGAAGTAAAAAAAACAAACAGCTGTGAATATCGATCGACTACCAGTGGTTAATTCAACATTCTTATTAATGCTTATTTTGTTCTGCACAACTATTGTGAAGTCTACACAGAAACTGTAAACAAACAAAGCATAAATGCTCTCTCTACGAGTGTGACAGACAACAACGAAACCGAGGAAACGTGTGTTCACCAAATTTATTGACCCATAATCTAGTAAACCTTGATTTGAAAGTGTTCAATTTGAAGCTAATTTGATGTGTGTGTGAGAAAAAGATCCGCAGCACTGTAACTAAGTTTGAAAGATAAAACTTCTAAAACTTTCCACGAACTTTTTCTGTTTGAGTTAATAGAAGAAGATTATAGAGGAAGATCTTAAGTATCAAGCACTACCTTCCATTATTAAAGACTACGATAATACTCCAATCTACCAATCTACTTCCTGTTTACACCGACACCTGCATGCCCAGTGTATGTGAATAGTCATGTGAGATTCGTTTTCAGGCTTGCTAGTATAGACGGAAATAATTTCGCAAACAATGCTGAAACGCCCGTGTGGACGGAGATCGTTTTTGTTGTAAAACCCCGGTTTTAAACGGAAACGTATTAGCGTGGATGTAGCCTAACCTGTTGAAAGATGCTGATCTGTTGGAGGACTCTGACCTGTTGAAAGACTCTGACTTGTTGGAGGAATCTGACCTGTTAGAAGACTCTGACCTGCTAAATAACTACTACCTGGTGAAGAACTGTGACCTGGTGAAGTACTTTGACCTGTTGGAGGAATGTGACCTGGAGGACTCTGACCTGTTGAAAGACTATGACCTGTGAAAGGGCCCTGACCTAGGGGAGTCTGGGCTGTTTAAACACTCCGACCTGTGGAAGTACTCTGGCCTGCTGAAGAACTCTGACCTGCTTAAGAACTGTGACTTGTTGGACTTGGAGGACTCTGACCGGTTTGAAGACTCTGACCTGTGGAGGGACTCTAACCTGTTGCAGGACTCTGACCTTGAGGACTCTAACCTGTTGCAGGACTCTGACCTTGAGGACTCTGACCTGATGAAAGACTCTGACCGGTTTGAAGATTCTGACCTGTGGAGGGACTCTAACCTGTTGCAGGACTCTGACCTTGAGGACTCTGACCTGTTGGAGGACTCTGACCTTGAGGACTCTAACCTGTTGCAGGACTCTGACCTTGAGGACTCTGACCTGTTGGAGGACTCTGACCTTGAGGACTCTAACCTGTTGCAGGACTCTGACCTTGAGGACTCTAACCTGTTGGAGGACTCTGACCTTGAGGACTCTGACCTGATGAAGGACTCTAACCTGTTGGAGAACTCTGACCTTGAGGACTCTGACATGCTGAAGTACTCTGACCTGGAGTAATCGGACCTGTTTGGAGACCTATGCAAGGATTCCGACCTGTTGGTGGACTGTGAACTGCAAAACTCTGACCTATTTGATGACTAAGACCGGTTAAAAAACACTGACCTGTTGATGACTCTGACCTGGAGGACTGTGACCTGACGGACTCTGACCTGTTGGAAGACTCTGACCTGTTTGAGGATGCTGACTTACAGAAGGACTCTGATCTGTTGGAAGACTTACCTATGCAAGGAGTCCGACCTGTTGGTGGACTGTGAACTGCAGGACTCTGATCTATTTGATGACTCTGACCTGTGTAAGGACTCTGACCTGTTGGACGACTCTGACCTGTTTGAGGACGCTGACTTGCAGAAGGACTCTGATCTGTGGGAAGACTGACCTGTTGAGGGACGTGTCCTGCATGGAGCCCAACATCTCTTGGATGTCCTGTGTCTGGGGAAAGTCTTTCCTGCTTTCACCCTCCCTGGATTCGTCCAGATGGAAGGTGCTACGGCTCCTCTGGAGAGCAGAACTGGGATCTGCTGGGGTCCTGAACACCACACAGAAATGTAACTGCCTTTTGACGAGGAGTTTAGTCCACTCAATCTGACTATAGCTAATCTGAAAGGACTTCAGACACAAAATGTTGCAATACACGGGATACATATTGAATGCATGTTTTTGCTGCTGTAAAACACAAAAAAGGTGGATACTAATAAAATGTGGCCATATAGGCTGAAATTGTGATAAATACAGTTTGTCTCATACCAACATTTATGGAGAAATTTAAGTTTTATCAATTACCCACAACCCCTCTACCTGTATTTCATGTGCTCCCTGCTGCCTCCTCTGTAGCTCATGGTCCTGTGGGCTTTGGTCCTGCTATTGCTTCTCTCCAGCATGTTTCTGAGGTCATCTGCTCCACAGGGGGAGATGCTGCCTTTCTCAGTCATCTGATTCAAAATCAAAAAAAATAAAGCAGTGAAGCGGGATCACAGCCAACAAGGATCAAGACTTTCAAATTTAGGAGGCACATTTGGGATGAGTCAAAAAATCCAAACAAACTCATTTTCCTTTTGAGTGGTGCTTATTACGCACAATACAAATTACTGACAGTTTATTATTTGCTTCAGTAGAATCAAACAAACATGGTGACCAAACTTGTTTGGTTTCAGTTACCCTCACTTTGTCTGGTGCCTTGATAGCGCTGTGACTGCGCTGCTTTCCGGTGCGCTCCCGACGCTCGAAACAACCGACCTTCTCCAGGACAGAGAGGCTGCGGACAGGTCCCTGGCTGCCATCGCCAAAGCTGCTGTTGCCATGGCTACTGGTAGAGATGACACTGTTGGGGCTGGCACATCGCTGAACCTCAGCAAGGGCGATCTCCAGACGGGTCAGCGGGTGTTCTCGGTCTTTGTCCCGCTCTCTGTGGTCCCAGTGCTGGTACTGCAGAGCTGCCGAGTCACTGAGGTGACGGGGATGAGGATGGGAGGCGGAGGAATACGGAGCCTGAGGCTGAGGGTGAACGGGTAACTGGGTAGGAGGTACTTGTCCCTGGGGGAGCCTGGAGGACGCCATTGGCTCTGAATCCATTGATCTGAATGGAGGAAGGGAGGGGGAGAAAATGGAGGACAATTAGTAAGTAAAGGAGCGAAAATCATCAATGCCATCAACTGACTTCTCCTGATACATACAATACATCCAACCATTGTATGAGCTAACCGATCATTCACTGTCAGGAAGCTGCTGTTACAGATGGAAATTTGTTTTCTGTGTGTTGTTGTGGATGTGTCTGTTTGCTGGGCCCAGCAGCGTGATGCTAATGTCAAACCAACCTCCTCTACAGTTGTTTCAAATGAATTGGCTATCATCTAATAGCGAAAGGTTGACCAGTCTCAGCATTTTCTGGTAAAAGGCGTTGGGTTCGGCACTGCGTTTGTCTGGAGCAGCAGCAGATGAGGCTTTTGGAACTCTACGGGAGTGTCTCTTGTTTTCTGCAAAGCTAGTGTCATAAAATAACCGAGTCTGTGTTGTCTTGGACACGGGCCAGTAGCATTACGTAAAGGCAAACAAATTATAATTAGCTTGATTGTTAAATGCTTGATTGGCTGTCACAATCCTGTTGTTTTCTGCACAAAAAATGTAAATCTGGAAGCCTCTCTTGGACCACCTTGAACCACTCTGACCAGTCGGAGGGTTCTGTCCTGCTAAAGGACTTTAACCGGCGGATGACTGAGCTATGAAGGACTCTGACATGGCAAGGGACTGCAAGGTCAGCAGTGGCTTTACTATGCCATGAAGTGAAGTCAAGTTTATTTGTGTCGCCCAATATCAGCCTCACAACAGCACAAGTTCTGTAAGAAGAGGAACGCCACAGAGCAGACAGGGACTCTACTGCTGGAAGCCTCACAAAGCCTACTGAGCAGACCGCAAATTATAATTCATGAGATCTTTTTGTGGAGTTGCTGAATGCGTCCTAACGGAGGTTCACAAAGTGCAAGGACAGAATCAGAAATATCAAACCGCCGTGAATTCATAATCAGAAATGATTCCAACATGTCACACAACAGTCATCCCTGTGTACCTGCTGCTGTCTCCCCTGGACTGGACAGGTGTGCAGGGCTCCCTCCGCTCTTGTGAGGATGGGGGCCGGAATTCAGCAGTCGATTGGATGTGGGCAATATGGAAATCCTGGTTCTGTTCCTGTAACACTTGGCTGTGGGTTCTCTGGCTTGTCTGAACATGGGACCCTTGGAAGCTCTGACTGTGAGGTCCCTCGTGGGTTGGAGGCCTTTGGGCCCCCGTCTGGTCCTCCGATTCCTCTCCAGCAGTTTTCATGTGGTGTGTGTAGAGTTCAGAGTTACACTTTTCCTGTTGAGGCCTGATAAAAGCAAAAGACTGAGTTAGCGCTAAGGGCCAATGTGAACTATTTTTTACACCTCCGTGACAAGTTAATGCTAGAACCAGATACGTATGATTATCAGCTGTCATGGTGTAGGACACAGACTTCGCATCTGAGACGCCCCACAACATCTAGACAAAAATATAACTTTTAAGAACATACTTCAACTAACGTCAGCTCCGATTACTTTTTAAAGCCACTGGTCGAGAGTGATGACACTGCAAATACAGCTGTTGGTTGAAATATCAGCATAAAAGTCACCTGTCTGCCTCGTGTGCTTGAGGCCTGAGCTGTGTCGAGGCAGATGCTGAAGAAGAGGAATTGGGGTATAGTGAAGAAGAAATGTTGTTTTGGTATCCGTTTTCTGTAGCTGACATCCTTCCATCTCTCCGCCTCTCCGTCGCCCCTTCCTCTCCCCCTCCGTCGCCCTGCAGCTGCTGCTGCTGCTGTCGGCTGCTCTCCTTGGCCGGGGCTGGGTAGACTCCTGAGGAGTCCGGCCCACGGCTGGCGCTGGGCATCTGTGCGTAGTGGGGCTCAAGCTGGGGGACGGGGTACACGCCCGTGGGCAGAATGAGCCGGCCAGACTGAGGGATGGGGCCGGCAAGCCTGGAGGAGGGCCCAGTAGGGGAAGGGGGCTGGGGAAAGCCTCCACCCTGGCGGGGCTTTGTGGTGGGGCTGCTCTCTGGACTCTTCTCTATCACGGTGTGGAGCTGTCCCTCGGTGCCGTACGAGCCTTTAGCTGAAAGCACAGTCATGATGCAATGATGGCAGTGCTTGTAAGTAATGCAGAGGATGATGATAGCACGTATAATATTATAGACATATTGCCGTCGTATATTGAGGCATTGTTTTCTATAAATGTACTGGTCCTCTATCGGTAAACTTTGGGCTCTTTAGGAACCTCCTGTTACAACTTTAATTGGTAGAGCAGAATAAAATGGTATATTTGGATCCTTAAAATGTAAATGTAATGTACCTGCACTTGAGGCCACAGGGCCACTGGAGTGATGCCAGGAACCTTTCTGCAGAGACCTGAGTAAAAAGAACATTAGATTAAATAACTTGTGATTAGTGTACATTTCATTTTACACAAATACATCATATTTTACAACAACAATGCAAACTCACATGGTATCGTACTATACCGTACGGTTTCATATCATATTGTGTTGTATTGTCGTGGATGATTTTGTAGCATAGCACATTGTATTGTATCATTTAGAATTGAATCGTATTTATTTTCATCACAGCATTTTGTAGCACATTGTATCTATCGTATCATTTCATAGCACAGTGCACTGTAGCATAGCATCTCGTATTGTTGCGTAACGTATCGTAGAGTATATTTTATTGCATCAAGGCATATTGTGCCATATCGTATCATATCCTCTTGTATTGTTACTGTATTGTAGCATAACATAAAACATTCTATCATAGCGTAGCATTTTGTGTTGTATTATATTTTATCATAGCGTACTATACCGCATTGCATATCATAGGGTATTGTATTGCATTGCAGTGTGGTCCATCCTCTGCTCCACCGTGTATTTTATAACAGCGGTTGTTATTATTAGTCTTTTACATACAATATGTTTCTATCACTGTACTTGCTAAAACTTGACCAACTGGTCACTTCAACAAAGATATAAGAACTGCTAATTCTTAGCTTTTAAGAACACCACCTGCCACACACCTCGTTCATAAACAAGAGAACTAAATAATGAGGTGTTTAGATTTAGTTCAGTAGTTCATACCGAGAACCCCATTCTCATGTTGGCTTGTCTTCAAGTTTAAAATAAGGTGAAACACACTTTGGAACACAAGCGCGACTGAAAGCGGACTTTGTGCTCTTGATGGTAACAAATCCTCATCACTATTCTCATTGTCCAATCAGGGTCTATTTTTGGATGAGAATCGAGATTCACCCCGACTTGACAGACCCTCCTCACCGTAGTGAGCGGGCGTGCTCCAGACTGGACCAGGAGTTGGGTCTCTCGTGGTTCCTGATGGCTGCGTAGCTGTCGCTGCGCCTCGGTGGAGCCGGCGCCCCCTTCAGGCTCTCGTAGGAGCTGCGGCTGGCTGATGGGCCCCACATCGGACCCACACTGTGTCTGTTTGATGCCGGTGTGCCGCCGCCGCTGCTGCCGCTGCTGCTGCTGCTGCCACTGCTGCTGCCACGGTAACAGACCCCGCCCACTGACCCTGGAGCCAATAGTACAAAAGAAAAACAATGACGTCATCACATTATAGTTACATTACCCGAAAGACATCCCTAACGCAGAACCGTCACCTTGCAGATCGCGGTTTGGCCCCGGCCTCGCCCCTCCCCCGCCTCTGGAATCGCTGTTGCGTAGCGAAGCGTTGGAGGCGGAGCTCAGCTCGTGCTCTTGAGACAGGCCCTGCTGGGCTTCGTACGCCGTCCGGACGTAACATACGTCAGCCTGCTGCATCTCACCACTTTCTCCTTCTCTCTGAGGGACGGTCTCCAGCGAGTAGGAGCGCTCCGGGCTAAAGGAGGGGTTGGAGGCAAGGTACTCTGGGATACTGGAGCTAGTGGAGAACGAGGAGTAGGCAGAGTCTCGTTTGCTGTGGAGGTGGTCGATGCTGTTGGAGGACCTGGAACATGACAAGAGATTTAAAAAATCACGACATTGATATTTTTAAAGCTGTGAAGGACACACCCTAGTAAATGGCTAGTCAGACTAACTATGGTACGTTCAAAAGGACAACACATATCCACTGCATGGTTCGGCTGGCTCGACTCAACTCAAAAACCCAGTTTTGTGGGCTGCAATATTTGAAAATCTGGGTCAACCGATTTAAAAAAAGTGCGGTCTCAATTGACGGTAGCTTGGCTATTAAAAAATGGTGTGTTTGTGCAGTTCTCTTTAAACATGGATTCCCTTATCGCGCTAATGACGATTCTGTCTGACCAATCAGTGGTCTGCAGTGTTTTAACTCCACCTTCTAGTATTGTCTGAACTATGTACTAGTATCCACAACTTTCACTAATGGAAAATCCAAAAAGAGCATGTTGAGTTGATTAGAGCCTTAAATCATCATGCATGGTACTAAATAAAGCTCTTATGCTCCTCTCTAGTTTCCTCACAGTTGGTGAAAATGCGTTAGAACAGTACATCTCGGACAGAGCTAAAACCGACCCCCTACCATGAGGACAAACAGCTTCAACACTAACTGCTGCTAAAACCACAATGTATCCTTTTTACATTTCTATTTCTACAGATGATCAATAAGCAAGATACAGCACCGTAAATCTTTGGAGTTGTTTCTCTTATGATGAAGCTAGGCTAGCAGGTTTGTGCTACGCTAGACTAGACACAACAGACGTTGCTGAGGTGCTTGTTTGTATGGACCTGGCAGAGGACAGCTGGTGGCAGGAGGAGTAGGCCGGGTGGGGTCCGCTGTGGGTGTGGTGGCCCAGTGGGTGGTGGTGCTTAGCTCCCGAGTGAAGCTGGGAGGACTGAGGGGGGTCCAGGCTCTCCATGCTGCCCCTAGAGCTGTACTGGTCCGGACTCTTCCTCAGGTAGCTGCCGCCAGAGTCAAACCCGCCGGACAGGTCGGTGGTAGAGGCGCTGAGAGACGGAGACAGAGAAGGAAATCTTTATCAGGGAGACTCAGACATGCTTTGGTGATGGAAAAGTGGCTAAATCACCACACAGACTTGAGATAACTTCGACACAGCGGCGCTTTGAGCTAAAAGCTAACATCAGCATGCTAACATGCTCAGAATGTTCAATGCTAACATGCTGATGTTTAGCAGGTAATACTTATTAAATTAACCATATCAGTTTAGCGTGTTAGCATGCTAACATGTCATAATTAGCACTAAACACGTAGACCGCAGCTGAGGCTGATGGGAATATAGTTTTGCAGGTATTCGTTTGTAATTAATAACCACAGTAAGCGTAAGGGATAGTTGCTCCTCCTCCCACAGTGAATCCAGACAATTAAGACATTTGAGACAATGGAAAATCAAGGCATTTTGGGAAAGTAAGGAACTTTTTTGAAAGAGGGGAACATTTTGGAAAATTAAGAACGTTTTGGGAGAGGGGACATTTTTGGAAAGTGAGGAACTTTTTTGAATAGGGGACCATTTTGGAATTTTTTACAGTTTTCTCATCAGTTTCATCACTTTATTACAACATTCGTCTGCCTGTTTTATAACGTCTGACTGCACAAGCACCGACTGACACATTGAGCTGGGACTCTCATTTAATTCCTATATATCCGACATGCTGTATGTAAAGTGTGTTGCTAGATATTCATATCATAATCCATGCTGATGGCAATGAATGAGAAATGCTGGTCTGATAATCGTTGTGGTTTTTATTTTATTTCTCTTCTAAAAATAAGTTTTATATGATCAGACATCAGAAGAACTTAAAACCGGCTCGCTCACAGTGTTTTCCGGTTTATTAGGCTAGTTTTACTTTCTTTGGGCATAAATTGAGTGATCAATTTAATTCAGTGTTTTTAAAAAGGTAGAACAAGATGTCCAGTAAATATCTTTAATGTGTCAATAGTCAGTTCGAAGTTGAAGTGTTCCAGAAATGTTACAGGTCCGACCTCGTCAGATTGGCAGTTGTGACTTTTACATAAAATGACTCGGGTGTATTCAGACATGAGACCAACGTGTTAAATTGCCAGAACGGTTACGTAACCAGGTGCATGTCTGAAAGGGTGTTTTATCTCTTCTGGCTGCTGGTTGTAAAGTTGGGGCTTTGCTGCTGAATCTGCTGTTACCTCACTCTAGATAACTGACTGGAATGTTAAATGTGTGTGTGTGTGCGTGCAAGTGTGTCCACGTCACAGTTTGACCCACCAACTCCTCCAACCGAACACAATGCAATTACCGCTCTGTAAACGGGGACACTCTCTGTCTGTCTCTGTCTGCTTCTCTCTGTTTTTCTGTGTCAGTAACTTCTCGGAGTCTAACTTTTGTGTCGCCGTCCGTCTCTTTCAGCTGTACTGTCCGTCCCCGGTGGATTTTCCGTCTCCTGTTTCTTAATTCCCGTTTAATTTAAAGGCAGAGCTGCAGAAATGTTGCGGCAAACTTTTTATTCTGATCCCAACTTTACTAGGGGAGGAGGGGGTTGTCATGGGAGACCCAGAGATGAGGGGGGAAGGGCATCAGGAATGCCCCTTTCTACAGGCATCAACGTCAATGCCCCGTCCACCCAACGCACACACACACACACGCACACACACACACACACACACACACACACACACACACACACACACACACACACACACGTCAGAGGCTTTTATTCGCCCTTCACTGCTGTTTAAAAGAAACAGTGATGTAACTTCCTCTGATGACATGAACCTGCTGATCAACAGCACCGCTTCGCAAAATACACAACAAGCGCAACAATTAAACAGTTATGTGTTCAACAGGGACGACTCAATATATCACTGCAGACACTTTAACTGGGAACACACGTGATTGTGTGATATGTAAACTTTTATTATGATCATATCTGCAGACGAATCCAGCAGAAGCTCCGATTGGTCTCAGACAACACATCTGAATCCTAAAACTACTGATTCTGCAAGATGACATGGACAAAACTCTCCATAATGTCAACGCATGCACACACACACACACACACACACACACACACACACACACACACACACACACACACACACACACACACACACACACACACACACAATAACCGAAATTAACAGCCCTAGAAAAAAGAAGAAAAAGTTCGCTCTCCCAAAAAAGTTCCTCATTCTCTCAAATGTCTTAAATTTAAAAAATGTGCCCATATTCCAAAATGCCTTTAGTCTGAGGTCAGAGTTGGTACATTTTGACACTTCAGAATGAAATCACACCAAGCAGACAGTCAAAGGTCACATCATAGAACAGACAGATAGCAGCTCACAGCTCCTCGTCAACTAAACAAATTCCTGCCCTAATGACACGAAACACTGTTAGAGTGTTACACAAACACTGTGAATGTCCAGTGAAGGTTTTAAATAAGCTGGTTTGTAACCCTGATTGGCTGCGACACGGGCAAAGTCTTGTAGTCTACACTGTGTTTGTGTTGTGTTGTTATGTCATTATGTCAAACCACGACTGTCCATTAATTCCTCAGGAAAGAGATGTTGAAGCGGGACCCGTTTCACATCAGGAGTGAAGACTGGTTCCTGGTAGTCAGAGATCATATACGAGACGTTGTATGTCTCTCTGAAAACATGAACTTTGACCCTCTGAGTGACTGATAGCGGCACACAATAAACCCAAAATCAAATATTCAAAATGATTTTCTCTTCAAACAGACTAGTTCCCAGCATCCTGAGTAGTACAATAAAAGAGATGGTTGATTTTCTTATCTTGTGTTATTACGTTTGTGACCACACTGCTATTGTCTCCTTATCTACAAGTACAAGTTTCCACTGAAGTGTTAAGTGTGCACACGGAAGAAGTCAGGCTATAAATGACTAGTTATTAATGTCCTTGGCTGGTAGATGGCTGACATTGTGAGCAGAAAATCTGCTAAAACTATCGCAATTCTTTCATATCTGTACACACAGGACGTACAGTGCAAAGCCTTTGGAGCTACACAAGACATCGATATATGATGTAAAACATGTGCAGATAACAAATACATACACACATATATATATATATATATATATATCAGTGGCGGGCCGTCAGGGCCTGCACAGCCTTCTCTGCTGGCCTAAACAGAATCACAAAAAAAATATTTTCCCCATTATCTTATTTTCTCATTGCACAGCTACTGTCTTCCTCAGTTGCTCTGCTTCCAGTGCAGCTTGTTTTAAGTAGAGCTTTTATCCAATCAGATTTCACCTCTGTGTCTCTAGGTAAGAAGAGAGGCCCGAGGCCTGCAGACTCACAAGTGAATCCATGTGCAGTTTAAGTGAATGGGGACGATATTGTTGATTGTCATAGTGTTCAACCAATCAGATCTTTAGTTTGACATGTTGGGCGTATTCTTTAAGTGTCAGCAGCCGCTACCCCCATACTAGCCGGCCTACATCTACGTCATCATTACACGTCCAGGTGCAGCTCTGCCGCGAAGTGCAGGGTGTGCTGTGATTGGTCAGTGGGTGAGCACGTGACTAAAGTGAAACTTATGCTTGCTTAGCTTGTAGCAGTCAGAGTTCAAATTGAAAGATGGAATAAATTATAACATTTGCAGGGTTTTGCTTGGTGTAGTTTATTTATTTTTTACCTAGCTTTGTTTTTTGAACACTCAATGACTGAAGAGAAACGGATTTAGTGGCGGAGTTACTGATAACGCCTTTCTCAAGAAAGGACATTTCAGGAAAAGCTGGACATCGTAAGAAATGGTCAGTCAACCCCACAGCTGGCAGCCCTGACTCAGCAGGAAAAGGATTTGTATGAACAGTATTTCTGGCTGACAGCGTCGGAGAAGCGTTGCACATTTTATGGCTGAATGTGTTTCATGTTAACTGAGCTCTTGGTGTTTGGAGCTACGCTACGCTAACCTGAGGACGCCATAGCACGGCAGGACACAAGCTACGGTGCTTTTGAACACTTTTGGAGAGACTCGAGTGGATCTACAACTCAACGAACACGTTCGCAGGGAAACAGCTCCACAACCGCGGCCCGGCGTGCGGTCTGCGCCGGCCGGTGCCCCGGTGGAGGAGGGAACCCGGCCCCGCTGTGAACCTGCTGCAGCAGACTGGAAATACAACTGAGGAGGCTCGACTGTCATCACTGGGTCCATGAATGGAGAAGGACTTCTTACTGGAACTGAAACGATGTACTGGGATTAAACTCTTTAAGTTTGGGTAAGTGACAAACTGCGTGTTAGTTTCCATAGTAACGTTACTACTGTTCGTTTGTCTATCGTGTCGCTTTCATGAATAATATTTGAATGTCTCGTGCTCTTGTGTGGATCCGCTGCAGGTTTGCTGGATTGATGCGTCATAATGAGGTTATTAGGAGGTAATTCAGCTGTAGTAGGACAGCACTGAAGGCCCAGGTATAAAATCCACAATGCACAATGTTCACATTTCTCCTGTAAGTTTTCCAAGATCGCAAGATCAAAACTATATTTAGAAAGGGGACAAGTTTGTTCACACTGAATCTTCCTGATATCATTTTTTCTTTAAATTCACATTATTTCCCTCTGCTAGCAACATATTGGCTACATAGCTGCTGACCGGCTAAAAAACAAGTGATTCAAGGATGCCACAAATTCGGCATTTTGTGCCATCACTATCTGTTTTTTTTTGCAACCAGTGAACAGAAGTGACGCCGTGGTAGAGACACTGACTACGGCTCTGATAGCGACCCTAAAGCATACCCTGCTTTATGGTCCATTTGACTCTAAATGGACCATCATCTACTAAATGAACATCATGCTGAAACTAGAGATTGAGATCATAAACTCATGTTTACAATGTTTACTGAGGTAATAAATCAAGAGAGAAGTAGAGTCATTTTCTCATAGACTTTGGCCATTAGAGAAAATGCAAGTTTAAGTCACTTCTACATTGGCTTCACTTTTCGGAACCAGAGGTTACCGCCTGTCCTCGAGTCTAAATAGACTTTTGTGCCAAATTTGACAAAAAAAACCCTCCAGGCCTTCCTGAGACATTGCGTTCACACTAATGGGGCGGACCAACTTCCCGAAAATGCCTCCGGCCTCGGCAGCGCAAAGGCATAAAAATGGTGGGGTAGCGCAAAACAAGGGGCCCGGGGAAATAATGCAGTTTTATCAGAGCTGTTTTTGATCACTGACCTGGCGTGGTAGCTGTGGTGCCAGGCGCTGCTCATCGTGTCCATCCCTCCCTTATCCGACGGCTGCTGACCTTCACCGAGCTTCGTTGAATGCCAAGAGTGAGGACGGGACGCCGGCTCACTGCGTCTGCGGGGTTGAAATACACAGACGGAGTTAGCGTGTGTGCAGTGTTTGACTCGTGTTTTCAATGCGACAACGCATTCTGCTTCAACCTCAAGGGTATAACAAGATGCATTATCTGTGGAGGAAGTCAAACTTGACACTTGACTGACCCCGACATATTGATACCATTCTCATATCTGTACATATGTAGCTGAACCAACAGTTGGTTATCTTGGCTTAGCATAAAGAATCAGGGGGAAACAGCTAGCTTGGCTCTGTCCAAAGGTTCCAGTTCCAGTTGAGTCTAGGCAACCAGATTCCATTAAGGTACTGGTCCACCACGAAAAATGGTCGGCCACAAATTATAGAAATAAAGTGTTATTTGGTGAGCTTTCGATGTGCTGTTGGTGAGCTGCATTCGGATGATCAGTCAGGACCCCTTGGCAACACTTTTTAAAGCACTGGGTACCCCTCTAGCGCCAGTACTCAATGTGCAGGGTAGTCCGATAGCCTTCAACACGTGGGTAATGTTGTGAAATCAAACCAAATAACTTCATTAGGTTTAGCAAAAGATCGTGGTTTGGGTTAAAATAAGTAGGTATGTTACATAAGTTAACTTGCCAGTTACAACGAGAGGTTTTTGGTTTCACACAGGACACAAACAGCGGTCTCCTGGGTGAAAGTCCTATGTTCATTCGTCCACCCCGTTGTCTTCGCTATGCAGACTTTATCTTTTGTTTTACTGCATCACCATACTTCCTACTTAACTCCCGTCTCAGTTAATATTGCCGCTAGAGGAAGCCTTGCACATGCAAAAGTGACGCTAGATGGTACGTGGAGTGCCTCAGTTTGACTCGTCGGACCTCTGACCAAGCTGCAGTATTTAACGAGTTGGGAGTGAGAGCGGGTCGTATGCGCACATGCTTATCAATTTTTCAAAATGCTGCCAGATGTAGAACATTTTCTACAGTTAAATCTTAAACTTAAAGGTCAAACAATATGGTCAATGTGATTGAGGATATTTAAAGCTCATCAGCTGCTGACTCATCTGATTATAACTTTCTGTGTGCTGATAAATTAAACACGATGGATCAGGTTTCAGATACTGTAGATGTCCACCCTGTTGTCCTCAGAGTCAGCAGCGGGTTATCTTTCCAACTGACCATATTTTTCATACTTGAACCATAACAGCATAATGCATCCACGGGCACTTGAACAGTTAAGATTATCTTTGATCAGAGATTATCTATAAAGGCAAAATCACATCTAACTTACTGCAAGAAACCCAATAAGTGCATGTTGTTTTTAAAATGTCAACGTAATCCCTCAACAAAGGATGAAGCACGTGTACTGTAGAACTCAGAAAACTCGTTTGAGAGGGATGTACTTTCAACAGTCTCAACAACAGAACTGGAACTAGAAAACGGATCATTTCCACATTAAATATTATCCTGCTGTGTCCTCCCACGGTAACACACACACACACACACACACACACACACACACACACACACACACACACACACACACACACACACACACACCTCTTCCTATCTCTGCCTCTTCCTTCTATTCCAATTGAGGAAAATGCTCAAATACTTTCAACTTCAGGCTCCCAAAAAGTAACTGTGAAAACAAAGTAGATTCTCACCACTGAATTCTAACACACACTTTTCCTTCAGTACATATTTCCAGTCACCTCCACTTTGCTGTTTTTTTAATGTTACGCTGCCGTCAATGAAACTCAACACTTCCTTTACTGGTTGGCTTTTAATCCCCTGAAGGTGAGTTTCATGGACGATAACTGAACAGCAATGATGAACAAATGATGAAAAAAAGAAACAGCAATGTCAGAGTGTGTGTTTTGTTCTTTTTCAAACAATGAACCGCACTTCAAAAGAAATGGTGATCACATTTCAGGGACTGAATGAGTGATGTGTTTTTGTTTGCAGTGATAATCTTTATGACATCACCGTCATCATTTTTGAATGTGTTATCTAACCAGTTGTGATAAGAGAGACGTCGGATAGCTTGGCGGTTGCAAACATCTTCCCCCATCCTCGTTATATTTGACATGTTCAGCTGCTCCGTAATTCATCCACTCAGATAAACAGGAAACGATTGTATCTGAGTAAGTAGGAGACAGAGACATGAAAGCCCCGTGAACCCCGGGAATCCTGGGTAATGACGGGACGTGACTGGAATTCCTCAGCGCGTTATCGCCGCTGTTACACGTGTCCAGATACCCTTCACCCTCGGCCATCGGCTCTCGGGGGATGGGCTCGAGGACAGAATGGTACGATTAGGTCTGAGCTTCAGATCCAAGTCTATTTCTGAAACATGGACCGCACTAATGCACATCCGTGCATTCACACCACACCAGGGTTGTGTCAAAGTCTTAAATGTCACATCTGAGTCGTAAATGTCGTGTCAAAGTTGTACATTCCACAAATTCCAAATATTTGAAATATCACCAGTCACCAGTGAGTATTCAGGGACACAAACAAATACATTTCTTCCATATTGAAAACATTTGATTATTAGCTTTAGTCAGTTGAGATTGTTTTGGTTGTTTTTTTGCCACATGTTGGAGACGGTGTGGGGCTCCGGAAGCAAATCCCTGGCATGTATTCTGGGAGTGTCCAGTTCATAAAACATTAAAAAGCATACTTAACACTGACCTGCCCCTGCTATTTTCTACATTATTCTTAGGAAAATTAGATTTTCAAGCAGGGCGTCCAGATGAATACCTGTTTGGCATTTTAATAACAGCTTGTAAAAAAGTGCCGGTTGCTTCCTGAGCCCCCCACATATACATACGTCCTCAGATACAGGAGTGCATAGATATAGTACATTACATCTATGTTATTGAAATTATTTATTTAGTTATTGAGAAGTGTGTTTATTCAACTCTGATACAAGTGGGTGAGATATGTAAAACCCTTACGGACAGATTTTGTGGAATAATGAATGAATGACCCTGTAACGTTGCTTTATTCTCTCTCAAGTCCCCCTGACTGATGCTTTTCTTCGATTGTGTGTACACACTCCCAAATTGTACAAAGTTACCCAATTTTGAAAACTGTGGACGGCATATATTGAATACTGCCCTTGTGCTGATGTAAAAATAAATAAATAAATAAAGTTTGCACACCTGTTGGTCGTAGGTGTGTATGAAGAATACTTATATGGTCGACAATGTAGAACAACACTCCCGCACCCTGTCCACTTCACAGATATCTATCAATAAACATCTCTGCAAGTCAAGACGACAGTTTGCGGGAGTTTTGTTGATCTATATTAAAAGAAATGTCTTTTAGGTCCTTCATTTTTTTAGGGGTAAATTCACAAAAACATTGCACCCCTTTTGCGCTTTTTTTTCTTCTATGCAAATGAGCCTCATTGCAAAAACAGTCCAATTCACAAAGACCAGTGCTGAAAGCCACATGCAGTTACAGTGTTATTATTATTACCGTCTTTAGAGGGTTTGTGGTGTCTGAAGTGAATTCATAAAGTTATTTTACGATGCAGTGACAGGAAGCAATGACAGGCTTGTCATGAAAGACAAATGATGAAAGCTCCCCGACATGTTATTTTTGAACATGCAGGAGAATGATTTCTTTTTTTTTTTTTTATAAAAAAAAGAAGAAATTCAAATAATGAATTAGTTACGCGGCTGTGACTCGTGCGTAAATGTGCACATTCCTTATTAATGATGGAAACATTTTACCCATCAGAGGCAGAGATGGGAACAATAAATGGATGTAAATGAAGTGAGCTCGAGTCCGACCTGAGCCAGGTCTATACGGCCCCGTTCCCCTTATCGGCTGAGTGTGTCGGGGCCCTTTGGGTCCCGCCTGGCTTATGGCTCAGTCTGTAGTCTCACTCCACACCACCGATGCATTGGCCTCATGCACATTTTGCCACAAGGATAATTGCAATCAGACGCAACAAAAGGGCAAATTGCAAATGATGCGCAACTCATGGTTTTGAATTGCGTGAAAATGGGACTACGGTGAGACTCCATTACTCAACGATTAGCACATTCACTTCAATCAACACTGACAATTACAAGTTACAGGAAACACCTAAAACTGTTTGCCTAGAAGAAATACTAAAATGTTTTGTACCAGTCGATCACCTCAAATATTCCAGTCTTACACAGTCGTCTTCTGATCTCACGTTCTGGTCATTCTTATTTCTTGACCCGAACCAACCACCAACACCTCCCGTGTTTCTCACTCATAAACTTAACATGTGACCCGTTTTACCTGGAGGTGAACCTGAGGACTCTGGAGATGAGGCCGGTCGCCAGGCCGTTGACGCTGGCCTCTGATGGCGACCGACACAGCGCCCCGTCCGACCGGCCCAGCTCGGCCTTCTTCTGCTTCTTCCGAAGCTTCCTGCGGTAGAACGCCTCCAGCAGCTCCATGGCTCAGATTCAAAGTCCACGACACTCTAGTTTCTACTCCATTGCCTCCGTCTTAGCTGTACTCTTCTTAACTAATCGTTTCTTCTTCTCTTAGAAAATCACACAATGGTCCATTTCAACACCTTTTACTTCGGGCTGTTTGTTTGGCGTCTCCTTCTAGAAAGCTCAAAATGTGGTCATTTCAACTGGACTCTACTCAACTGTTACCTTACATGCTCTCCTGTGTACAAGAGTACTTCCAAAAGCACTTGTCCTCTAACGAAACCTACTCTGACCACCGATTGGACCTTCGGCCGTCTTCGGTTTCCGTGTCTTTTCGTAACTTTTGCTGTACTTGTTTCTTATTTGACCTCTAACCTTAGAAACCTGCTTTGCTCTACTGTCTACATCTACTCTACTGCTACTCAAACGTAACTCAAATCAAAACCTTCTTTCTTAATCAAATGCGTCTCCAATGTTGCAGTCCACTGTCGGCCGTGTCTCCTTTGAAGAAGTTCTTATCCAGACCAACGCAAACCACCCTATTCCTCTCTGCGTTCAGCTGCTCCTCTTTCCCATCAACACTCCATCGAAAAGACTCGCCACTACCGATCCTCCACCACCCTCTGATCTGTCCCTTTTGCAGTTCCAGTCTGAGGCTGGCAGGTTGGATCGAGTTGCATTGCGTTGGTCCCCGTCCCCGAGCTCATTAGGCAAACAAAGCAATTAAACGTCATTAGGCCATATGATAAAAGCATGGAGTAAACATCCTTAGCCCGGCTTGGTCTGGATGGTAGCTGTTGATGTGGTGTGTGGGCGAGAGACACTGAGTCTGAAGAGAAAGAGAGCGAGAGAGGAGGGACGAAAGAAAAGAGGGAGGTAGGGTACAAGATAGCAAGGAGGAATGAGTAGCAAGAAAGGGAGGGAGGAGGGAGGGAGATAAAGACTGATGGAGAGATGGTAGAAAGAGAGGAAATGGTGGGAGAGATAAAAGGAAGGGGAGGATGAAAAAGACAGAGGGGTGAGGGATTTGGAACTCCACAAGATGTTCTTTCCCGTCTAACACAGTGAAAATCAAAATGAAAATGAGAACTTGAGGAGGTAAAGAGAACACAATAAAGGTTGAGAGTGGAATGAGGAGGAGGAGGGAGGACACATAAACTAGGAGAGAGAGAGTTGCTGAAAACAGTGGGTGATTGAGCCGATTTTGAAGCTGCAGGGAGGAAGACGTCCCATGATGCAGCGTGTGCTCCCACAGTGAACAGGGAACAGACTATTATTGATTTTTAGATTATCACTGCTCGACGGCCTGGAGTCCAAAAACAAGGGCAGACATATCAACAAAAGTTTGGAATCACTGATCGGTATTGGGAGATTCACTTGACAGATAACGCTTTCTTGGAAAATAAATAATGATACACTTTGGTAGTCCCCTGATTTTTGCTCTAGGGCCACCATTGTTGGTAACATCTTGACTTTTGGATGGATTGCTGGGAAATTTGCCACAAATATTTGTGGTACCTAAATAATAAATACTCAGTGGTGGGCCGTCAGCATTAACGTGCGCCGTGATTGGTCAGTGGGCTATCATCACTGTTGTGAAGCTGAAGCTAGCTAGCATAACTTAGTAGTAGTGGTGAGAGTTCAAGTTGAAAGATATGTAAGAAGTTATGACATTGACACGACATTTTTAGCGTTTTGCTTGGTGTAGCTTTTTAACTCTCTGAAGGCTGAAGGCGGAGAAACGGATTTGGGAGTTACTGGCAACGCCTTTCTGGAGAAGGACATTTCCACGAACACGTTCGTAGGAGGACCTCTGGCTGGAACTGAACCGCACCGATGTTCTGTACAACCGCGTCATTAAACTCTTTGTTAACAAAGAAAGGAGGATGGACTTTGTCTTTAAGTGAACAGCAGCTTTGGTAAGTGAAGTGCTTTTGTGTTTTTACATCTGCAGTAGCGTCACTACTGTGTTAATGTGTCTATGGTGTCGTTTTTATGATACGGTTAATATTGTTCCCTCTGATGTGAATCATATTTGAATGGCTCGTGCTCTTCAGTGTGCGGCGGAATACGTGTTTTAGCGCCGCAGTGTTGCTGGATTGATTTGTTGCTTTGTTGTCATATAAATATATGTGACTGGTTCTTGTGAGTTTGTTGTTGTCATTGTGTTAATTACATTGATTTTGACTATATGCATTGTCTGTTAATGTCGAAGCATCCAGTCATGCGCGTATTCATGTATCTGTTACTACTACAGGTACCCATGATTCACGGCGCTCCAACTGTCGGATTCCTGGGAATCACGTGTCACGGGAATGTCATCAGATGTATCTGAGATCACAGAGAGAAATGGATGATGGAACGGCGAGGATATCCTCTCCCTTTGTGTAGCGTTTGAATCAGGTGACCGACCCCCAGCGCTTTGTAATGAAAGGCTGCAGAGCTGTGCAGCCCTAGTTTCATCAGAGCGCGCACACACACACACACACACACACACACACACACACACACACACACACACACACACACACACACACACACACACACACACACACACACACACACACACACACACACACAGGTGTACTTGTATGCGTGTTCTGTTCAGGTTGATGAAATGTGAACACACCCTCAATAATTACGGATAATAACCAGCCTTCCTCCTCCTGCTGCCCTGCTACCCAGGACATTGGCACTCTGAGATTTTCGGAATGAAAAGTGCGTTACAAATAAAATGCATTATTATTATTATTACATACTCTGTGTATCTATGTGTCTCTCCTGGAAAACTTCAAAGACCTGTGGAACCTCCTCTGGGACCCATTCAATAGTCCATCCATGTCTCTGTGTGAGTTAAGTAGGCTATCATTTTTTGTTTTCTAAATTTCTTAATTGCTAAACTGTCCCTTAGCCAGTGGTGGAAAACATATTCAGATGCTAAGCTAAGCTAACGGGACCTAAAAGCTAAACTCTAACCAAACTGGATCCTCGGACACTCGGCTTGAAACCAGGACAATCCCGGACAATCGGAACGATACCTTACCTAGAAGCCAACCGAACCAAAGCAAATTCTAAGCTAATGGGAACTAGAAATCTAAATAAAGGGGAACCAAAGAGCTAACCCTTAGCTAACAGGAATAACCAGCTAACGCTAAGCTTTGAGACAAAAAAGCTAACTCTAAACTAATGTTAACAAATGATACCTAGCTAACTTGAAGCTAAAGATGAATGGCTTAATCTCAAACTGTATTGCTACAAACAAACCACTGTGTGCTTGCAGAAGGCAAAAAGGAACTTTGTGTCCAACTGTGTAAGTGTTTAGCCTAGCTTAGCACAAACACTGGAAGCAGAGGGAAAACCGCCAAAGAGAAAAAAAAACACGAACAACTCCAAAGCTGTCTGATTTCCACAAATCGTAATCATTGAACTGGAGAAGAAACAGAGATGTGAGACATTGTGGTTGTGGCAGCAGTAAGAACTGGAGCTATTTGTTGAACAACCACAGCTGGGAGCAGTGACTTCATGTAGCGTCTCAAAGGGTCCTCATAGAGGAGTCGGCAGGGTGGATGGTTTGGAAACTAACTTTTTAATGTACCCGGCTGGTCTCATCCAGTATTCATAGCTATACCTACGAATATAATGCGTCATGATTCGTAGACATCCCTCAAAATATTTTCGTATGTAATCCACGTAATTATGAAAGAGGAAGTGTAAAGACTGCGAAAACGTACACAGGGTGAGTGGATGGGGGTGGATGGGTCAACATTGATCTGTTTGTCATGTTGCTTGCCTACTTCAGAAACCTCCACAGTTATTTCGTTTAAATAACGTTTACTTTCAAAAGTTTGTATGCATGCACGAGTTTCTGGCTTTCGTAGGAAAACGCATGAAAAATAGGGAGTAACTTTTCGCGAGGTATCATACAAACCGTTGAATGAGGATACGTTGAACGTGCGGCCCATGAAAAATAGATTAAGAGACAATGCACTCATACCTCTACATGTGTTACTTTCATAACAGTACACATTTGGAAAATGTTTCATAAGAGTCATTTTCATTTTTTACGTGACCCAAAACACTGAAAACTGGGAAATGAAAACAGAACCTAACTGGTGGAGGTATAAGCCATGTGGAAAATATCTGAGCTGAAACTGTCTTTACTTCCCTGTGTGTGTGTGTGTGTGTGTGTGTGTGTGTGTGTGTGTGTGTGTGTGTGTGTGTGTGTGTGTGTGTGTGTGTGTGCGTGTGTTCAGGGTGTGTCTCTCTGAACAGAGACCTTATCTATTGCCGTGGGAAACTGTTCCTCCAGCACAGAATAATAATCTCTTTGATCTGCTCGGAAACCAAAATTGGAGAGAGAGGGAGAGAGGTGGGCCAAAGTGGATGCTGGGGACACACTAGACAGGAATCCTGGGCTGCCATGGGAATGCTAAGCCAACATGTGGCACATTTTACTGTGCGCTGATAACTACGGACCTCCTCAAGGACCTCCTGATCAATAATCCCTGGAAACTCTTAAAGCTCTTATGGAACCTCCGCTGTAGGGCCATTGGAACCTCATCCAGGACTCCTGGAACTTCCTCAAGGATCCCCTGAGACCAAGGACACCCAGAAATATGCAGACACTCACTAGACCACATCAACCACGGCCACAGACAGCAGTACCTCAAATATCAATCGAGTCAACAGTTTAACCACAGATCTAAATCAGATGTGTGTGAACTGCAGGTAACTGTAGCATCAGTGCAGCAGGCTGTGTCAGCAACCATGAAACACAGTGTAGTCCCGCCCATCACCAAAACACAGTTAGTGACAGGTCTGTTAATACAGGGACTAACACTAGACTGCACTGTTTCTCTTGTGTGTGTGTGTGTGTGTGTGTGTGTGTGTGTGTGTGTGTGCGTGCGTGTGTGTGTGAGGGAGTTTGTTTGCGTTGCATGTGTGTGTGGTTTTTTGCCATTACGCGATGATGTTGTTCCAGAAGAATGTGGTGATCCAACTAAAGAAACATCCGAGGAAGGAAAGAGGAGAGGAGAAGGAAAACAGGGGGAAGAGGAACGAAGGAGACAAGTGGAGAAGGGAAGAGAAGGGAAAAAAGGAGGGAGAGGAAAGGAAATAGGACAAAAGTGAGGAATAGGAAAGGAAAGAAGGAGTCTTGAGAGAGAGACAGTGTGATTATAAATCAGTCAGTCTGTCCTCTCCATAATAACACCCTGCCTCATGGGGCTCTGATGGCCCGCTTCCTGTTTTTGGACCAATGAGAGACAAGCATTGCCCTCCCTCCTTTCCCCCTCCTCTCTCCTCAGTGGTATCTGATAACCAGCCAGCCCAGGGGATTGTGGGAGAATAGAGTCATTCTGGCTGCTTATCTGACTCTATGAGACCAACGGTAGAGTATACTCCAGTGACTCCTTCGTGTTGTTACAATCACCTGGGCCTACGTGTTGCTGCTCGAAGGCACTTCAGCAGGACACGTAGCGGAGAACTGATCCTAAACCTGCTGGAGGTTCAACAGAACTGCTCGGTGACCCTACCAAAATAAAAGCATTGTGTAGTGGCGTGGAGCTTTGAGTTTTCCCAACGTAAAATGTTTTTTTAAGGAATGATGAGTTTTGAACTATTGTGAGTAAAGAGTCTTTGCACAGGACGCAAGACAAGTCAACCAGAGCAAATGTCTGTAGTCGCACTAGCACCCCCCTGAGGCCGTGATGTTCATCACACACACACACACACACACACACACACACACACACACACACACACACACACACACACACACAAAGCGTACTTCTAGGACCTGACCTCCATATTAGGATGAAACTGGCTGTAGCAGAGTGTCAGTATTTATAGACTGTTTGTCTGTACGGGCTGAGAGAGAGAGAGAGACAGAGACAGAGAGAGAGAGAGAGACAGAGAGAGACAGAGAGAGAGACAGAGAGAGAGAGAGGACAGTAGAGAGAGAGAGAGACAGAGACAGAGACAGAGAGAGAGAGACAGAGAGAGACAGAGAGAGAGACAGAGAGAGAGAGAGGACAGTAGAGAGAGAGAGACAGAGACAGAGACAGAGAGAGAGACAGAGAGAGAGACAGAGAGAGAGAGAGGACAGTAGAGAGAGACAGAGACAGAGACAGAGAGAGAGACAGAGAGAGAGACAGAGAGAGAGAGAGGACAGTAGAGAGAGAGAGAGACAGAGAGAGAGACAGAGAGAGACAGAGAGAGAGACAGAGAGAGACAGAGAGAGAGACAGAGAGAGAGAGAGACAGAGAGAGACAGAGAGAGACAGAGAGAGAGACAGAGAGAGAGACAGAGAGAGAGACAGAGAGAGAGAGAGAGACAGAGAGAGAGAGAGACAGAGAGAGACAGAGAGAGACAGAGAGAGAGACAGAGAGACAGAGAGAGACAGAGAGAGAGACAGAGAGAGAGACAGAGAGAGAGACAGAGAGAGAGAGAGAGACAGAGAGAGAGAGAGACAGAGAGAGACAGAGAGAGACAGAGAGAGAGAGAGAGACAGAGAGAGACAGAGAGAGACAGAGAGACAGAGAGAGAGACAGAGAGAGACAGAGAGAGAGAGAGAGAGAGAGACAGAGAGAGACAGAGAGAGAGACAGAGAGACAGAGAGAGAGAGAGAGAGAGAGAGAGACAGAGAGAGAGAGAGGACAGTAGAGGGTTGAACCAGGAAGCTACTACAGATGAGTTGTACAGGCCTCATACGTTCACACACACACACACACACACATAACAACACAGCCTGTAAGTCACACTTATTTCACCGTTCTACACTGTCATTAATAAAATGCATGAATTGGACATCAGTGTGATGTCTAACGAACAGCTGGGCTGAGCCTGATGACGGCACGGGGGAGGGTTACATAGCAACCTGAGCAGACTCTGTTTACACCGTTTGTTTCCCAGCTGATCTGAGTTCGAGCCCTGAGTCACAAACACACTAATACATCCTCTGACCGTAACACACACTCACACACACACAAAGGAAGCACAGACAGGACATCCCTAACGCCAGGGGGGGATGAGGTCTTCAGCTGACCGCAGGAAACCTGACAATTATTTGACCTCACTTCCTGTTTGAAGCCGCACGGCCGTCCAACAGGGATAGACAAATAAAAATAATTCATTGAGACTGGAAGGAACTGTTATCAGACGGGAAGTCCCAGTCAGCGACACTATGGCACATTTCTTTGGTCTCTCACATGCTCGCCGCCCTCCGTGCACTGTTCTCTCTCTTGATTTATTACCTCAGTAAACATTGTAAACATGAGTTTATGGTCTCAATCTCTAGTTTCAAGTCTTCTTCAATACAGCATGATGTTCATTTAGTAAATTATGGTCCATTTAGAGTCAAATAGACCATAAAGCAGAGTATGCTTTAGGGCGGGGCTACTGTGATTGACAGGTTGCTACCAGAGCCGTATACGGCGTCTCTATCAGTGGTGGGCCGTGCATTTTATACCTGGGCCTTCACTGCTGTCCTGCAGCTGAAATACCACCTAATAACCTCATGATGGCGCCACAGCTACGGTTATTATTCGTTTCTAGGGGTGTAACTATATACGTATTCGTATTAAACCGTTCGGTACGAGGCTTACAAACCGAACAATACGTTTGAATAATACTAGTGCATTTGGAAAATGCAGAAGCTTAAATTGTGGAAAATATAATGTTTTCTACGCTCACTAGGAGACAACGGGCTGTGTGACCTCTGAACCGGAACAAAAAAACCCACAACAACAGCTGGTGCTCCGCAAGTGTTCTGGGAGGCTACGCTAAACTAGCTTAATGGGAAAACAACAGCAGCAACACGCATTCTGCTACACAATCAAGGGCCATTCAGATATTAGATGTAAAAAAACAAACCAGTTACTTACCAAATGCTGATCACATCCTCCTTTCTTTGTTGACAAAGAGTTTCATCCCACGGTTAAATCCCAACTCACAAATCCGTTTCTCCTTCTTCAGTCATTGAGTGTTAAAAAAACAAAGCTAGGTAAAAATAATAATAATCTACACCAAGCAAAATGCAAAAAATTTCATAATTTCTTCCATATCTTTCAATTTGAACTCTCACTACTCCGACTAAGCCTCTGCTGTGAGTTTTGTTTCACAATAGTCACGTGCTCGCCCACTGACCAATCACAGCACACGCTGCACCTCACTGCAGAGCTGCACCTGAAAACTGAGCTGCGCGTTAATGCTGACGTGCTTATAGGCCAGCTAGAAGGCTCTGGCACGTCAAAGAATACGCCCAACATGTCAAACTAAAGATCTGATTGGTTGAACACTATGACAATCAACAATATCGTCTCCATTCACTTAAACTGCACATGGATTCACTTGTGAGTCTGCAGGCCTCGGGCCTCTCTTCTTACCTAGAGACACAGAGGTGAAATCTGATTGGATAAAAGCTCTACTTAAAACAAGCTGCACTGGAAGCAGAGCAACTGAGGAAGACAGTAGCTGTGCAATGAGAAAATAAGATAATGGGGAAAATATTTTAATAAATTATAATACATGTAGTGTATTTAAGAAACATTATTAAATTATAAAATAGCTATAACTTTGTGATTCTGTTTAGGCCAGCAGAGAAGGCTTTGAAGGCCCTGATGGCCCACCACTGGTCTCTACGATACTCTGCCGTCAAAATATGGTAACTTCCATTCATTGGTTGCGAAAAGCAAGATGACGACGGCCAAATCGCTGAATTTGAGGCTTGAAAACCCTAGTCCACAAACCAATGGGTGATGTCACGATAACTACATCCTCTTCTTAGATACAGTCTATGGCTGTAGCTGGCTAGCTAATTAAGCTAACATGAGATTCATGGGTTGGCTTAAAATGCTGTCTTTTTAAAGGTATATGCAGCGTTTTCCTAAAAAAACATGTATAGACTGAAAAATAATCCCTCTCAACCTCAATTTATGACCCACTAGAAATGCGTGCTCCCTGTCCGGCTCCAAAGCCATGCATAGGTGTGAATGTGAGCGTGAATGTTTGTCTGTCTCTACATGTGCCCTGCGATATCCAGGGTGTACCCCGCCTTCGCCCAGCGACCCTGAATAGGATAAGCGGTTTGGAGAATGGAATGGAATCTTATTTTGCTGTTGATGTAAACTTTCCCAAGTCTAACAGAACGGGACAGAGTTGCTAACATTAGCCTTAACTCTGCTTGTAGAATTGAGGACAGTACACAGTAGAGACATCTTACACAGTGGAAGTCCTGATCGTGACTGGAGAACAGAAACAAAAAAACCTGCAGCAAAATAATGTAGTGTGAAATGCTCTTTGGTCATGTGTTACTCGGAATTAAGTTAATTAGCCAAACATGCTAACGTTATGTTGGAGCAGACAAACACACTGTTTGATCCTTTCCTTACACTTTTGAGAGTAAAAGAAAAGAAACCAGCATTCAAAGTCTTTATATACAGACTATCTCTCCCATTACAGCCCACCGCTTCAACTTGACAGCTTGACAGGCCTGACATGCCTAGTTACAGTTGCAAGAAATGATTGGACAACCGCTGATTGAGGGCGGGGTTTAGCAAACGGCCAATCGTTGGAGGCCCTCACCTGTTCTTGATGCGTAGTTGGACTCCTCCGGCTGAACATGTTCTGCTGTGGTGGGATGACTGCGGTGTTTGTCGTCGTTGCTGTGGTGGTGGTGGAGTTAGAGATGGAAGAGGAGGAGGAGGAGAAGGAGGAGGAGGAAGAAGAGGAGGAGGCGAAGGAGGAGGAGAAGGAGGAGCAGGGAGGGAGGGACGTGAAGAACCAAACTCCTTGACGTATCCTGGATCAAACTCCCTGAGGAGAGAGGGAGAAAATGATGGTGAGAAATCCCTCCTCAACCTGCACAATGTTTTGTGTTGTATACACCTATCGTCAATGATTAGTTTGTAATGAATGTAGTGAATTACTTTCATATGCTAATAATGTACATTCCCAAATAAAAGCTGATATCCAACAATGGCTGAATCTCAAATAGTAGCCGTGGGCAGCATGAAGACATGAAGGCTGACCTGAGGCTGATGGAAATCGGGTAAAACCACCGAGAGTGTCGGGATACTTTTCCTTCTCTAACTTTCTTTCAGATTTCCTGGCCGGTTGGCAGAGAGAGTCAAAGATCTTGCTTTTGACTTTGAAGGGTTCAATCGAAGGGTTCAAAGCTCATTATGTCCGCGACACCCCTAATGCTAACGCACATTGGAAAGCATCGCCCAGATGGAGCCGATCAATGAGATGATGAATGTTTGAATGTTAAAATACAGCCACGGTGGAATCAATTACAAGTTTTATTTTTCATTATTCAATTTATTTGATATTTGCAATTTCATGGCATAAGATATGCTTCTCAGTTGTATAGCCTGTTGTGACCTGTTGCCTCTTGGGGAAGTGTTCGTTCATTGTTCGTACAGTGTAATACAGAAGTTTGAATTGTTCCTTTTTTTATAATGAAAATATTTGACGTTGCATAACGCTGTCCCAGGATTTTGTCTCTATTTGAACCGTCTGTTAAATGAATAAAAAGAAACAGACCCTGTATTTGTTTACATGTTTCACGTACCGTTACACCGCTATAATTATAACTCAGATACCACAGCGGCCTGCAGAGCGTGATGAATGAGCTGCAGCTCAAAGGTCGCGGTATCGACAACAGTGGAGAGGTCAAAGTTTAAAGGTCAGAGGATCCTGGAAGCAGAAATACGCCTCTGAGGCCTTTTGTCTTCTAAACAAAGAGAGAGGTCAATTACTCTGAATCAATGAATCACCTGTTTACACACACACACACACACACACACACATTGGATAAACAGGTTCACTCAGTTAACTGATCTCCACAGTACAGAGTCGAGGACGTGTTTAGCCTAGCTTAGCACAAAGACAGGGAGCAGAAGGAAACGGAAAACATCCACCTTCCAAAAACCTTTTCACATGCTGTAAGAGAGAATAAGGAAACATCCGATCAGAGACCATATAGGCGAAGTTATAGGTTCATCTATTACAATAACAAAAGGGAATGCATTGTGGACAAAGATTCAGCAGCTGTGGTGCAGTGATCTGTTCCCAAAACGATCTAAATATGATAAACTCTGACTCTGGAATACTTCCTAACATGAATTCTGGGAGGATTTACTGCAGGACTGGTGCGTTCGGCTGCATTAGCATTAACTAGGGGTACCTAATAAACTGGCAACTGAGTGTGAGTGAGTGAAGCGAATCCTGCTCGGTAGTTCAGGCTCGATATCCGTCTGCCTGCGAGAGTCACAGCTGCCTCCTCCCTCCCTTTTGAATCTACAATCCTTTTAAACAGAGAGATGAATGCAGAGGACAATACACAGCTGGCAAACACAAACAGAAACACACCCAGGCTAATATCATTAACTGAGGACATTCCACTGATGAGTATTCACAACACAATTCTGTACAACACACACACACACACACACACACACACACACACACACACACACACACACACACAGGTGCACAGATAAAAGGCCCATTTGAGTGAAACCTGTCGAGCTGGTCAGAGGAATGTGTGGCAGCGACACACTCAAGTCACCTGAACAGGAGGGACACATTCCATTTTCCATCTCATTACACACACACACACACACACACACACACACACACACACACACACACACACACACACACACACACACACACACACACACACACACACAAACGCACACAGCTCTCTCAAGCACTCTCACCAAGTTCTGACCTACATCTAGAGGCCCGAGGTGAGCGGAGGAGCACTTTAACCTCTCATTAAAGCAGTACACTCTTACTCGGAGGCTTCCCTCCCACTTATGTTTATTCCAACAAAATCGTGTCACGATGAGTCTGCGAGTGCTGTTTTGCACGTTTTGGGGCACGCAAATGCACCTCAACATCACGTTTGCGCGCCCCATCTCTGGCTTGACTCGTCTTCGTGACACGATGACTCGAGAAGGACGTTTCTCTGTTGTTGGCTGAGATGGACGGCGTAGCGCAAACATTGTATCTTTCAATTAATGAAAGGCATTCATTTGCTCTACTTTTCTCCTGAAAGAAAGATAGAAGCCAGCTGGTCCACATGCTGCTCACCTGATCTTAACAACAGGAAGTCAGTCAATAAGAGACTTACAGCATCTTTACCGGCCAACGACAGAGTGGGTTATTAGCGTTACCAACATGCAAAAAACTTAAAAACTACATCACAGATCTTTGATATGCCTTTACGGGATCTATCAGTCCTGACTACCGAAGGGTTCACACCTGTTCTTCAGTTTAGTTGGTCCAGACCAAGGAAGAAGATGATACATTGTTGCGTTTTAGTTATAACAAGAATGTAGTCATTGTGTAGTCACCCATTGGTTTGTGGACTGCTGAGTCTGCATTTTGGCCGCTGCAGTCTTGGCTTTTTTGCAGACCATATTTAGACGGCAGAGTAGTGACGTAGAGACGCCGTATACGTCTCTGGTAGAGACCTGTCAATCACAGTAAGCCCCGCCCTAAAGCATACCCTGCTTTATGGTCTGTTTGACTCTAAATGGACCATAATGTACTAAATGAACATCATGCTGTATTGAAGAAGACTTGAAACTAGATATTGAGACCATAAACTCATGTTTACAATGTTTACTGAGGTAATAAATCAAGAGAGAAGTAGAGTCATTTTCTCATAGACTTCTATACAACCAGAGGAGTCGCCTCCTGGTGGACACTAGAGAGAATGCAGCTTTAAGACACTTCAGCATTGGCTTCACTTTTCAGAACCAGAGGTTGCCGCCTGGTTTTAGTTCTAGTGTGGTGACACTAAAGGCTGACTTACAGCTGTACGTAGGCTCTGTGTAGCCAATGCGCGGGGCCTACGCCGTGGTGAGCATTTATACTTGTGCGCTAGTTTGCGGTGGGGTTTCTTTGCCACTGTGTTGAGTTTCTTCGTGTACTTCAAACAACTGAAACTTAGCGGATCATGTTGGAGTTGGAGCTAATAAATGTTGAACAACAGTTCAACCTAAACTGAAAAAGAGAGAAGACGTCTAAAGAGATGGTGTGTATGACCGTTGAACCGATTGTGGCAGAAAGGGGGAAATATATTTTCTTCGCTCTTCCAGCAGGGATATGCGTTGGAGGAAATGTGATGCTACCAAGCGGACCAGTCCCTATTGTTGCGGTCTGCGTGGTCACATTTCTAAGGTGCGCGTCAGACTGTAGGGTGTACAGGTGTAGAAGCGTACTTTAGGTATAAACCGGCCCGAAACCGTACTCTTTGAAAACAAACCAAGAGCTAGAAGCATAAAGTTATATAGACAGGTGACTCATTCATTGGACAGTTCTGATAATCGTCAACGCTACATAGACTCACGGAGGAAATCAAATTCTGCCAACTGACAGCAAGTCAGGCTGTACTTTACTGGACCGTTTGTGTTTATTTACCTTCTCTGGTGTCACAGAGTCAAGGCTACGACAGGAGCTCATATGTTATAAATAATAAACAGGTAGAAACAGAATGAAATACGTGTCAATGTAGAGGGTAGTTACAAAGACCAACCTTTACAAGTGGTCTTTAAAAGACGTATATAGGGATCGCTTATATTTGCACCGACAGTTACTCCCAGGAGGCCGCAGAATGGCCCAACAGTGATAGGGTGGACAGATGAGTCCCCACAAGGTCACCGTGTGAACATTTCTGCGTCCCCACAATGTTGTCCACACACACACACACACACACACACACACGGAGAGCAGCAGTTGCCATGGGACACGGTTTTCAGCCCTTAATGACTTCTTCCTCTTCTTTTTTCAGCAGAGAAACTCAAACATTCATTAAGCTCGATTACGTCAACCGGCGACAAAAGGAGCACAAAGACAGAGAGTCACTGGAGATGAATGGAGGAAGACAAAGAGTGAGAGAGAGAGAGAGAGAGAGAGAGAGAGAGAGATACGGAGGGGAACACCTACAGACAACTACACAACTGGGGTTTAAAACTTGATACAAGACGGTGTTTTAAAGGCTGCATTACAGTGAAGTGATGTCATTTTATTTACCCACCCAATCATTATATCCACAATACTGATGATTATTTATCAAAAATCTCATTGTGTAAGTATTTTTTGGAAACAGTCAAACCTGAAATATCGTCGCAATATTGATATCGAGAAAAATACCCATAATGACACGAACCCAACTAAAGTTGATCATTAATGCCACCGTTAAGGTTACTAGATCTCTCAGACGGATGCTGGGGAGTATTCATACTAACACGACTGATGGATCATCAACATCACAGCCAAATGCAGGGAGGTCAAAGGTCGTAGCACCTCGGCAACAGCTGGAACAAATATCTGTGCCTCCACAGAGATCCCTGTTATTGTAACCGCCGACCAGCCCGTCACACACACGGTGACACGCTGCTGATAACTGTGCTGCTATGCTGCGTGACCTCCCAACAGTCCTCGAAGCATTTTGACATCGTGACTCATCTCCTGCTCTTGTCTCCGCTTGGCTCCGTAACTCGGTCCGACTCCCTTTTTTTCCACTCATGTTTGAGAAGTCGGCTTAATAATAATGGAAGTTCTCTCGAAACCTTTTACACGAAACAGACAGTATAATACAGGCATAAAGAACGCGACAAAATACCAGTAGAACAATCACTAGATATGAAATCTCAGACGCACAGTACAGTGTGAAACATTAAGGAAACCGTTCCCTCGTCTTGAACCTTGTGAGCTAATTCGTTAAAATGCGCTTAAAGTTGGTAAGCAACACTATTGTAAACACTTGTCCTGGATTGTGCCCCTTAGTTCTAATTAAATCTCAATGCTACAGCATCTTTCAAACTTCATTGTTGAGCAACAGTTTGTGACCCTTTCCCGTTTCCACATGACAATGACCCAATGTCATGGTTTTGGGAATGACACGTTCAACTATCACAGAAGACTGAAATGATCAGGTGACGAACTTTTGGCTGTGCAGACAATATTAAAGCCTTTGTGATTGTATCACTATTTTGTGTCCACAAACTCACAAGATAGAAAAAATCTGACTATAAAGCAACACATTTGTGTGTCCTTCGCATATCTCGAAGAACCGCCCATCAGATCTACTACAGTTCACTTTCCCTGCTGGATGCTGGACATACTAATGTTACAACCAAACTCTTCTTCACTTCCCCTGGAGTCCACAAGCAATGAGGGGATCTCAACTACACTGCAAGCAGCACTTGCAGGGGCCAAGCAATTGGCCCACTTCGAACGGCCATGCGCTCCGAATGGGCACGCCCCCAGAAAACGCTGAGAGCAGCAGAAGCGGAAGCCAGGCTGTCGGCCCAATCTGAACCGGAACGCCCCCCCCGGAAAACTCTGCCACAAAACGAGCACTGCACTAGAATTCTTAATTAAAGGATCATGCTGTACGTGTTGGGGAAAAGAGATTGTACTATCCTGTGGAGTGATTAATCTCTTTGGTTTTAGCCAAATCTTTGCCAGAATGCAAGGACTGAATGAGGGTTGTCAGCTTTGCATTCTGTCTGAGTCACACAAACAAAACAAAACAAAGCACATGCAAATAGAGACAATAAGACAGCCGCCTAACCTGCTCAACGAAATGCTACTCTCACCAGATGCTGCCTGTCAGTCGGCTCTTAGATCTATGAAAACAGTTCCCAGAGCTCCACCAGTACCCATCAACCCAAGCTGCTGGATCCTGGTATTGTGGAGCAGATGCTACAGGTGCTGCATTAGCAATATCGGTCTATTGATCGGTTGGTCCACCACTTCGGCCCTGGCGGAAATATCTCAACAAGTATCGGATGGACCAACATCAGGTCCAAATTTGTATTTGTCCAAAATACCTGCAAAAACAATGACATTCGCATAATCTGCTATAATTTGTGTTCATTGCTAATTAGCCAATGTTAGCATGCTAAC